>CM034708.1:66031229-66044615 GCA_020142125.1 Phrynosoma platyrhinos
GCCCTCATGGAACTGCAGCCCATGATCTAAGAATCCAAATCATTCTCATCAACACCATCTGCGGAGCCAATTGTTGACATCTGCTATTTTTGCAATCCAACAATAGCTAGATTCCATAACATCCTTGAGTTCAGTGCATTAAAGTATGTGCTAGGTAGAGCAAGGTAGACAAAGAAAGAGAATTAGAGCTTTGAAAAGGTTGGACTACTGCTTCCATAATCCCCCTTTCAGCTATAGGACTTGATGTCAAAACTAATCCCAGTGTCTTCTTTATTTTGTCTCCTTCAGAAACCAGACCAAGTTATCTCCCCTCACTCCCATCCTCCTTTGTGTGACATTTTCTGTTTGAGCCTTGCCAAATGGGAATTCAGTCATTGCAAATACAACATCTCATTAGTAAGACAGCTTTGTATGTGACTTGAGTATGAAAATTAACACACTCTTGCATTTATGGCAATGATGCCATAAAACAATAAAACAATTTGGAACAATGAACTTCAAAAGAAATTTCCCATCCCTTTATTTTATTTGCAATTGAGCCATGTAGAAATTCTCACACCTATGTGGTCATGCAGCTCATACATAAATCAATTAAAGTGGCCAAGAAATCAGCAATGTGTGTCTTTAGTGAAACATGACAAATAATCATCACATCACTAGTTGTGAATACTCTGTGTGGAACACTCCCCCCCCATTGATTTTGTAATATCATTCTTTAATTTCCCTTAAAGAATGATATTACAAAATCAGTTCAAAGAGAGAAAAGGGATTTTTTACTTCATTTGAAAAGTGTGTTGCAGAACAAAGAAAAATACTGGGAATAATTTTACTATTCTTTGCTTCCCAGTGTTGAAATACTGCCTAAACTGTGGACTCAGGGAGTACACATCATTTGGTGTGGTGAAATTTCCTTTTCAACCAATTGGTTTGGATTGAACTAAACTTTTGCTTGGGTTTAGCTATTGACTTTAGCAAAAGAGCAGTCAGGATTGGCTAGAGTTCAGGAGATCTCAGAAAAATAGGGCATGTGGTACTTCTATGAAGGAAGATACATCTGTCAAAACTACAGTCTTTCCACAAATATCAGACTTGGAATGCTCCCTCATAATATTTGTACTAGGGTCAGAAGGAGGACCTGCCAGTCATTTCTCTTCTCCCTTCCTCCTTGCCAACTCCACTGTGTTTCCCAAGAAAATATGTGACTTCTGATGACAGACTGCCTACATTACTGAAATAAAAAGTAAAGTGTTATACAGCACAAGCCCATGTCTAATATCCTGGACTAAACCCCATTGAATGCAGTGGACCTTCTTTCTGAGTAGTCATGCACTAATCGTTCCACATATTTGCTGTCTCCCTCTTTTCACTATGATCTTTCCCCAGGATCCCTACCTTTCTAAAATTTATCCCAAGTTATTTTAGCTAGTGTTTGGGCATAAAGAGCCCTGGTGGTGTAGTGGTTAAATGTCTGTACTGCAGCCACTCACTCACAAACCACATAGTTGCGAGTTCAGTACCAGCCAGGGCTCAGGCTCAACTCAGGCTTGCATCCTACTGAAGTTGCTAAAATGAGTACCTAGCTTGTTGAGGGCACTTACCTTACAGTTGTAAACCACTTAGAAACTGCATAGTGTGGTATGAAGCGGTATATAAATGAAGCTGCTATTGCTATTGCTATTACTATAATGAGAATTAAAGTCCAATAATATCTAAAATATCAGGATTACAGAAAGCTGAGATACTGGATGGCTGCTTTTAATTCCATCAGAAAAAAACTATCCCTAGATTCCAGCAGGAAATCTATAGTGCAATGATTTGAATGACACAGACCTTGACTATGCAGATGCTTGCCTACTGAGTTAAGTCACAAGGGTAACCACTTTGCTGAAAACCATTATCTGAACAGATGCAGGTGCAGGCTACAATGATCCAGAGAGAGAATAGAAATCCCAGTAAAGAGACCTTCATAATGCAAGGTGTTAAGCTTGAATCAGCATAAATTTTAAATTATCATCCCTTGTGTTTGAATTTTATGGTTGGGATGTTATTCAAGGGTGAAACTGAAAAAGAAGAGAAAGTCCAGTTTGGATAGTGCTTGTTCCAGAGTTGCTCCCATTTACTCCACTTTTTAAAAATGGATGAAGATGTCACTCGATTGAAACCCAGGCCTTTGTGTGACAACTGAAAGCCTGAATTCAGCAGAACACTTCAATGTGCAGTAGGCTAAGCATGGTTTCAAACAGTCTGTTGAACGTTTGCCCATATGGCAGATCTTTCAAAGAAGATTGTAGCAATTATTTTCTGGCATGTCTTGCTTAAAGGTGTATCTGTTTCTGTCACATCGTTTGAGGGGCTTTACTTGTATGACACTTTTAATGAGAAGGAGGCCTTCTGTTTAGAGAGAAGTGTTTCCATGCAATTTTATCTGGGAACAGGGCTTAGCCTTTCAGAGTACAGTTGATATATTTAAATAAATGCACAGCTAAAAACTAAAACAACAGTTATTGTTCAGATTTGCTGTTTGGCAAGAGGCTATAATTCTGTATGCTCGAACTTTTGAGTAAGCCATTGAACACTGTTGTTTTTCCCTTCCAAATAAACTCTGTGGTACATTAAGGCTGAGACAGTTGCACAACTGTTCACTGTATGATTGCTCCTCTTCAATACAGTACTTGATGGGAATTGTGTTATGGGGAAGGGGTCTGTAACTCCCTTTCTAGGAAGGTGAAAATGTACCCTCCTTGTAGTTCTTCCATCAGTAGGCAAATACATTTTTTTCTGACAAGCTTTTGTGAATGGAAGATTGTTTAAAGAGAAAGAGCTTTCTAAAGGGTTCTGTACCTTTTTATTGCTTTAATTGTATTTTTTTAAAAAAATAGATCTTTCTTTTTTTAACTGTGTTTTAAATTGTTTTTAATTTTTGGTTGTTCAATACCATTTTGATATTGATTGTATGCTTTAAATGTATTTTATTTGAATTTTAAAGCCAAATTTAGGGAGAAGGTGGAGTAAAAATAAAATGATCATCATCATTATAGAATCATGAAGTTGGAAGAGACCATAAAGACCACCTAGTCCAACCCCCTGCTATGCAGGAATACACAATCAAACCACTCTTGACAGATGGCTATCCAGCCCAAACATACACCAATTTAAAAGAACAAACAAGACACACACATATTAAAACAATCTACATTTTAAAATCATCTGGATTCGTCTGCCGGAAGAGATTAGTCTTCAATGCTGTTTTAAATTCAGACAATGTATTCAGCTGTTTTATCTCTTCTGACAGGTTATTTAACAGTCTAGGGGTAGCTGCAGAGAAAGTTCTCTGGCTGACAGGTGCCAACCTAGTCCTGGCTGTCTGGAGTAACCATCCACTAGAGGACCTGAGTTGGCAGCCAGTGGAATGATTTTAATATTAGTGTGATATGATCACTCTTAGATTTCCCAATAAACAAACTGGCTGTCATGTTCTGAACTAACTGAAGTTTCCGAACTTGGTATAGAGGTAACCTATACCACATTGCAAACAGTTCTTACCATCAGGAAGTTCTCTCTAATGTTTAGGTGGAGTCTCTTTTCCTGTAGCTTGAATCCATTGCTTCATGTCTTAGTCTTTGGAGCAGCAGAAAACAAGCTTGCTCCATCCTAAATATGATACCCTTTCAAATATTTTAACATGGCTATGCAGACCTATTAACCTTCTCTATGCTAAACATACCCAGCTTCTAAGCCACTTCTCATAGGGCATGGTTTCCAGACCTTTTTTATCTTCTTCTTCTTCTTCTTCTTCTTCTTCTTCTTCTTCATCACCATCACCATCACCATCACCATCATCAAGGTTCTAATCTCTGATCTTGCAATATAGAACCATCCCTTTCTTCTTCCCCTATCCTTCTCCTCCCCTCCTCCCCTCTGCCAGACATTTTTTGCACTAGTAAGGAACATTCCATTGGCAACAACAAGGGCTTTCCTCAGTTGCAAAACAACAACACATACACACATACACACAAAAAAAACAAAAACCCAAGTATTGGTTGCTTTGAGAGAGAATGAAGGTAAATCTCCCTCTTACACAATGATCTCAGTCTAGATGTGATGTGTTCCCATGGCTGTTATACACACAAAAAGAATCCATTACTAATCCTAAAAATTACATCTGTTTAATCCCTTTATTTCATTTTGGGAAATGTAATTCTTTACTAGGGATGCAGTGGCTCAAGTGGTTAAGATGCTGACTCTGGTGATTGCAAGATCAGCAGGGTGGCAGTTCGAGGCCCAGGTGCCATGTGATGTGGTGAGCTTCCATCACTAATCCCAGATTCTGCCAACCTAGCAGTTCAAAAGCATACAAATGCAAGTAGATAAATAAGTACCAGTTTGGTGGGAAGGTCAATAGTATTCTGTACAGTCATACTGGCCACATAATCACAGAGTAATCTCTGACAATTCTGGCTCTTCGACTTAGTAATGGAGATGAGCACCCCCCCCCCCCATGATTGGACATGATTTGACAACCCTGTCAATGGGGAATGCCTTCACTTTTAGCTCTTTACTTCTCCTTTTCAATTAAAAAAAGTTCTCATCTTGGATAGGTTATACCTAATGATCCCCTCCATGCTCCTTTTTTTGGTTCAAAACATATAATTACCCTGTGATACTACCTAGAAAAATAAAGCTAATTAATTTATCATATTTATATTCCAACTTCCTTCCATCATGGGACCCGTGGAGACAACACAGGATTTCTCTCCATTTACTGGCCTGATCCAAATCTGCTTAAGATTCAACAGGCTTAGAATTATTTATTTACAGTATTTTATTCTATTATTTATTTTTATTATAATTGTATTTATTTACATCCTACCTCTTTTTCTTGTTTGGGACTCAAAGTGGTTTGTTGTTGTTGTTTGATGTCAATTTGTTTCCAACTTATGGTGACCCTAAGGTGGACCTATTATGGGGTGTTCTTGGCAAGTTCATAGAAGGTTTGCCATTGCCATCCCCTGAGGCTGAGAGCATGTGACTTGCCCAAAGTCACACAATGGGTTCTATGGCTGAGTTGGGAATTGAACCCTGGTCTCCAGAGTCATAGTCCAATACTCAAACCAATATGTCATACATTAAAAATCACGTAATTAAAATTCATAACATACAAAAGTTAAACTATATAAAAGAGGTTAAACTACATAAAAATAAAATCAGATGAAACAAACCGTTAAACTCTCTCTCTCATGCACAGCAGAATAACAAATATATATATATATATATATATATATATATATATATATATATATAGCACATTGTTTAGGTGGGACTGCTTTCTACAAGCAATAATCAAACATCTGTTGGAACACAAAAGTGTTGTCTATTAAAAAAAATTGAGGATACCAGTATAACTTCTCTGGGAAGAGAGTTCCAGAGCCTGGGGGAAGCCACTGAGATGGCCCTCTCCTGTGTTTCCATGAGATATACCTGTGAGGGTGGTAGGACAGAGAGAAAGGCCTCCTCAGCAGATTTCAAAGCATGGGCAGTGTTGAATGGAAGAATAGGTTCCTTCAAATAACCTGGATGTGAGCCTTATTGGGCTTTATAAGTCAAAATGAGCATTTTGAACTGCACCCAGAAAGGGACTGGCAGCCAGTGGACAGGTTGTGTGCTCCATTTAGCCAGATCTAGTAAGCAATCTTGGAACAGCTGGGAGCATGCTGCCTGCTATGATACAATAGGCAACATGAGCAAGAAATTCAAAGCAACAAATAAATCATTTCCCACTTCTGGTCTTGCTGGGAATCTCCCTGGACTACTTCTCATTGGGCCTCAGCAGACGGCTAATTGAGCTGTCTCTGAGGCAGGGAAGAGGAGGGGCAGCCGCACGCTCGGCGCCCCTTCCACCTCCCGAGGTTGCCCTTGGAGCCGCCGGCCCTCCGCACAGCCAGCACTCCGAAGGCAACCTCCCGCCGCAGCATCCGCACACGCTGCGGCGGATAAGTCAGCGAAAGTGTGCTTCACGCTTTTGGGGCGCACTTTCGCTGACTTCTGAAAGGAGCGCTGATTTAGTGCTCCTTTCAGGGGCGCCGACGGTGCGCCATGGTGAGGATGCCTTGGTCCCGCAGCGCACCGTCCCGCGGCGTCCCAGAGCCTCTCATCTGCTTCCCCCCATTGTTCAGCCTACCCTAACCTATAGAGTAGTTCTGATGCTAAAATCCTGCTCTGAGCACCCACAAGGAAGCATGGGCTACAAATACCATAAACAAATGTCCAGTCAACATTGATTCTTGCTTATATGAATATCCATGAGAGAGCTTTGAAAACAAACTTAAGTAGTCTTATAAACACATGGAATTTAGCAGTACTAACCAGATCATGCTCCAGGTCAACAAATCAGAAATCCCTAATATGAAATATGAGCTGATAACATTATTTGATGAACCTTTGCTATCCTGCTATCCTGCACTTGAAAGATCTCTCTCTGAGATTTATAGAAGGAATTTACAGGTTGATCCTGCAGTCCTTTTAAAGCTGTCAGACGATCTACTTTTTTAGATACAGAAAAGAAAAAGGATCATTATATGAGATTAAAAATAAGCCAAGACCAGAGAACAGTTGGGAAGCTGTGATTTAAAAACCAGATCTTAAATATGTGTGTGTTACTTAATGCTTGCTAAGTAACATGACAAATTAAGCTCAGGTGTAGTTAGAAGAAGTGACAACTCAGCTGTTTTGCATAATGAACACATGCACAAAAAGGAGCTACAGCTAGCTAAATACACAAATGTGTTATGTAGACAAAATGTTTTTGAAGCCCATGAAAGAAAGAAAAGAAAAAGAAAAAGACACTGTATAAATATAATTTGAAGACTACATGCAGATCTTCAGGGATAAGCCAGAGCTTTTCAAGATGAAATGAGTTATTTTAAAACTACTAAAATTTCCTGAAATGCAAAGGAGATTGTAATGTTACTAGGTAAAGTCAGTTGGTATGGTTTCTATGGGCCTTTGCAGACTGCCAGAAATAGTGCAAATTGAGTCCACTTTAACTGTCCTGGCTCAGTGCTAGGGAATCATGGGAATTGTATTTTTTTCTGAGACATTGAGCCTTCTCTGTCAGAGAGCTCTGGTGCCAAAATAAACTACAGTTCCCATGATATCCTAGCACTGAGCCAGGACAGTTCAAATGGACTCAATTTGCACTATTTCTGGCAGTCTGCAAAGGCTATATGTCAGACAAAGTATTTGACATTTGGTCAGTTTACAAGAGTTATTTTTTTCTCTGCATTTCCATCTCTGTCTCTCCCATTTCTCTTTGATTTATTAGTGTTTGAGAGATTTTGGATTTATTAGTGTTTGAGAGATTTTGGATCTGCACATTCTGGCATGCTCTTTGCTTTTCACAGTACAGGAATGGTGATTTGTGCCCTTCCCAGCCACCATATATATTCTTGGACTATATCAGTCCCTACTAAGCTGGGTCATTGTTGAGGGAGAAGGACCACCTACAGGGCCCCAGTTCTGCAGACCTGTTCATGGCACTTCTAGCTGTATCTTGGATAAGCTCAAATAAGGTTGCAGAACTGTTAGTTGTATTGCTACCATTTATTTATTAGATTTATATCCCAACTTTCTGCCAGAACTGGCTCTCAATTCTGTTATATTTCTTTTGGCTACAAAAGCTCTCAAGGTGGATCCCAAGGACTGAAGAATGAAATATAAATACATGGATGCACAACCATGTGCACCTATTGGGTTAAGTCCATGGCAAGCCACATATTTCAAACAGAAATACACATCAGTACTTAAAAACATTTGAAACTATTTTGATATCCTTTTCCAGCTTTATTTTCAGTGCATGAAAACTGCCATTTTGCCCCCCTTTTAAGGCTGAACTGCTGCCACAGAAGTGGTAAGGAGGAGTTGAAAAGAACACTTCTCTATCCATAGCCTCTATTTACGTACTGATGCTAACAAGTAATAGTAGTGAATTCAAAAATGAGATTGTATCCAAAAGTCTATTAAGGGGAATTTTATTTAGCTCAAATTGAGAGGAGGTTGGCTACAAGGACCCTACGAGACCATCTCCCACATGTATGCCAAGAGTTCAGGGAATCTAATAATTGATGCAGAGACAGAGACAGAATGATCTAATTAAAGTATTATTTATTAAAGGGGAAAATCACACAGTAATTCACATACACACCCACACTTATTCAAGGCTCAGGAAATCAGGGGTTAGCTTTGAAAAGATGCTGAGGTGATACTTACTACAAATGAAGCTTTCTCCAGGATCCAGTTGGGTGAAGTGGTGTGAGACACAACTGTTCTGAGAGCATGGGTTTGAACGGAGGTGCCAGTAACTAGATCAGAGAACACAGAGACGCAGAATCCCCATAAACTGCAACTAGCGACACTGAAGGGAGAAATCCAGGGGTTTTTAAGGGATAAACTAGCTGCAGGGCAAAGATGTGAGATTGCATGGGTGAAGTAATCCAGTCTGGCAATATTCAAGGTGACTGGGAAAGGATTAAGTCATTAGCTGGCCCATCAGGTGAGACATCTAGACCATTATTGCCCATTCCTCTGATTATGGAGGTCCGTTTGCAACTCCCACACTATCTGCCTGGCTTTGGGGATTGGGGTTTTTCTGGTCTTCCAAGTGACCTAGGCATGACCTGCCTGCCTTGCCTTGGTGACACTTGGGGTTCATTGCAGTGTACATCTGGGGTCATGTGAAATTCAGACACACACCAAAATTCAGAAAAATGCACTTTTGGTAACAAGATGAATAAGAAATAAATCTCTTCACTTCAGAATTCACAAAATTATTACCAGAAAGCCCAACCTCCTGTTTATAGGAACCTGTTTACAACCTGCTGTTATTTGGTACAGTTCATTTCCAAAGCACAAAAACATTCTAGAAATAACAAGAGTAAGAGAACAATGAAGGATTTTACAAATTAACTCATGCTTCAAAATAAATGAAAATGATTAATATGCATTATATCACTACCTTTCCCCCTTCTTAACACTAACAGTATCAGATTTATGCACAAGCTATTGAAACTAATATATTTTATGGTGGCAGATAATAAGGGGCTCTCTCAGTCTACCCCTGCCACCCCCAATTTCAAGGAATAATGATATGGAGACTCTTAAGTTTGACATAGTTTTTCCCTATGACTTTCATCTGATTCTATGTTTCATCTGATTTTATTTTTATGTAGTTTAACCTCTTTTATATAGTTTAACTTTTGTATGTTATGAAAGTCATGCCATTGCAAGACTGGGAGATTATGTGGAAAGAAACACAAAAAATTACCAAATGCAATTCCCTTAAGGAACTTTTTTTTATAAAATTTTCTATAGATGGTACCTGACACCTACTAGACTAAGTAAAATACATCAAAAAAGTGGAGATTTATATTGGAAATGTAGAACTGAGAAAGGTACCATGTTTCATATGTGGTGGCATTGCAAAGTGGTAAAGAATTATTGGAAAAAATACACGCCTGATGGAAAAAACTATACAGAAAAATATACCATTTGAACCAGAATTATTTTTACTAAATATGTTATCTATTATTAAAGATAAATTAAGTCAAGAAGAAAAAAGTTTAATACTATATATGGTAACAGCAGCAAGGCCCACATACTCACGATACTGGAAAGTAAATAATCAACCAAACATACAAGAGTGGCACAATAAGCTAAGTGAATTAGCCGTTATGGATAAATTATCGATGTACGCAGCTGGAAAATCTACACAACAATATGAAATGAAATGGAAGAAACTAGAAGAAAATTTAAAAATAAGATCTAAGACAAACAATTAAGTCATATAGAAACCTGGTAAAATCAATAAAATTAATATTTGAACAGAATTAATATAATTTATGTTTAAGATATATAATACTTTTAAAACAAATGTGAATATGCTATAAACATACCAGGAGTTAAAGGTAAAAGTGAGACAGGAATTGTCTAAGATGTAATAGTTATTCATGATTATCAATGCTTTATGTTTATTGTGTTTTCCATCTTAGAGAAATGATGTAATAGTTTTAATTATTAAAAATAAAATTTAAAAAAAAGCTTGACATAGTTTATGGCTTAATCTGGTCCAGATCTGCTGTTGTTATTATATGCCTTCAAGCTGACTTTAACCCTATCATAAAGTTTTCTTGGCAAGATTTATTCAGATTAAATTTGCCTTTGCTGTGCTTCAATTTGCCCAAAGTCATGTAGTGGGTTTCCATGTTGTGAGGAGTGAATGGATTTTGTTTTAGTGGCACAAATGGACTAAATAAGAATATGAGCAAAAGAAGATGGAAAACCGCAATGCATGATAGGGGAGGTTCCTGGCAAGTGAAGTGAGGATTCTAAAACTGGTGATATTGATGTGGCATTGGCACATGCTAGGAAGAACAGGATGCAGCTGCCTGTGTTGTCTATGAAGGAACAGATAACCGAATGTTTGGACAAAGATTGATAAGACCTTGGTATGTTTTGGAACTATGGAAAACATGTTCTTCCTAAGAGCTGACTATACATGAGTATAAGAAAGGGGATTTTCAGCCTCTCTTTTGTTGGCATCAAACCAGCAAGATGTCAGGAATGAACTGATCTATCATCCAGTGAAGAGAAACTTTTGTGAGTCTGTTGTATGAATGGTGTGTGAATGAGAGCTCTTGATACCTAAAATGATTGTCTTATTTCTTATTTTTTATTGTCTTATTTCTTATTGTCTTATTTTTTTATGCTTTATTAAATGTTACATGCATAGTGTCTAAACCTAGATCTCATTTCCCACGTGTCTTTATTGAAAATCCTATGGTCTGGGGTGGCTAAATTTCTCTCTGGTTCAAAAGAAGAACAGAGAACCTCAGTTCATGATATATTTGGTGTAGTTGGCAGGATCCAAGAAAATTTAGTTTTACCTTGGTGAAGGATGAGTAAATAAGAGACATTGGGAATTGTATAGTGACTAAAATCTAAATTTGGTGTTTCTGTTTCTGTATCAGCCCTGTTGGGGTATTCTCTCTGGGGTATCTCCACTATACACTTTCAAATAAAACGAATGGCCTAAACCACTCTGCTATGACAGATTAGTGTCAAAAACAGGATTTTAAAATGTAGTGGAGGACCTTTTGTGAGAATCCCTGAGTAAGGGGGACAGACTCAGAGACTGGTTGCAAGGGGACACCCTTGCTAGGATATGCAGAAAAGAGTAAGAAGGGGAAAGGTGAAGGTAGGGATTCATGTACTGTAAACAATTCCTTTATTTTACGTGTGTTTTGAAAACAATGTCTGCATAGCAAAAAGTGCTGAATATTGTAAAACTAACTGAACTAGAAGAGGGAAGGGATGTTCATTATCATTTTGGGGATTTTGCTCTGTGAAATAATACAAGGGAATTGAATTCCATAACATGCTAGACACTTGTTTAGACATCATAGGGAAGATGTAATTTTGGTTTATGCTCATCCACAATCTGTAGGACACATGTCCCTTTTGCCTGCTCTAATTAAATATGATTTTATCTGGTCTATCAAAATCTGCTGCAGGCCCCCATGATATTTTACATGAGATTCAGAAGATTACAATATATAACTATAACAGTGGGAATGTGTTTCCCTTAAAGCATGTTATAGAAATAAAAGAACTTGAAATGCCAAATGGAGAGATTATCAAAAGATATAAGAACTTTTTCAAAAGCTAAAGAATTATACCCAATATACAGATAAATTTTATTTTCATGGGACATATAATAAAAGTTATATGCCTGAAGAAATGAAACAGACCAATTGAAATAATAGGTATCTGGAAGATTCAAATTCTAATATTGATGTAAATGGGTTAAAAACTAACAGGAAGAAGTATATGTTCTGGATGGCAACTATGAGATCCGAACATATGGTTCTTCTTTGATAAATAGGCCATTAATTTCCATCTTGATAATTGTCAGTGTGTAGGTGTGGGATGTTTGACTTTTCCAGTCTAAGTATGTAAGTCTGGGTCTCCACAGATTAGACCTAAGTGGGAGACATATGACAGGCCTTTGGGATTGATGTGTTCAGATGAAGTAATAATTGATGTCCAATACTTAGACATTTTGGGGAGCAGAGTAACAGTAAGGGCTATATTTGCAGAGTTAACCCTGGGAGCATATCCAGGGATCATTGTTCAAGAAAATTGTAGGAGCATATTGGGACTTACATACAGACTGGAGAAATCAATAAATGCTACTGGGGAGATTATGCAAGTATTATAATCTGAAATTGAAAAATTGATCCAAAAACAATGTTCATGACACAAAAGGGGGATGGTCTCTTTTTGGGTAGTCAAGTGACTTGTGGCCTTCTGCTATTTGGATAAAAAAAGTTATTTACATAGTGGTTATGATATTGGTTATGATTGGTATAATAGGTTGTTGTTTTCCACTTTTTATCTGCTTGTGTCAACATAATATTATGTCAGTAATACCCTAAAAGAAAATAGACACTTTTAAATTTTGGACCATAATGTTAGGTTATATACTATAAATATGTTTGTGTTAATTATAAGCATATGGTTATTATGTTTAATTAAGCAAGTGAAAAGATTCCAAAGAGACTTTTGAAGAAATAAAAATTGAGATGTCAGAATTTTGAGGGAACTGGTTGATAAAATGATTTATGATCCTTTGTTGTTTGATTGTGATTTATGTATCATATTAGTCATATGATATCTCACCCTATTTTAACCATACCTAATTTTTATATAATCATTTTATATAACCATACCTAATTTGTATATAATCATTTTATATAATCATTTTATTATCACCATATTTTAACCATATCTAATTCTTATATAATCATTCTATTATCCTTCTGTTATAAACATTATTATTGTGATACTTTATGTAATAATCAAGTATCAAGAGGGAGAATATGGGCAAAAGAAGATGGAAAACTGCAATGCATGATATGGGAGGTTCCTGGCAAGCGATGCAAGGATTCTAAAACTGCTGATGTTGATGTGGCATTGGTGCATCCTAGGAAGAACAGGATGCTGTCTTTGTGTAAATCTAGTTCAGAATGTCTGACCAAAGTTCAGATGAGATGGGGGTTGTCTTCTCTTGTTTCTGTCTTTGTTTTTAAAGTCAATGAGTGGGAACCATTTGTCTATAAAATGTCCTGATTTTGGTCATCCTGCTTAAATTGCCATTCTGTCTGACAGTTTTTCAAGTAACCACAGGTTTAAAGTAACCTCATACTTTTTTCCACCACTTATCTAAAGATACATACCCTGTTTTCCAGCATCTGGTAATTTCTACAGGGGCTGCTGTAATGAAAAATTCTATGAGGTTTTTATGTTTCAAATTTGAGTTTGTGCCTACATATA
>CM034708.1:66054431-66072021 GCA_020142125.1 Phrynosoma platyrhinos
TACAAAGGCCAATAATAACATTCTTTTATATTTCTTTTTATCAGAATGAGTTACATCTGTCACATTAAGTTGTGGTCTCCCTCCACAAACACCTCAGTAACTGTCAGCAAGAGTTAGACATATTGAAGCCTATCGCATTACAAAAACAAGGCATATTATTTTAATGGAAACATTGGGCCTAAGCAGACTGCCAGAAATAGTGCACATTAAATTGAGTCACTGCCCTGGCTCAGTGCTAGGGAATCATGGGAACTGTAATTTATTGTGGCACCAGAGCTCTCTGACAGAGAAGGCTCAATGTCTCAGAAAAAAATACAATTCCCATGACTCCCTAGCACTAAGCCAGGGCAGTGCCTCAATTTAATGTGCACTATTTCTGGCAGTTTGCTTAGGCCTAAGTATTCTATTTTATTATCTAGAGGCTCCTCATAATTCCAGGCCCTGTATATAATTTGTAGTTTATTTCATTTGAGCATTAACCTGGTGTTGAATTTTAGAAAGTATGGCTTGGTCTGCTAGTGATCCCTAGCCCCCTCCTCAGAAATGTTATTCCCTGGGAAAGGGGAATGACATTTAAAATTATTTAAGACTGTAGTGCAGGGTGAGAAGCTTATTAATGAAATTCAAGATATGTCATTTATAGGGCTGGAAAAAAATCTTATCATTTGACATGGCAAATAAGCCTTTCAAGATTTTCCATCCCTTATGAGATATCTAACTTCCAATATTTTTCCCCATTCTGTTTTCTGCATTTGTGCAAAATGTCTTTGTGAAAAAAGAATGCCTTTCTCCTTCTGAAGCTAAAAGCAGGGAAAGGAAGGGACAGAAAAACAGAGAGATAGAAAAAGCAGAAACAAAGGAAGCACAAAAGTACAGATACAAATAACCTATTCCATGCTACCATTTTAATATTATGTGTTGCAGTTATCACATTTTTAACTTTTTCTACATTTTACAGAAGTGCTGAAAAATCATTCTTGAAAATACAGAAAAAGCTTTCTGTAATTGATGAACAACAACCTATTTTTTTCATGCTGAGTTTCTATCTGTCTGTCCATACATCTTCGGATTGTCCTGTTTACTGCATAGCATCAGTGTTAGTATACTGTACTGTTTTCACCCCTAATTTCAACAGTAGCATCTTGAAGTTGCAGTGCTAAACACACTTATCTGATTTGCATTGTAAATCTCTGTCCTGAAATATTTATGCTGCTATGTGATCTCCCATGAGAAATGTTCTTCCTAATGTGAATGGTGTATAAGTCTCTGGTGACAAGGCTCTTAAATACAGTTACTCTTCTGGTCTAAACATTGTGCAGATGAGGTACAGTTGGACCTCAGTATTCTCATTCCAGACACCACCTCCAACAAATACGAAAATCCGCACATGCTCAAGTCCATTAAAATTAATGGTGGTGTGGTGCATGCACACCTGTTAATGTGGTTGCATGCATGTGACACCATTAACCAAAATGAAGGCTTGCCATCCATAGATGGTTAAACCCATAAATGGCAATTCCGCTGATAAAGAGGTGGATTGTATATGTAAAGTTTCAAGAAGTTGGTGCCTTTGGGACAATAGCTCTCTGACTCTTACAGCTGTTGAAAGATAGCATTTCCAAGCTTTGACTATATGAACACACCCACACATGTATTCAGGTATAGTTTGCAATCATTGAATGACATTGTCTTTTTAAAGAATCACACTGTAACAATATGGGTGTTGAATCATTAAAACTTCATGTTTTAATTTAAACACTACAAAGAGTTATCCAAGGTGCTGAATCATTTTTTGGACAGTTAAGTACCTTGAATAGGTCCTCTAACATCCCCATGAATTCATTGTTCCACTAGAATAGAAGACACCAACCACCATTATTGTAACGTCTGCTAACTCCAAGTGTATATCTAATTAAATTATTTAATATATAATTGGAGTAACAGGGCTTTACAACAATGATGGTTGGAGTCTTAATTAATTAATTGTTTGAAAATTAAATTAAATTATATCTTCTCTTTCTCATTAATGGAACACAAGGCAGTTCATAAGATGAATTAAAACAAACATGTTAATTACTTAATTATAATACTATGTAACTCAGAAGGCAGTTCTATGTTCGAGCAGCAGGTCTGGATAATATTGCACCCCAAGAAAAGAAAGCTGCAAAATGAGTTCTATAAATTTTCCTTCCCCTGTCCCATATGCTCTTCAAGCACCTGCAGGTGAGATGGTCAGGAGCTAATTATTCAGATATGATGTGGATGCAACGTAGAAACAATAAATTCATTTTCTAAATATCAATTTAAAATAAAACAATGAAACAGCTGCAAAATAATATTAACACACTTTTATGAGCTACCTGTTGTTTCCTTCTAGTAGTTTCATAAATTCAAGGAATCATAGAGTGAAAAGGCAGAGACACATAAAGAACTGTGATTGTGGTTTTTTTCCCCCCTGCTTGGTGAACCTGATTAAACCCACCATTATTATTGTTGAACAAAAGTAGATTGCAGGTGGTGGCATGCAGCAGATTGGATCCAGATTTAGATCCATATAACAAGGCTGGTAAAAACAGACTTCCCTGCCCCTTCCTTCCCATGTCAACTCTTGAAATTTCCTCCCATGGTCCAAAACACACTACAGAAATAATCTGGTTTGAGACTGCTTTAACTGATCTGGCTCAGTGCTAGGGAATCCTGGTAATTGTAGTTTATTGTGGCACCAAGACTTTCTGACAGAGAAGACTAAGGGGGGCTGCAAACGGGCGGCTCTAGGCTGCCCCAGAAAGCAGAGGATGGGGGCCACTGCTGCCGCATGCCGCAGCCCCAATCCTCCTTTTGCCACCCCAAAATGCCACCCTAAGAGCCAGTGTGTGGCTCTTTAGTGCCCCTTCTGGTGCAGTGTGTCAAAATGGGAGGACATCCTGATGCTGCATGCCATGTGTAAAGGCATGTGGCATCAGGACGCTGCTGGCTTGGGGTTGGGATGGCTGGCATGCGGCTGCCCCTCCTCATCTCTGCCTCCAGGCCAGTCCTTTGGGATGACCTGTAGAAGCCCTAAATGTCTCACAAAAGTACAGTGTCCAGAATTCCTTAGCATTGAGCTAGGGCAGTTAAAGTGGCCTCAGACTTGATTATTTCTGCAGTGTGTTTTGGACCCATGTTATACAGGGTTCAGAAAATCTTGCTGAATGAAGTGAGATGTAGTGGACTAAAAGTGGACTCAATTTGCACTAGTAATGAGGGAATGGCTCTGCTAGAAAGGACTGCAAAAGCTGCTTGCTGGAAGACAGGAGATTTCATTTTTGGAAAAATTGTGGGCAAGAGTTTGGAATACATGGTTAGTTGAAAAACTTTCCTATACCATCAATCTTGTAATGGAGAAAAGAAATCACAGCTTTTATGAGGAGTGCTCAATTCTTATTGACTATGGAGGGTTGCCGACTGCCAGAAATAGTGCAAATTGAGTCCACTTTTAGGGTTAGGGTTAGTGCTAGGGAATCATGGGAATTGATTTTTTTCTGAGACATTGAGCCTTCTCTGTCAGAGAGCTCTGGTGCCACCATAAAATACAGTTCCCATGATTCCCTAACCCTAACCCTAAAAGTGGACTCAATTTGCACTATTTCTGGCAGTCTGCATTACCTATGTTGTCATTACCTCACAATTGCCCAGACTACTGTCCACAGCTTCTGACTTATAGAGAGACACTTTCTACTTGAACATGATCCCATCATGAAAGGCTCCTTCAGTGAACTTGTGTATTCATCCTACTTGTACAACACCACCTGCATAACTACCCAAATAGAATTGCTTGCTTAGGGGGATGCAGACCAGGGCGTCGGGGACGCCCTGGTCAGGAACGCCGTGGGACCGCAGCCTCCGCACTGCGGCGCTCCTTCAGCGACCCTAAAAGGAGCGCCAAATTGGTGCTCCTTTTAGAAGTCAGGGAAAGTGCACCCTAAACGCGTAGGGTGCATTTTCCCTGACTTTTCCACCGCAGCACGTGCGGTCGCTGCAACGGGAGGTTGCCCTGAGAGCGCCGGCCGTGTGGAGGGCTGGCAGCTCTGAGGGCAACCTCGGGAAGAGGAAGGGGCACCAAGACAACCCAATTAGTCATCTGCCAAGGCCCTTAGTGTCCCTTCTATATTTGCAGGAGTAGCTGTGTTAGCCATTTAGCAAATTCAAACAAAAACCACCAAACAGTAATGCTATTGGCCAACTGAAATGCACAGTATACTTGTTGCAAGCTTTGGAAGCTCCACTGGCTTGTTCATCAGGCAAGATGTTACAAACCAAACAGGATAAAAATTGGAGATTTTAGTAAGATGCCTACATTTTGTTGTTTCTGTTCTTAGTGAAGATAGTATGAAGAGGGTAAATTTTGCAGGTTGGCTTCTTCTCCTTCAGTCCATGTGACAATTTGGAGTTTTTCAAAGTTCAGGAAATTTAAAGTCCATTTTCATATCAACAGGAATCTTCTCTTGCAATCCAATATATCTCAATTCCTGTGAGACCACAGGTCTCTTGTAGGCAAAGTACAGTGGATTTTTCAAAAAGCCTCCATGATTTTGCATCAAGAGTAATTTGGTAAGTGTACTGGTAAAACATGCTAATCCAGTCCAAATTTAAGGGAAAAAAATGTTTTACCTTGGTTGAAGATCCCAGTTCACTGGCTTGCTCTTTAGGGTTCCCCTGTTGCAGCTACAATGTGGTATCTCACAATCCAGAAAATATGCAGGGGTAACTGTGTTGGCCATTTAGCAAATTCAAACAAAAATCCACCAAACAGTGGTACCTTTATTGGCCTAGTGAAATGCACAATATACTTGTTGCATGCTTTCAAAGCTCCACTGTTTTCTTCATCAGGCAAGATGTTACAAACCAAACAGGAGAAAACTTGGAAGTGTTAGTAAGATGCCTGCATTTTGTTGTTTCTGTCCTTAATGAAGATTGTATGGGTAAATTTTGCAAGCTTACTAAAATCTCCTCCTCCTTCTGGACATGTGGCAATTGGGAGTTTTTCAAAGCCCAGGAAATTTAAAGTCCATTTGAATATCAACAGGACTCTTCTCTTGCAATTCAATATGTCTCCATTCTTGTGAGGTCCAATTGCCACATGGCCAGAAGGAGGAGGAGCCAGCCTGCAAAATTTACCCTCCTTATACTATCTTCACTTTCAGGAGGTCAGTAGCATCTGAGCACATATGCAAGGACCATGACATTTGGATTTGTCTAAAACCAATATGCAACCAAGGTGAAGCTGAATACATGGTACTTTCATAAAAAAAAAAAATCCTTTGCCACCACTGTTGAAAATGAGTTGAATCTCTCTGAGATGTTCCAATGCTGTCTTTTCTTTTCTTTTAAGCAGCTTTTTGTCCATTTTATTGTTGTTGTGTACCTTCAAGTAATTTCCAACTTATGATGACCTTACGGTGAATCTATCATGGGGTTTTCTTGGCAACATTCATTCTGATAAGTTTACCATTGTCTTTCTCTGAGTTTGAGAGAGTGTGAAGTGCTTTCCATGACTAAGCAGGGATTTGAAACCTGGTCTCCCAGAGTTCTAATCCAACATTCAATAATTACACCACACTGGCTCTATGTACAGTATTCTATTAGTAATAACAAAATAAATATTGGGTAAAGCTTTTATTAAAACCACTAAAATGCTACCAAAGTAGCACATAAGTGGAGAAAGCTTTCAGGTTTGCTAGATATTTTAATTAAGCATGATGGCACAAAAATTAGGGATGGGGAAGAAATATAGAGTCTAAAATCTGACATGGTGAATTGGCCATGGTGTGTCTCAATAAAAAGTAGAAGTGTTAAAGTATCAGTTTCAGTACTGTCAAATCAGACTCCAGGTTAGCAAAATGTATCCCTGCCATATGTTGCTGGGTTGCTACTCCAACCATTCTTCACATTGAATGTGCTGGCTGAAGCTGATGGGAGTGATCTGTTGGGTCACACATTGGCTGCTTCTGCAATAGACCACTGGAGAAGCTATTGATCTGATTCAATATACAACAATTTATACAGCTTCTTTAGACCCTAGAGAGTAGCTCACAATCTTTGGTCTTCTTGATATCTTGGACTCTAGCTCCCATCATTCCCAACTGTTGGCCAAGTTGGCTGGGGCTTCTGGGATATAAAGTCAAAAACAAATGTAGGACCAGAGGTTGGGAACCACTGCCCTAGTTAGAAAGATTTTTTAATGTGCTCTGTCTTCTGTATTTGATTCAGGTAAGCACAGTATTGTTGTTTTTAAGTTTCTGCTGTTGTTGTCAATTGCCATCAAGTTGATTTTGACATATGGCAACCCCATGAATGAGAGAATCACCCTGCAGACTCAGGGCCATGGCTTCCTTTATTGAATCAATCCATCTGGAATGTAGTATTCCTCTCTTCCTACTGCCTTCTACCTTACCAAGCATTATTGCCTTTTCTAGTGAGTTATGTCTTGCACCGGCACAAAGGATTCCGCATGCCTTTATTCGGATAATAAACTGACCACAACTTTATTTATCTGTACAGGGTCTTAGAACAGTTCATTAACGATATCTCATTTAACCATATTTTGTTCTTGACACATGTGACCATTCGCTTATCCGGAGGATCTAGCTAGGTAACCACGCCCCACACAACATGTGTCAAGAACATCCTGTTTCATTCAGCTACCAAATTTGAACCAATCATCCCCCCCTTACACCGGAAATGATGCCATAATTAAACTTGTGACGTAAGCAAGTTATGACATCATCAACATGGTTTATGACATCATAGAGAATTTAGTTATCCCGATGACGTATACCCTTCATCCACATTAATTAATTCAATTTGGTAAGTTCAATTAACTAAATTTTATCCCAAATGAGTGCAGTCCAAGAAGCCAATGAATTAGGAGAATGTGATAACCTGAACTTAACAATTGTTGTGAAGCTTCTGATGATGCTTACGAAGCTCCCACAGAGTGTGCCACGACTGTAGCTCAGGTGCTGTTAAAGGCAGAAGATTCACCTTTCCACACCCCTGTTCCGTGTCTCCATAGTTTCAGGGGCAATTTGACTGCCATGCCTTGAAACGACAGCCCTCTGAACAAATTATACAAATCTGCCAGAGGTGGCTGTGCTGACACAGGGGCAGCTGCACCATGTTGTGCCACAACAGGAACCTTTCACAATAGTTCCATTACATCAGCTATGGTTGGTTGCCCAACCTCCATAGCTGAAGTATTCAAGGGACCATGTGCAGTACCATCCCAATATATCAGGTTAAGAGACCAATTGCACCTGAGTAGACTGTGTGCTCGCATACCACACAGGCCTGTATAATATGGCCCAAATGTGCCATGTGAGTTACAATTTCATCCTCTCTGCCCAGGGGTTCAGGTGTCCAAATTGGAGCTGACCTGGCAGGACTAGGCCCAACAGACACTGTACACCGTTTAGACTGCGCCTTGCGACAAGGCATGATAACTTGACCAAACAGAAGTCAAAATAACAATAATATTGAGTGTAGTGTTCCTTTAAAGGCTACACCTTTTAAATTAACCCCCTTACAATACTGGGCAGAGTGCAAGAATGTCCCAAGGGAAGTATATATCACCTAAAAAGCACGGGGCCCCAACCAGACACACCTGTCCTGTTATTTCTCCCCCCCCCCCCGAGTGTGACACAACTGTAACTCGGGTGCTCTGTTGCAGGGTGGAAGAATGAACTTCCCACATCCCTGTTCCATGCCTCCATTGTTTCAGGGGCCATTTCACTGCCATGCCCTGAAACAACATCCCTCTGAACAAAATTATACAAATCTGCCAGAGTTGGCTGCGCTGACACATGGGCAGCTGCACCCTTTTATGCCACACCAGGAACCTTTCTCACTAGTTCCATTATAGCAGCTACGGTTGATTGCCCAACCTCCATAGCTGAGATAGTCAAGGGACCACGCACCATGCCATCCAATGACATGCCATGTGAAGAAGCCAATTGAACCTGAGTAGTACTGAGTATATATAAGTCTACATCATAAACCTTCAGTATGTTCATATGCACAGGTCGTACATCTTACCATGTTAGTGTATTATTTGTTGTGTCTTTCTAAATGCTAGCATGAAGACAACAAAACTTTGATGTACATTCTGGTCTTTGTAAAAAAATGTTTTGATATCTAAGCATTTCTGCCATATGTTCCTTTGTTTGAAACTGAATTGTCTGTGAATAATATCGCATGGCAGTATGTGTTTTATCACAGTGCTCTCCTTTGTCTTTTTTCCATATGTGTCATTCAGACCAGCAATACAATTAAAGGGGAAATTTCTCCCAATATAGTAAATTCTTCCACTGACTTGCATGCATCAGTTAACCACAGTTCAGTGTGAAATGAATTGTTGCACTGAACTCAGGGCCGCTGGCCTGACAGCACTAGGCTCAGTAAATGCTGCACGCCGTTTAGACTGCGCCTTGCAGCGAGGCATGTTAACTTGGCCAGACAGAAGTCAACATAACAAGGCTGTATTGGGTGTAGTATTCATTTAAAGGCTACACCTTTCAAATTGACCCCTTTACAATATTGGGCAGAGTGCAAAAATGCCCCAAGCGGAGACTATGGGGGGTTGTAGACTGCCAGAAATAGTGCAAATTGAGTCCACTTTTAGGGTTAGTGCTAGGGAATCATGGGAATTGTTTTTTTTCTGAGACATTGAGCCTTCTCTGTCAGAGAGCTCTGGTGCCACAATAAACTACAGTTCCCATGATTCCCTAACCCTAACCCTAAAAGTGGACTCAATTTGCACTATTTCTGGCAGTCTGCAACTCCCCTATATATCACCAGCCACACACACCAGTCCCATGTAGGGACACAGACTAGACCACTAAGGCCTTATTAAATCCCAAGTAGGGACACAGAAACCAAGCCAGGAAATCCCAGCCAGTGTATTGTGATACAGAAAAGGCCTCGTTATCTCTTAATGCTAGCAACACCAGGCTTTCCCTTCTCCAGGGAACCAGGCCAAACTAGTCACCACCAGGCCAAACTGGGCACCACTGGGCCTTCCCATCAGTCTCCCTCCAGGCCTCCAACCAGGCAAAACTTTTTTTTTTAAAAAAAAAATTAGGCCTTCTCTTCCTCAGGGAACTAGGCCACACTAGGTCACACCAGGCCTCACAGTGGGGTGCCACCAGGCCTGCCCCTTCACCAGGGAGTCCAGGCCTCACTAAGCCCCCCCCACCAGGCCACCTACACCGGGTGCCTTTGCCCAAACCAGGCCTGTAAAGCCCAAGGCCCCCCACAAGGCCCCCTACACTGGGCGTCCTCGCCCACACCGGGCATGCAAAGTCCAAATCTTAGGCTGGGCCTGGTGAACAAGCCACTCAAGCTTACCGGCTGGCCAAAATGTTACCCGTTCCACTGCTGGATTGGTGGCTCCACGGGCCCCACAGCCAGGGTGGATCTTCCAATGGCCTTTACAGGCTGTGCCAGGCCTTACCCTGGCCTCAAATTGCTGTCCGTGGAGAGCTTGGCCCTCAGGCGCGCTCCTCCCTTGTTCTAAAGGCCTGCTCTGTCCAAAGCAAGACGGCGTGCCTAAAAATTAGGCTGCGCCAGGCCCGAGCAAAAAGCAGCCAAAGCGTCTTGCTTGGCTGCTCTATCAAAATGTCTGCCACCACGTGGCAGCCCGGAAATCCCGGTGGTAATCTTGTGAGACTCAAGGTCTCACAAGATTACCAAGGTGTCACGGGATCTCAACTGATTGGCTGGGCATTGCAGAAAGGGCAGGACTTCCTGCCCGCCCAGCCAATTGTGGCGTCGGCCTCTTCAATTGGCCAGCACAACAGAGAGCCCCTCCCGACACGTCAAGGAGGTTCTTTCTCATGATATGGCCACAGTAGAACAATTTCAGTTTAGTCACTTTGGCTTCTAGGGAGAGTTTAGGCTTCATATGTTGTAGAACCCATTTATTTGTCTTTTTAAGAGTCCATGATATCCGCAGAATTCTTCTTTAGCACCACCTCTCAAAACAACAACAGCAACAACAAGAAATATACAATAAAATTAAATGATAAAACACAGCACTATAAGATGCTAAAATATTAAAATATTAAAATAATATACTAATATGCTAAAAACAAAAACAAACAAAATCCTTATCAGTTGCATGAAATGATGAGATGATTCTCATCCTATCTGCTGTCTTCATGTTTCATTCAGAGCAGTGAACTAAAGTTTGGCTTTTCAAAGGGCTCATGAAGTCCACAACAACTTAGATTGCTCCACAAACACTGCAGTAAAATTACATATGAATCTCTTTGTGGTATGATAAATGTTAGGCATTTATATTAGCTCCAACGCTTCAACGTTGATGAGGATTACACTTTTATTTTTAAACCTTGTTCTTTAGGTTGAATAATAGGCTTTTCTTTGTGCAGTACATATTTGACAAAGATAATAGAATTGGGGCAACTCATTCTTATTTCTAAGATGATAAATTCCAATCCCAGGTTTCCAGAAATAACATGAACAGATTCCTGTTAAATTCTACTGCGTTTCATAGATTACACATGAGAAGGGCATCACAAAACAGGAATGGAACCACACTCGTATCCCTACCTTTAATGCCATGCTAACTGCCTACATTGTCCCTCTGTCGCCTGTGAACATCTAAAGGGGAAAATAGAGCTGAGACAAAGCTTCTCTGAAAAAATTCTCTGGCAATTTTTTTTAAAAAAGATCTTGTGGTTTTTCCTGAACTGTTCAGCAAAATGGACTTTCCAATTTTAACATTTAACATGTAGAGAATTTTAAGAGGCCATTTCTTTATAATTGTGGTTGTTGTTATTGTGTAAGGAGCCCTGGTGGCAGAGTGGTTAAATGCCAGTACTGCAGCCACAAGGTTGTGAGTTTGATCCTAGACAGTGCTCCACAGTGCACTCAGCCTTCCATACTTTCATAGGTCAGTAAAATGAGTATCCAGATTGTTGTGGGCAATTGGCTTACAGATTGTAAACAACTTAGGGAGTGCTAGTTCACTGAAAAGTGGTATACAAATATACTTGCTGTTGCTATTGCTTTCAAGTCATTTCCAACTTATAATGACCCTAATCAGGGTGATTTCTTGACATGTTTCTTTAGAGGGGGTTTGCCATAGCCATCTTCTGAGGTTGAGAGAGTGTGACTTGCCCAAGGTCACTCAATGGGTTTACATGGCTGAGCAGGAATTCAAACACTGATTTCCAGAGTCATAGTCCAACACTCAAATCATTCTGGCCCTTCTTTTTTGGTCAACCCTAAAGCTGAAGAACTGATTACATATGGGAGTTCCTCATATGCAATACTTGGATATTGGAGGATGATTTCAGTTTATTCATATGATACTGAGGGCAGGCCCACTGGAGCAGCCCTGCCCTTCCTTCTACACAAATGTCTTCCTTGTTAGGAATGCATGTGAATACGTATTGTGGAGACTTGATTTTTAATTGCATTTACAAGAAACAAGGGCTTATTTTACCATTTCATGTTTATACTCTATGTAGGCTTTCAAAAACTGAGGATAGGTTTTACAGGGAAGGATTTTGGACATTTCCAAGTACATGAAAATCTGTTAATGTAGTGTAAGAGTATGTTTTTGGGGAGTTAATTGACCACTATACATTAGTGGATCTATTATGGAACATTTGTCCATGGTCTTAATGCCATTCACAGGACTTATTGTAGGCTGTGAAAGAAACCAGTCTGTGTGCCCTCAAGTTCCTTTCATATCCTTTCTCACTGAAGGCAAGACCAAAATTGGCTACTGTTTCCTTTAGTATGAACTGTTGAGCTAGAAACATTGTGCCTTCATTTTATTCAAAAGCATTCTAAAATACATATATGCGAATCGCTCCTCCTCACTGTTCTTAGGATTGTATCTGATCTGCCATTTATCTGATCCATGTATATTCTTCTCCTATTCAGATTACTAAAGGAGATATAATAATGTGTAGTTGAAGCAGCTATAGGTTTTATTTTTGGAAGAACTTCAATAGGAGGGATCGACATTTCCAGTGGATGTGCAAGTGTCGACAGTCTTACACGTTTTCTTCTCATTCAACATATGATCATTAGTCTGAAACATACATATAATTGCCACTGCCTAGGTTACCCTATTGTGTACCAAAGAATAGTTCCTATCTTTACAGCAAAATAATAATCCATAAATTGGGCTGAACCTTCACCTTCTTGCCTAAATGAGGAATCATTCAGTTGATTTTGACCAAGACATAATGCGTCAACTATCAAAGAAGGGGGAATGGGGTGAGGAGGATAGGTATTTGAGGACTGCATTTCTTGTTGCAGTTGAAACTGATTGATCATTTTCACTCTAATGTCATTCTGATGACTGATTAATAAAGACTGGAATGTTGTCTACTTCTTAGTTACTTCACAATTAATAAATGAGCTTATGGTAGAGCTGACTACCATTTCCTGGGAATAAAGTCATTGAATCTGGCCACCTCTTGCCAAGTGCAATGCCCTTTCACTTTTGAAACATACACCACAAAGTAAAACAAGCTTTAAAAATCCTTCATTTTACCTTGGGAGAGAGAATAAATATTCTCATTAAAACCAAATAACAAACAAATCAGCTGGACAGACTAACCAATGCCTTTAATCTTGACAGAAATATTTCTTCATTTTCTCAGCAGCGGCAATGCATTTTTTTCTTCTTTTTTGTATGCAAAAGAAATGTAATAAGAAATGGAATGCAGGATAGCAGGAAACAGTTTCTTTGGCAATGTCTGGAAGTAGGACACTGCTGTCCCTTTGTATCTGATGCAATCTCAGAGGAAGAAATTAGATCTTAGACCACCTCCATTCCCCACTTCTGACATAAATTGGTAGATGGGATGTAGAGTCAGTAGTGGAAATGTGCAAGATGTATGGGAAACTTTCCTGTGAGAAAGGCTTGAAAGCCAAGAGAGGCCAGATAAACACCAGATGTCTCACCAGACATAAACAGGACACCAGAGAGGAGAAAAACAATGAGGTGTTTTGGGAAAGGAGAAAGGACTGTTCAAAACACATAATGTCAGCATGTTGACACTTTGCAGGTCACATGGACAATGACAAAAACACCAGGGGATGAACTAAGGGTCTGGGAAAATTGGTTACATCCAATCAACAATGAGGGTTATGCCCATGTAGGTGGAAGCTTGGGGGGAGACAAAATCCTTTGTCTGTACATTGTGCTGAGAGAGCTGGGAGGTGTTGGTGTTTCATCTGGTTTAATCGCTTTGTGGTGTGTTGTAAGGATTTGTTTGTTAATAATCCAAAAGGACTATACATAGCTTATTAGTTGTAGCAATAATGCATCATTTTATTTGCTTACAACTGGAGTGATTTCTGACTGCTTCCAGATGGGAAGAAAAGTCTGAAGGCATGCAGGAGAAGAGTCAGATTTTCCTGTCAACTCTGCTGCATGGTAAACACTACTGCAACACACATCATCCACCATACTGACAACTTCTGCAGAAAGGACTGAGTTTGTGCCTTGGACAGAGTTTAAGAAGGCTTGGATCTAGAACATCTAAACTCTTTCTGATTCTTTACCATACAAGGAGAACATTTGGACCAATGTGGGAACTGATCTAAATGGTTCTCCTACTCTTACTTGCTGTGGAAGGGAAATACTAATACTAGAACAACAGAAGAAGAAGAGAGAATATTTTTCTTCTCTCCCTTCTTCCCTGCTAGAAGGAGTCTAGAAGAATATGTCAGAGTACAAGCCCATGTTGAGATATATCAGAGCACAAGTCCAAAAGAATTGGTTAAGCAGTTCATGTTAATAATCGCAGACTGGACCTGAACAGTTATTCATTATTGTTTATTTTTTTTTAGCTTTCTAAGTGATTTTGGAATCAATATGATTCTCAAGGCAAATTATAAGAAAGATGATGGAGCCGATAGAATTAAAACTGGGGAAAAAAAGAGAATTCCTACCTAATCAATTCACTGAGCCATAGGAGTGATGAAAGCTAAAAAATGACATTCATCATAAAAGAAACTTGGTACATTTATAATATTCCTAACACACACTCATTCAGACTGAACTAAACATCAGGTTTGGTGTATGATCTAGAAGTCCAGATAGTCTGCACTATGTCTGGACTGATCCCCACAATAAAATAAAATAAAACTGGCAGTTTATTGATAATATCCATGAAAATACATGCAGGTACCCAATGTATGTTAGGGAGCAATCTGATAGATTATCTATCATTTGAATCTCTTACTGACCTAAGTAGTGCTGCACTGAGATCAATGGATGGTGGTTCCATTCTATTTCAATGATTAACTGCAAACAAGAAAAATGATTTAAATACTCTAAACATATTTATTGTATTTGAGAGCCATTCCTGTTTAACATATTGTGGTTTCAAATAGACAGCTGCTGAATAGAAGTGTGACACAATTTGTCAGACCCATTAATCTTGTTACGAAGTAACTGCTGGGGCAGCATGAGAGAGGTCATAATGGTTTTAATTGTACATTGCGCATGATTATTATTCAGTGAAGCTCTTTTAGCCCTTGCTAAAAACAAATACAGTTAGTCACTTTAAACAGCTGAAACATTTAATAAAGAAAAGGTTGTAACCATCAGCTGAATATTAACAGATGTTTCTTGTAATGTTTGAGTTGTCTTATTCCTACTTCTAAAATTAGTTTAGGGTTGTATCATAGAACTACAGATAAATAGACATATAGAAGTTTGTCACTTGGCATCAAATGGGTGATACTGTGTTATATACTAGTCTCATTGTGATTGCAAAAGGAACTATAAAAAATACTTATTTAGCTGGATTATGCATATCATGTTCATTAAAGCATGGTTACCTGCCAGAATTGACTCTGTTGTGAAATCAAGTGAAATGTTTCTGCCTCTTCCATTCCCCAAGATGATCCTATCTAGCTTCAGCCTGATAGTCACTCTTCTCTTTGGAGAAAAGTTGATTGAATGTATCATGACAGCAAAACTCCAGGGCTTCCTGGATGAGACAGCCTTCTTTGTTCCTTTCCAATTGGCTTTTGATCTGATTGTGGAATGGAGTTGGAGTGCCCTAGTAGATGATCTTTGTCTAGAAGTGGACAAGAGAAATATCTCCCTTTTCTTTCTCTATGACTTTGAGCAACATTGATTATGGGTGGTGACATATTACCTCATCTCCCAAAACATCAGGTAAGGGTGCAAGAGTTAGCTCTGGATTGGTTTTTCTTCTTTTTCATGGAGGGATCCCACCATAAATTTGTTGCTGCTCTGTCTTTGAGAAAATATATTATATATATTATTTCATTCTCACAAGTAAGAAGGAAAGGCTTCAAATGTTTTGTCACAGCTGGGTGAGATTATTATATTTTTTGCAGGTTTTCTTTAAATTTTGGGACTTCTCTGTGACATTGTAAAGTTTTGGCAAGTACATTGGTTACTTGTCTTTGTTAAAATATGTGTTTTGTGAAATAAGCATTTCTGCATGTGTTTTGCAGTTGAGGATGATGATGATGTGGAAAAGGGCTGGCCTTTTTGTTCAAAATTCTCATGATATTTGGTGAGTGTTTTTTTAAAAACAAAACAAAACAAAAAACCTGGAAGTCTCAATATGTCGAGATACCCTTTCTTGTTGACCTAAATTTTTCACACCATTACTGAAGAGAGAATCAAAAGAAATGGTGGAATGCCATTTCTAGAACAATATGTTGGGCAAAAAAATTAGAAAATTACTTTTTGGAAAAAAAGAATATAATGACATGTTGAAGCCATCAGTTGTATGATGTAACTCTATGACCCAGAATAAAATCCCACACAGCTTAATTATAAATGTCTTCAACAAGTCATTATATTTATTCTTCTTAACTTTATAAGCAAAGAGAGAGGCTTTGCCGAGTAGCTTAATTATGTATTTTTATTTTATCATTCTTTGTATGCTGTATGACACCCATCTCTATATGTATTTAAATAGGAGCAACTAGCAAAGCAAAGCAGCTTCATTTATATACCGCTTCACACCATGCTATGCTGTGTCTAAGTGGTTTACAACTGTAAGCTCATTGTCCCCCAACAGCTGGGTACTCATTTTAGGTACTCAGAAGGATGCAAGCCTGAATCAAGCCTGAACCCTGGCTAGTATTGAACTCACAATCTTGTGGTTTATGAGTAAATGGCTGCAGTACAGGCATTTAACCACTGTGCCATCCATTTTTTGCAACCCACAGCCAGCTGGATAAGGATGCAAAATCTAGAGTAGATGGATATCAAGTAGAGGGCCTGGAGGTTTTGGGTATATGAAATCTACTTCTTCTCAGTGATATACACATTGCTTTAACATTTTATTTGTACCTCGCCCCTCTGTGCACCATCGGGGAGGCTAACAACAATTAAAAATACATAAAATACAAATCTGAAAGGACCAATACCCCCCCTTAAAAAAGTATTAAATCAAGCACTAATTAAAACATCTTAGATTAAGACATAAAATAAAATAAAACCAATAACCAACAAAAAGAAAAGCAAACAGTGGAAATAACAAGGCAAAACAGCAGAGTAGCGGAATAGCAGTGGCAATCAAATTGGGAGAAGGCAGAATAATGGGGTTCCTGAGGCTGGGAAGTCTATTCTGGAAAGGCCTGCCAGAAGAGATCCATCTTAACAGCCTTTTTGAAGCTGTTTAGCATTGTAATCTGTAATCAGAAGTGTTTCTGATTAGTACTGAAGATGTCATTCTGCCTGTGCAAATATTGTTGCTATAACAAACAGTTAGTTCTAGCAGTATTTACAAGGAGATAATTTAGTGCATTTTCCATTTGTGGTTGCAGAACTAGTTGTACAAGGAGTTGAATAAAACACAATATACTGATGGATCAGAAGAGCAGTGTGCAACTAGGGAAAAAAAACACACCTCTGCATAATGTTACACTGAATTACTTTTGATGCAGCATGTCTTTATTGTAATATATTGATGCTGTCCCATTTACAATTATTTTTAAGCTTAAGAGCTGATGATTGCAATGAGATCTATTTTGAGACTGTTCTTGAAGGTGGTTCAAAAACGATACTAAGTGGAAAGCAATGCAGCAAATTTATATGCAAAAGAACACATTCAGCCTACCTTCCAGTTCCTCTACCTGCCAGTGTGCTTCTGCCCCCAATTTAAAAAGCTAGTTCTGCCCTTTAAAGCTGTACATGGCCCTACATGGTCAGGAACCAATGTATCATTGTCCATTTGTCTTCTAAGGTCATTTTCAGCTGTTCTGCTCTCATGGCTATCCATTGGAGGAGGGTAAAATGTCAACAGTAAGGAGAAGCATTTTCTCAGTGATTACCTGGCATTATGAAATGACCTCCTTCAAAAGGTTCATTTTTCTTGTTTTAATTCAGCAGCCTCTGCAAGGCTCATTTACCTTGTAAGGCCTTTGAATGAGAGATAAAATGCCCTTTCTGTTTCTGTTTTGTTTAGAAGTATATAGTGTTCATATTTGGTTTGTTTTATGCTGTGGACGGAGTGACTGTTTTAGCCACAGTTGAGAAGAAACACATTGCAAATAACAGTGGTATTTTTTT
>CM034708.1:66080413-66091016 GCA_020142125.1 Phrynosoma platyrhinos
ACTTTTAGCCACTTTCCCCCTTCCATCTTTTCCTAATGACATTTTATTGGGCAACTAAATTGCTCATTGTGCACCATGGTTTTTGGGGGGGTTGACCCTGACAGAGTATATCACAAGGTCAATTTTTATAGGAACTTTTAAAGCATTATCCACTATGTGGTGGAAATAGTCTGAATCCTTGAAGTATTCACAATTAGGATCTAATTAAAGGATTGCTTTTGCTTGCTTTCAGCATCTAGTGTTCAATGAATCTCTCTCTCTCTTTCTCTGATGTAGTGTCACCAGCCAACTGTATGTTATTTACTTATATAAGCACCTTGGGGGCTATTGGAAGCTGGTCAAATAAACTCTGTGTGAATAGAGTGTAATCACCCTCATCTAAGAATATTGATTTTGTTATAATAATGAATATCCTTCATCATGTCCAAGATCCTGTCACTGACAGGGACTAAGTCATGATGCTGCAGAGGAGGAGAATCACTCGTTCCCCACAGTTGGTCAAAACTATCATCAAAAGAAAAGAAATCTCAGACAATCTCTAATGACAGGTACTTTAGTGAATATATAGGTAGTTGCATTTGTTGCAGCAAAGGCAACAAAAAACATCTTCTGGCACCTTAGAAACTAATATATTTTAGTTAGCATAAGGTTTTGTACTGTAGTCCACTTGATGAACTACAGGCAAAATAAATTTAATTAATATGTAGTTAAAGATACATTTTTGGACCATATCTCTCAGTATCCTTCAGTCAGCATAAGCACTTGCCATGTTAGCTGGGAATATCTGGGTATATCCTTATGTTTTCCAATTTCTGAAGATGGAGCAGAAATTCACTTTGACTGAGATCTTTTAAAGAATTTTTCAAATAGTTTTCTGAACACTATTAAAAAAGTATGTTGGCTATCTTTAAGTTTCTCAACATTGTCAGATTTGTTTCTTTCTCTGTTTCAATTATATGTGAATAAACACAGTTAACTGTGTATATATTGACAAAATGAACACCAAAAGTTTAGCTCATGAGCAAAATGATTGTGTACAGTTAGGAAAATGTGCAGAAAAGTTGTCAATTAGTTAAACAACTTATCAAAATACACATATAGTTTTAAAACATGATATGGAATGTGGCTGGGATAACAATGCTGATAAATTTCTGATAAACACAACAGACAGGTTTTCACAGCAAAATGGAAGCAAACCTGAATGTTGTTTAAAGACCAGCTGTTCCCTCCATACAAACTTCCATTTTTTTATCATTTTCATATCCCTATGAAAACATTACTTAAAAAAATCCTATCCACCTTCCAGTCTGTTAACACTTACTTGATCTTCTTCTTGACGTGCTGCTGCTGCTGATGATGATGATAGTGATGACTCAAACACAATAAACACAAAGACTTGTGTTAGAGTTCATCAAGACAGCACAGTCTGGGAACAAGCAGGTAGTTCTTTTTCTTAGACAGACAATGACAAACTTTATAAGGCTAGTACAATAAACTGAATGGGGTTTCAGGTGATATGTACAGCAGCTAGAGATCTCTGATCAATGCATGCCCCTGCTTTCTGTTTGGGGGTAGAATAGTACAGATGTGCTAGGAAACAGCTGGATCTGTGCCAAGGAATCTTAAACTTAAATAAGACTTTATTCATTCTTTCATGGAAACAAAATACAAGTGTCCTGTTTGGCAACCAAAAATGTGCAGGACATTGTTATTTTATGAAAACTAAAATAGTTGGGCATAATCATGGCTTTCATTTCCATGAAATGTAGATACACAGCATTTATTAGCATCTACACCCAGATTACCTTTCCAGGTACCTTTTTGAAAAGGTATGTGAATACACAGGCACATTAAAAGGTTGAGTTTAAAGATTTACTGTTACTTAGACAGCACAGTGGTATGTCTTGACACAGGAAGATAGAAGAAGAAAAATGCAACAGAGGAAAAGAAAAACATTTTTGTCAAGAGGTGTTAATTCTAGCTTACAATATTACAAGAACTTAAGCTGTTTTACCATAGTTCAAGGTCTTGCCATTTTGTGTAGTTCATGGTTTTGCATACAGTGTTATTCATATGTCATAACTGCCATGTTTCAAAAGGTTTTGGAATCTGGCAGATGGTAGGGAGGGAGGATTCCAAAACACTATCATTTCTGTTGCTTTACAGGTATGTGAAAGGCAGTGATGGATGTGTCAATGGGCTAGTTAATCCATACATGGTCTGAACTTTAAGTGAGCTATCCAAGGTGCTGAACCTGGTCCCCAAATAAACCAGTATTTCTTGAATTCACCAGAGTTTCCAGTTCTATGAAGATTTGGGGTCTATAACTAGTGGTTTCTCAATGTGTGGCTGCCCTGCAGCTTTAGCAGTGAAACTAGGATGTAGCATGGCAGTAAAGCACATGAAGAAGGCATCAATGGACTAAACTGGACCACAATATAGTTAATTACAGTGGAAAAGGCATGGCCTAGCATGGAGGAACAGTCCAGGCATGGAATGACCTCCTACCAACTACCAGCTTGATTGCTGGGAATAACCTAGAGTGACAGAAAATGGATTCCACAGGGATTCCCCAAACTGGAAACAAGGCAATTTCAACAGTATCTAAGCATAAACTTTTTCTTGGCTGTGTCCTTGTTTTATTTCAAAGTATCTTAATGAAAAATGTCTTGATTCCTACCCTAATGGATCCTCTCTCACAAAAATAAACCCTCCTAAAATTATTAATGTGACAAGGATAAAGCAATGTAATTACAGAAATATCATCCCTGCTACAAAAGGAAACTTGTAAGTAGGGATCTATTTCTTCACTAAATTTCTTCTTGAAGGAAGCAATGAGTAATTTTAGCAATCTTCTTCCCAATAGGGAAAAGCATGCATCTTCTTCCCAATAGGGGAAAGCATGCATTTATTGAAGGGTATTTGTGATTCAAGACTTATTCTGCACAAAATTTGAATGTGGTCATTTTCATAGAGAAGACAGCATTTTCTGCACAGGAATCAGCATTTTATATCCTGTTTTATGTGCAAAACCAATGCATGTGAATTTTGTGCAGAATAAGTCTTCAATGACATATGTTCTTCACAAGGAACAGCTTTTTCTGTACAGAAAATAATATTTCTGAATTTGGGAAGATTTCAAAACTGGGAAGCTTCTAATCTGTCCAAGATTTTTCTTGTCAAGGTTTCTCAATATTCCATAAAGCAAAACAAAATGCAAACAAACAAACAAGCAAAGAACTCACAAGGAAACAAACATAATAATATTGATAATGATAATGATGATGATGATGATGATGATAATAATAATAATAATAAACCATGTTCCTGGGCCATTTTTCAAGTGTTTTTGATTTTTTTTCTGTCCCTAGTACTTAGAGAGGAAATCTTCTCAGATAAACTATCTGTGGAGAGAAGGCAGGTTAGAACCAGCCCTGATAAAACCAATTAAGACTGAGCTGATGACAGCCAATAGAATGTTGGGCTGAAATGGGGAAAATTCCATTAGGAACAGTTGGAAGTTAGACAGGGCTTGGATTCCAGTGAGTGAGGGTCTGGTGGTGAAGGTTCCAGAGTGGAAGAGGATTAAGGTCCAGAAGAGAGGGGCCTAATACCCATACTAAATTCCAAGTGAGGGAGTTAATAAAGAGAATATCCTGAGGGGGGGTATTGATAGCCTTAGAGGCTGGTTAAGAAATAGTGGTAAATGTACCCAAAGAAGGGCTAAGAGTGTCCTGTGGGGGCAGTTGAAAGTGTTCCAAGGAAAGGAGTGTACAGAAAACAGTCCATGAAACCAGTCACCAAGACACAGGCATCATGTCTACTTGGCATGTCTTAAGTTTAACCCTAGCTATCAAGCTAAGTTAGTTTTGTAACAGTTTTAGTTTAGTGTGCATCATACACACATCATACATTTCAGGAGGGGATTGTCAGGTTTTGATGGGATATATAGTCAATGTTAACTTGTTGAAATGTGAAGATGTGTGTCTACATTTTTCCTTGATGAGAAAAACTGCTTTCTAGAGGCCAGATTCACTATAATCAGCCCCAGGTGTGTGTTAGTCAAAACAAAGCTAGTTAACAAGCTAAAATTCTGTGAGAAAGAGTTTTATTTATTTACACAAGGGGTTTTCGATAACAAAGAATGTTTTGGGAACGGCAGTTACATGAAGTAATATGAAAATTAGAGGTTGGGCTAACACACGTCATGAAAGATCAACCAATCAGCCTGAAAAGGCTACATCCAAAGAGGTAGAGAGATGTGGGCTGGAATTGTGTTTCTGGAAAAGTACTTCACTTCTTTTTAACCTTTACACTGAATGGATTAACTATTAATATTTTGCAGATGCTGTAGCTTGACTAATTTTTCAAAATGTAGCAGTTATAGTTGTTCTCCTGTTTAGCCATTCAGGCTAAAGTGAAAATGCTATTGTTGTTATTATTGTTTCATTTTTGCTCATGCTGATTTTTACAATAAAAGAAGAGGCTTGCTGAAGTTGCCTGTGTATGTTGATCTACATGGACTGTTTTCTGTACATCCATCATCATTAAAATTCAACAAGGAGTATTTTAGAGTAATATTATTTGTAACTGTAACTAATTATAACAAGTGCAACAAGACCAAGTGAAACATTGTTACTTGTATTGTAAATAAAATTTTGTTGTTACTTTATGAAACACTTGTCTACAGTGTGAATGGATATCAACACTACTAAACCTTATACAAGATACGTTATGCCAAAGAGTTTTGGAAGAGAAGGTTGGTGAAGGAGTGGCTCTTTGCATAGGGTGGTGGCAGCTGTGGGACAAAAAGGGTCCATGGTGTGGCCACAAGTGAAAGAAAAGAAAAAGTGTATGTGACACCATCCCAGTAAATACAAGAAATAGGACTATTAAGTGACTGATTGGTGGCTAGGCTGTCACCTCAGGCAAGCCCATGAATTTGTATGGACTTCTGAGATGAGTGCAACTGGCATGCTAGAAGAATCATGAATTTGGGGCACTTCACAGGATGCAAAGTAGAATGGCCAGGTATGTTTTAGGGTCTGTACTGACATCACAGTTTAAAGCTTGTTTAATGTCCTGGTTTTTCTGCAGTAGTTCACCATAGTTTACCACTTCAAATAATGAAGAAAATAATTATTTGTTTTGAGACTTTCTGGTGTCAAGGTGTACCATGAACTGATGAATAAGGAGGTTGTGCGCTCAAGCAGACTGGCAATTTGGACCAGCCTCTGGCCGCTCCAGCCCTGTGGACTGTGGTGACCAATAGTGTGGTCCCAAAACTGGCCACTGCCATGCCCTAAACAGGCCATTGACAAGGAGAAACTTTTTGCCACTCCTTTTCTGGCTGGCTTCGGGCTGCCTTAGGTGGCTGCAGAGTGACTTCCAGCCAATCCAGGGGAGTGCGTCATCTGCACACCATGCCCCTAAACCAGCCCATAGCTGGTGCTTTTTGCCCATCTGTTTCAGGTTTATGTTTGCAGGAAAAATCCACATGCTTAGTTCAGTTTATTAATCTGATATATGATCATCCAAATCAGTTTTCTAGAACTGCTGTCATTTGTGCGAATTGTCTTGCAACATTTGGATCCTTATTGTTAACATTTTAAGGCATGGATATTAACTTCTCTGGAGCAATGGAATTTGGTCTGGCTACAGCTGTCATTTAGTGATTCACAGATCACTATTTTTTTAAAAAAAAATCACTTAGTCCATTCTCCAGAGATAGGCTTTTACATGCTTTTGCCACTATTAAATGGAAGCATGGTTTTATGCCTCAAACTTGTTATTTCTCATCTATTGAATCTTTGTATATGCTCTCCAATCTAGGCTTCAGTTAATCTTCCTTCAGAGTGTTGTTATAATTTTATCTAACCTGACAACATTTTTATTTCTCTTTCTGTAAAAGATGTGAAGAGATGTAAATTTCACAGTTTTGTGATGTAGGCAGTGTTACTAGTACAGTTAAAAATTACCCTCTACTGTGAAACTAGACTTTGCTTAAGCTTACTGATTTTCATGATGCCAAATGGAAAGAAAACACCCACACAAAGTAAAAGAAAGACATAAGGCAGTCATTTTGTTGTTCTTAGCTTTCTTTTTTACAGCTCATGGCTATTATAGTTGGCATTGACTTCCAAGGTCATCTGGCTTAAACTAATTCCAACTGCAAATAATTAGGATGGTATTCTGATGAAACAATGGATGACAGACAGAACACTTCATGGAGTGCAAGAAAGAAGAAAGGCAAAAGCAAAAGGAGATAGGGAGAAAAACCAGAAAATAAACACAAATGTGGAATAAAAAAATACAAAAAAGCAAAGCTAAATTCAAATCAAAGACAGGGATGCTCTATGGAGAAATAAATAATACAATATACGAAAAAGAAGAAATGAAAAGGCAATGGAGGCAATACACAGAAATACTGTATAAAAGAGATAAGGAAAATAATAACACATATGAAGATGAACCCTAAATTCTAAAAAAAATAAGTAGAATCTGCAATAAGGGAAATTGGAAAAAAAAATCATCAGGAAGAGACAATATCCCAATTGAACTGCTACAATGCACACAGACAGTAGCAACTTTAGTGCCAACAAATACGGAAGACAACGAGATGGCCAATAGACTGGAAATGATCAATATATAAACCAATCGACAAGAAAGGAGATACAAAAACTGCAACAATTATAGGACATTAGCACTAATCTCATGTGCAAGCAAAATAATGCTCAAAATTCTGTAGCATAGACTCCAACCATACATGGAGAAAGAAATCCCAGGTCCAAGTAGGGTTCAGGAAAGGAAGAGGCACTAGGGGCCTCATTTCAAACATATGAGGGCTAATGGAGCACACCAAAGAATTCTCGAACAAAATATCAGCATGTATTTCATAGACTATAGCAAAGCATTTGACTATACAGATCATGAAAAGCTATGGAATGCACTCAACGACATGGGGTGTCACTACATTTGATAGTCCTAATGAGAAATATGTACCAAAGACAAGATGCCACCATGAGAACAGAATTCAGAGAAATAGAGTGGTTCCCAGTAGGCAAAGAGGTCAGGCAACTGTGCATCCAATCACCCTTTTTGTTCAACTTATATGCTGAAAACATGACAAGAAAGGCAGAGTTAGAAGGAGAAGGAGAAGGAGTGAAGATAGGAGGAAGAAACATCAACAACCTAAGATACATAGATGACACTAATATTGGGGGAAAACAGCACACACTTGGAATAGTTAATGAGGATGGTTAAAAATGAAAGTGCAAAGGCAGGTTTAATGCTGAACATAAATAAAACAAAAATAATGACCACAGAAGAAATACATAATCTGTCTCCCTAATTTGTAAAAGACTAATTGTTTTATTGATATGACCTCCTCGATGTGTGAAGATGATGACCAACCTGTTCACCAGATAGGGTATGGGTTTTAATTATAGGAATTATGGGGTTTTATTGCTGGGGGGGGATATTGTTGTTATGATTTTATCATATATTTTATGTCTTGTATTTTTATACTACTTGTAATCCTGCCTCAATCTGCAGGGAGAGGCGGGAAAATACAAATAAAAATTATTATTATTATTATTATTACATAAATTCAATCGAGCCAATGAGGAAACTGAAATTGTTAATGAATTCCCATACCTAGGATCAAACGTTGACCGGAATGGTGACTACAGTCAAAAAAATAAGAAGACTAGAAATGGGTAGAGCAGCTATGAAATAACTAGAAAAAATACTGAAGAGTAAATACATACAAAGATTTCCCCCCCCCCCCCCGATTCATCGGGAGGGGATACTTGTTACGCCAGACATATTTGGACAAGGGACAGCCAGTTGGCTGGGTCGCAGGAAGTCCCGCCTTGGTTCTTGTGCGCCTACCTAATCAGCTATGGGAAATGTTATAGTGGAGCACACTGGGAAATCTCGTGGTGCATAAAGCATCACGAGATTTCCTGCGAGATCTTGGGGCTATATAGCTCTGTGCTGCCACATGGCGGCAGCCATTTTAGAGCTGCAGCTGAGCAACCCAAGCCACCCACCCTCATTTTAGGGTTCCATGTTAGGTTACCCTCAGGCTTAGGCTGGTCACCTTCGGGGGCCGGGAGGGAATTTTTTCCCAGGGCTGTTCCTCTGGGTTTTTCACCATCCTTGAGATTATTTTGTTATTAGATTGTTGGGTTTGGGTCATAATTTTGATGTAATTTTATTCATGGTTTTATTAACAAGCATTGTGATGTAGGTTTAATATTAAAGTTAATTGTTTATTTACCTAATTTTAGCTTAGTCACAACTTGGGAACTCAGGGTCTGTATCAATGTTATAGTTAATAATCGTGGGGGCAGGTAATGACCCCCTACCCACAGAAAATAATTGGCTAATTAATAAATTGGCTGGGATTAATTAGGCTGAATTAAATTGGTGGAAGTGACATCAATACTCAAGTTCTTGACATCATTAATTTAGTGACGTCATATAATTCAATATGAGGTCATTTCCGGTTGGGAGGGGCAAATTGTTTATTGTTGTTATTTGCATGCCTTGTCACATGCAGTGAGGGACCACCCATTTGGGTTAGTCACACCTTCACATGCATATGTGATAAAGCATTTGTGTATTTAATTGTAAATTGTGTTATGAGATAGACCCTGTAAAGCTAAATAAAGGTGTGGCCTGTTTATACCCACAAGATGGCATCACTTGTCCTTTGTGCCAGTGCAACTAAGCATTAAAGTCAGAATCATTCGGACCATTGTATTTCCCATTACCATGTACCCTTGGGAGAGCTGGACAATGAAGGAAACAGACACAAAGAAAATCAACTCATTCAAGATGTGTTGCTGGAGAAGTATCCTAAGATACTTAGGATATGATGGACAGCCAAGAAGACAAACAAATGTGTCCTTGGAATTCAAGATGATCAAGCTGAGCCTATTATACTTTGGCCAGATAATGAGAAGGCATGGATCAGTAAAAAACAAACAAAACAATAATGCTAGGAAAGGTAGAGGGTTGAAGAAGGGGGGACCACAGACCAGATGAATAGATTCAGTCAGGGGGGTTACTAGTTTAATACTTTTTAAAGGGGAGGGTGGGTTAGGGAATTGTTGTATTGGATGTTTTTTAATGTGATTGCGCTGCAGAGGGGAGGGATAGTAATTTATTATTATTATTATTGTTGTTGTTGTTGTTGTTGTTGTTGTTGTTATTGGCAAAGGCTTTCAGGACCTGAGCAGAGCAGTGGAAGATAGGGATAATTGGAGTTTTCTTATCCACAGAGACGCCATGAGTCAGAATCGACTTGAGGGCAGCTGGCAACAACAATTCTAATGAATCAGTGATACAGGCCTGTTAATCTTTGGGCTAGTCTCATACTCTATAGTTTTTAGTGAGTTTGTGTATCACATTCATCTAGTTCTTACAAAATCTGTGTCAGGACTGTACCATTTCACACAGCAAGTCTCAATCCATAAACACACACACACACACACACAAATCCCTTTGGGAACTAGGCTAAATACAAGAGGAAATAGTTCATCTTTTCATTGAACCTTAGACTTGCACCCAAACATTTAATGCAGTTATAGAACATTAGCACAGCTGGTTTACTGCTTATGATAAAGATATACATATGAAGTCGAAGGCTTTCACGGATGACATCCATAGCTTTTTGTGGGTTTTTTGGACTGTGAGGCTGTGTTCTAGAAGAATGTATTCCTGATGTTTCACCTGCATGTCTGAAGATGCCAATCACAGATGCAGGAAAAACGTCAAGAATACATTCCTCTAGAATACAGCCTCACAGCCTGAAAAACCCACAAAAAGCTCATGATATACATTACTCTTCTTCTCCTTTCCCAGTAATGGAATGTTGCACTGGCACAAAGGACACAAGACACCTCTTTTTGGGTTTAAACAGGCCACAACTTTTATTTTTGCTGTCTATTTACAAAGATTTACAATTAAACACCCAACACTTTGTCACATGTGTATGTGAAGGTGTAACCAACCCAGGTGGTTGGTCTTTCACAACATATGACAAAGTATGTAAATAAATATCAACAACTAAATTACAAACCCCTCCCACCGGAAATGACGTCATATTATGTCATATGACGTCATTGCTTAATGACCTCATGCACTTAGCTGCATACATCACTTCCATTAATTTAACTTTTTGCAAAATTTAGCCCAATTAAATTTAATTAGCCAATTAATTTTCCTGTGGGGTGGGGGTCATTAACCACCCCATTATAAATTGCAACCAAATTCTCAAATTTAGACCCTAAGCTCTTAAGTTGTGACAAAGCTAGTGGTGATATAAACAAACCAAAACAAGTTTTCAACCTATGACCCATACCCAACAGTCTAATATACATTAATCTCAGAGAGGGCAAAAACCCCAGAGTGACAGCCCTGGGAAAAAATTCCCTCCCAGCCCCCAAAGGTGGCCAGCCTAAGCCTGAGAGTAACCTAACAATAATTTTTTTAAATTAGGGTGGGTGGGTTGGGTTGCTCAGTTCCAACTCTAAAATGGCTGCCGCCATGTGGCAGCGCAGAGCTATATAGAACAAACTCTCACAGGAAATCT
>CM034708.1:66097419-66111393 GCA_020142125.1 Phrynosoma platyrhinos
GTTAATACCAAAACTTATCTTACATTTTCAGATGCCAGGAAATATCCACACCTTTTGTAATTGTGACAGAATAACAACATAATAAATCATCATCATTATTATTGGAGCTCTGTCTCCATTAAATCAAGGAAACAATAATTAAACTGTTCAGAGACAGAGTTAAGTGAAACTATTTTTTAGTAGAAATAATTCTATAGCTTTAAAGAGATGAGGGTGGGTTGAAGGTGAACAATAAAAAGACAGAGAGAAAAATGACCCACTGCCTGCTCCTTTAGTTTGAAGCTATAGAATAGTTATGATGTTAGCAAGAACCCATTGAGGGGAAGAATATATGAACGATCTACTGTCAATAGCCTGAACAAGGCAAGAATTCTGTGCTTCAGGATGAATCAGTAAGTAGCAGCGGCATTGACAGCAGCTTATTCTTTAATTTCATGAATGTCGACATGAGTCAACTAGTATATGCCTAACAGAAGGAACTCTCCATCTCTCCTGCTATTGTTTTCACATTCATTAAGTAAGCGCCTTACACTTTAGCACTGTTTTCTGACAGAGAGGTGTCCAGGAAACAGGAAGGGACCACAGCCAAGCTTACTCTAATTGGCTCCCCAATTGGAAAGCTCACCAGATAGGCCAAAACCTACATGAACACAAGGAATGAATTCCCTTTCAGGTCATCATTGTGCCACAGGGAGGGCAATGTGGAAAAGTAGACACCAATCTTGTCTATGCTTACTTTGACTCCAGAGCTCTCAATCTAACATTAATGAGCACAGCTTACTTTAAAGTAATTACATGAACAAATAATGTGGCTGGAATTGCTGCTTTCCACCACTCTCTCTCTCTCTCTCTCTCTCCTTTTTTTGGACTTATGGCATCTAACCAATTTCATTGTTGTATGTATAACATCAATCCCAAGGTTTCTAACTTTGATGTAATTGGAGGGGAGAATGTTCTTTCCCCCTGCCCCCAATGAGTTGGGAACATACAAAATAATAAAATAAAGGTCAGAAAATCCAAATTCTTGTTCAAGTTCCCAAATGTGCTCTGAAGGAAGCATCTCCCTCCAACCAGTAGTCATTCAATCATCTGTTTTAATGGCTTTCGCCTGAGGGCTTCTTATTCACTTGATGGATGCTTTATTTATTTATTTTACTTTTTCACTCCTCACATCATTGATCCACAACAATCTGGAGACAGTTTTATTTAGGAAAGAAATTCATTATTTCAGGAAAGAACTGGAAAAGATTTTCTTGACCCCATGCCATTATGAACATAACATGCTATATAATAATGACTGTTCTTCATTAAAGATAACACTTGACATTCTTATTCACTTGTATGCAAAAGATAGATTTATGAAATAATTATGCAAAATATTAGATTTAAATTGTGTGGGGGAAAGTGTGTGTGTGTAGGGTGGATTTTGAATCAAACTAATATTAGTTGTATCAGCTATATGTTATAACAATTATAAGTTACTAAGGGCCTCGACAGACAACTAATTGAGTCGTCTTCAAGGCAAGGAAGAGGAGGGGCAGCCACACACGTGGTGCCCCTTCCTCTTCCTGAGGTCGTCCTCGGAGCCGCCGGCCCTCCACACAGTCAGCGCTCTGGGGACAACCTCCCGCTGCAGCGTCCACACGCGCTGCAGCGGAAAAGGCAGGGAAAGTGCGCCCTACGCTTTTAGGGCGCACTTTCCCTGTCTTGTGGAAGGAGTGCTGATTTTGCCCTCCTTCCAGGGTGCGGAGGCTGCGCTCCGGCGGTGCTCCGTCCAGCGGCGTCTCCGGCTTCTCCATCTGCTTTCCCCCAAAGAAACCCTGGAAAGTTTCCAGTATTCCTTCAGTGTATACTGGCATACAAGCTCTGTTCATGCAGAACAAAGATCCATGCTGAGCTCAGCTTTTAGTTGCTCACAATGGTCAGTCAGTGCCCCTTTCACACAGTTAAACATTCTAATTCCATTCAACTGCCATGGTGCTATTCTATGGATTTCTGAGATTTCTAGTTTAGGTGAGGGATTTAAAAGTCTCAGCCAGAGAGTTCTCCTGCCTCATCAAACTACAAACCACAGGATTCCACAGGATGAACTTATGGCTATTAAAGTGGAATCATTGTACTATAGCCATGCACTATGAGTTTTCCTACAGCAGGCTAGTCCCTTGCTCTTTGAAAAGTTAGAAGTTTTCCCCTCCCTGCATGAGGTGGAATAACAGAGGAGAGTTGCCAATAATAATAATAATTTTAAATTATTTTTTGAAGTCAAATAAAAAAAAAGCACATATTGCTCAAAGTTTTTGAATACCTCAAAGGTATACTTTAAAAAATCTATGTAAGCTTTTAAAATTCAAACATCACTAATTCCTTTATATATTAGCAATGTGGCTACAGTTTTTGTTTTTGAAAGAGTCAAAAGTATTCCCTTTAGGACATATGTTAAACCCGCCCCCCCATGTGGGGCAGGGGAAAGGTTGATTGATGCCATTAAGAGTGAGCACTAACATCTATGTAGATGTTATATAAGGTTGAGGGACATGTGGTTCTGCAGATGTTCAACTCTAGTTCTGCCAGTCTGGCCCACAGATATGGCTGGCTGGAGTTGTAGTCTATCAACATGTGCGAAGCATTAGGTGAGGCCCTCCTTTCTTCAAATGGACTATTATCTATTATTCATTCATTCACTGACAATATTTTTTTACACATTCCTTCAGTCATATTTCTAGAATAACTTTAAAAAGATTTAAAGGAATTTAAATGCAAGGTCAAAAAAGCACAACAATGTTATAAATGGAAAATCTTGTACAACATTCAAGCACACAGGCTGCCTCCACATAATGTAAGATCTTATGAACAGATGTGTACATATTTGTGCTACGTATATACAACTCGGGGGGTTGCAGACTGCCAGAAATAGTGCAAATTGAGTCCACTTTTAGGGTTAGGGTTAGTGCTAGGGAATCATGGGAATTGTTTTTTTTTCTAAGACATTGAGTCTTCTATGTCAGAGAGCTCTGATGCCACAATAAAATACAGTTCCCATGATTCCCTAACCCTAACCCTAACCCTAAAAGTGGACTCAATTTGCACTATTTCTGAAAGTCTGCTTCCTCCATGCACAAGATTTTATCTTGTGTGTGTATGTGGGTGTGCAGGTATCTGGTTGGCAATAAAAGGATTAGAGAATAAGTTTTCTTTTCATGATCTAATTTCTTCTAAGGTTAGGATTAGCTTGCTTTGAGTGGGGTGATTTACTAAGCTTAATGGGTCATCTTATCCCAAGAATGGTATTCCTGAAACTCCATAGACTCCTATCAAAATCCTTAGATTGGGGTGGGAAATGCCTTGACCTCCATATTTTGTTGGATTACATTTTACAATCATTCTTCATCATCTGCTTTGCTGACTAGGGCTAATGGGAATTTTAGTTCAACCACATGTAGAATGTCACACATTCCTTGTCCCTGCTTTCAGTGTTTTCCCCATGTTGGAACTTTGAACCTTTTCTCAGATTTCACTCTGTGCAGCTTTTTCAGTTTTCTCTTGCATCCCATCCCAATCTCATGAAAATAAAATGTCATATATCTATATGAATTGCATTAACTGAGCTATGAATTTGATTCAACCGATTTCCCCTAAAAAACATACGGTAAATTCCCATACCACTGATAAGCACCTCTATTCTAAATATTTCTGTTGCCCTTATAAAACATTTCTGTCTCTTTTCTTAATGCACAATATCTCACTCCTATGTAATTCTCTCCAAATCTTAGTTCTACTTGACTTCACAAATTTTGTTTGTCTTGGGTATTCTGCTACTACTAATTAAACTAATGAATGCTTTTCTTGAAATCTAATCTATTCAGCTATTCTTCAGAGAATCACATTTCCAAGCCACATTTCCCTTTTCCCAATGGCTTTAACACATACAACAGTCTCTGTCCCTTTCCTCTATTAACCTTTTTTTCTTGACCTCTATTTCTTTTCAAGACTTTGACAGTATTCTCTCTTCTCTCTTCTTCCTGGTTAACCTCCAGTTCTAAAAAAACTGCAGAATCACTTCCTAGGAAATCTTTACTTATAGTTATTAGAGTCCTCTGCCCTACTTCCATTTCCTAACCTTTGTCACACAAATACCCCAGCTACAACCACTGAATCCATTCAGCCTGTTTTAATAAACCAAGCTGGGACTGGTTGGTCTAAGATCATTACAGTGCTCAGGTGCTTGACAAACACCCTTCAAACATTTCACCTCAGTCTGAAAGCAAGAATTTGGCAGTATAGCAAACTGAAAGTTAACTTCCATGTAAATGTTTTTACAATTAGGGTGAAAGGTTCCATTAACTGCATTTGGTTGCATTGTAAAACAGTGCACCAAAAAGTTTACACAGCAGTGTTATTCATGTGCAAATCACCTCTTACAGGTGAGGAAAATTAGAGCATTAAATCTATGAAATGGGACTATCTGTTCTAAAAGCAGAAACTTAACAGTGGAGAAAACAGAACTTAACATAAATTCTCAAAAGTTATGTCGATCTAGTTCAGTGAGGTTTCATGATAGGAAATGATACAGCTGAAGTTAACAGTGTATAGGGAAGAAATCTGGGAGGTGTTCGTTTAGCCATCCCAGCTTTGAATGCTGACACCATCCACTGTTCTTGAAACATGACAGGCAACAGAATCAGAATCAAAGATGTCATCAACTGAAATATCTTCAGTCATTTGAGTTGCTCTGTATGGGGTTATGGGCTAATGACATTGTGATATATTAAAGGAATTGATTTGTTTTACTTTGTGGCACATCCATGCCTATTTATGTATTTATTTTTACATGTTTATTTATTTGGACCTAAATCTAGCTTCATCTGATTTGTGCTTTTCACATTCCATGCTCCTATAATATGTGTTGTGCAGCTTCAGATTTCCCTTTCACCTTTGAACATGTCAACAGCTGAATACCCTTTTGGCTTGAGTCCAGTTAACAAGTGTTATAATGTGTGTAGTGTGCCAGAAAACCATTATAACACTAGCTAACCTCTCAGTCTCATGAGGACTCTCTTGGCCAGTTCATCACATCTCCCTTTTTGTTGGTACATTACATTCCCATACTCACATCACCATTCATATGGTTATCTACTCACCTTGACTTTAAGCAACATCTTTCCTCATGACTCATTTCCTCATTTCCTCTCTCAACAACCAGCATAGTTAAAACTGAACATCACTCCATCTCCATAACCACAATTTTTGCATTTCTATTGCTATTCTCACACACAGACTGCTTATACAGGTCTGTCCTGGACAATACAGTTCATGCAGATGACAAAGTAGATTCAAGTCTAGGAAAGCTTATGTTACCAGCTTCTTTCTTTCAGTTAGTCCCAACTGACTAACTGATTTTCCAGACTAACATGGCTATGTTTTGGAATTCTACAATGATATCTGGTCATTGACATTTGTTCCATGATGTTTCTATTATGAATAGGGGTTCCATAGTACTGACATAGCATATCTCCACATGGGATCATTTATGCAACAGTAAGTTGATGCTGGATTGAGGCCCTAGCATGTATTTACTGCAAGAGGAATAAACAGACTGACCCCTCCAAAACAACAACAACAACAACAACAACAACAACAACACACAAAACAATCCTAGCAAAACTTAGATGACATATATACTTACTATAAAGATTATTTGTGATCATCTAATATGAAATATAAGGATTTAGATGCAAGAAAAATGATTTTCAGTGGGAATGAACAATATACTGTTCTACTGTAACAAGGAAATATTCATCTCATTCACCCAGGATCATAGGAAGCTACTTTATATGAATCTGATCTAGAGGTGGGGAAAATGTGTTAGACTCAGCAGTCTTAAGGAAAGTAGCTTTTTCACATTTCCTATACTCCTTTCAGGAAATCCACACCTTTCTTTGAGCATTTGCATATAGGTGAGTCTAAAGTGGCTTTTCCAGAAATAAAGGGCCTACAAAAATGCTAAAAATTAAAAATGCAAATGATTAAAATGTACAGTTTGAAACAAATATATATCCAGAAACATATATGTCTTAATCAGGGAAAGTTTAATTAGGTAAATAGTACAAATAAATGCATGGATTAAGAAATTATGTAAAAGGGTACATGAATTCTAGTGCTCAAAGAACATAAAAGACTTGCCAACATTTGGACTGAAAGATCATCACATCCTTCATCACAACTATAGCTTATCAAGTTTGATATTGTCTGCACTTGCCTTCTTCAACTGGGTGACCTCCAGATGTTTTTTTGGCAAAGATGAAGGGCATTGTAGCCCAACACACCAGGAAAACAGTGGCCCTGGTGGCGCAGTGGTTAAATGCCTATACTGCAGCCACTCACTCATAAACCACAAGGTTGCGAGTTCAATACCAGCCAGGGCTGAGGCTCGACTCAGGCCTGCATCCTTCTGAGGTCGCTAAAATGAGTACCCAGCTGTTGGGGGGCAATCAGCTCACAGTTGTAAACTGCTTAGACATCCCATAGCGTGATATGAAGTGGTATATAAATGAAGCTGCTTTGCTTTTTGCTTTTTGAAGAGAGGTAGTGTAGTTTGTCTCCATTATTTCAGATAGTGATATTTTCCATCTCTACATTGGAAGTGTCACTTGACTACTGAGAATTTCCCCCTAAACTGGAACATGTTTAAATACCTCTAAATTATGCATACTGTGTTGCACAATATTTTTCTTAACCAAACAAAAAAGCTAGCATATTGATCATCTTTTCATATTATTTACACTCGAGTAAATGAGCTTCTCCTTTAAAGAGTTGGCTTTTGTTTCAATGCTATACAAAAACAGATCTGCTGTTATTCCCTCATGTTTACATGTAGTGAAAACCAATTGGGCAGTGTAATATTGAGCTAGAGGTGAATGCAGCAGTTATGCTTGATATAGCAGTCAATTGATGAAGTATAATATGTGCATAAACTTTGATAATATCTGCAGAGGAATAGCTGAGGTTGACATAAAAGGATTAGTCAATTAATTGATGTGTTAATTATAATTAATCAAATGATAAAATTAATGTGCTAATTGCATATCAACAGTAGAGCAACAATTAACATGTGCTGCTCTGAAGGGAATGAGGGACATACTGGTGTCCTAAGGGAGGTGTTAATGGTATTGGCATTGTAATTAACAAGTTTTTTACATCTCATGATTCCTCCATTGTTAAGTAAACTGGTAGGCTGATGCCATTAGCTAAATAAAGCAAAGCATCTGAAGGAAGTATCTTATTATAGTGGTTGCCTAACATATATTTCTAGTTTCATTTTGAGAAAATCAATTGATTTTTATTTGCCATTTAAATATGTTTAGATGGGATAACTGTCTATCTGATTATCATACCTTAGTAATTACTTGAATACACTGTATTTCTGTGGAAAGTCTGTTTAGTGTTCAAAGGCATTTGGCTATGTATGGCCTCACAATCCTCATTTATAAGCCTACAGATTAGACATTTCTCTTTGCTACCTTTCCCCAAACTAAACAGTGTGTTTTGCACAAATATGTTGGTTTTTCACAAAAAACAAAGTTTTGTAAAAATGTAAGTTGTTTGTGTGAACATTTTTCAAAGAATTCCTGATGTGCAAACAAATTACTGAAAAATACACAAGGCCTCTAATAATTTCTTTCAGTGGGACAAAAATTGTTGAAATTACTCATTTTTGCATGTGAGAGTAAAATGAGCAAAGATTTATGTCCCTCATCTCGACAGACAGACAGACACACTCCCACACAGAAACACTCTCTCTTCTCTCTCTCTCTCTTTTTCTCCCTCCACCCACCCATCCACTCAACACTTTCTATTCTTCTCACAATAATCTAGATATTTTTCCAGTGGTAGATTTTGGGCCTTTGCAGACTGCCAGAAATAGTGCACTTTAAATTGAGGCACTGTCCTGGCTCAGTGCTAGGGAATCATAGGAATTGTATTTTTTTCTGAGACATTGAGCTTTCTCTGTCAGAGAGCTCTGGTACCACAATAAAATATAGTTCCCATGATTCCCTAGCACTGAGCCAGGGCAGTGCCTCAATTTAAAGTGCACTATTTCTGGCTGTCTGCATAGGCCTTTAGTTTCATATAATAATTGGAAGGAGAGTGAAGAACATTTTAAAGAGAACTGTATATACTTTAACTTAGAAAAATGTTTTATTGTACAAAATTTGGTATATCCCTTTTGTATGTTAGGGGGCAAGCAGACGGGCGGCCCTGGGCCGCCCCGGGAAGCTGCGCCACGGGGCTGAGGTATCCCCACACCTTGGCCCTGTGGTGCAGTTTCGCCACCCCTGGAAGGAGCGCTAAAATAGCGCTCCTTCCACAAGATGCCGAAGGTGCACCACAAAAGGCTGGTGACGCACCTTCAGCTATTCTTCCACCACAGTGTGTGTGGACGCTGTGGCGGGAAGGCATCATCGGAGCACCCGCTGTGTGGAGGGGCTGGTGCTCCAATGATGCCTTTGGGAAGGGGTTGGGGCGCCCACCATGTGGCTGCCCCTCCTCTTCCTTGCCCCCAAATGACCCTTTGCACCATCTGCTTCCCCCACTAAAACCCAGTATGCAACAAATTTCAAAAGATATATATATCTTTACATGATATTATATGAGTTATTACTTGAGTTAAAGAAAACAGTAATTGATGGTTGCTTGGTAAAGTTTCTGCAAAAATAGATGGGATTTCCCATATCAGAATTTAATAACCATGATCACCATTGCTTTGTTTTTTTGGCTTCTCTCATCAGTTGTTGAAAATTAGTGTTTGGAAACCTTATGAAAATATGGCTTAGGCCAAAAACGCATGGGCAAAAAAAGAGGGGCTTCTGGCTAATTCAGGGGCATGGTGTGCAGGTGACACATGTCCTGGATCAGCTGTAAGCTGCTCCGAGGTTGCCCAAGGTGGCATTGGCCAGCTGGAAAAAGGAACACAGAAAAAGCACTCCTTGCCAATGGCCCATCTGTAGTACTTCAAGAATGGGCCATGAAGTTGCCATAGTCCCCAGGGATTGCAGGCAGAGTGACCTCTGACTGCTTTTTTTCCTGCCTGTCTGCTTGACCCCATAGTTTAAAAACAAGGTATGCACTCATGCACACCTACTTTTAAAACAAATCAATAAAGCAAGATGTGGTGCTGGATAAGAGTGCTGTGGATACTATGGATGGCCCAAAAGACAAACAAATGGGTTTTTAAAACAGATCAAGCCTGAACTCTCCCTGAAAGCCAAGATGACTAAATTGTTGCTGTCATACTTTGGCCATATGACTCATTATAAAAGACAATAAATCTAGGGAAAGCAGTAGAGATGAAGACTGCATGTCAGATTGTTACACTCAATCAGGGTGGTCAAGGGCCTGAACCTGAAAGAGCTGAGCAGAGCAGTTGAGGATATGGAGACTTGTCTCATCTATGGGGGGAAGCAGACTGGTGGCTCTGCGCCGCCCCGGGAAGGTGCGCCACAGGACCAAGGCAGCCCCACGCCTCATTCCTGCGGTGCTCCTTCGCCGCCCCTGAAAGGAGCGCTAAATCAGTGCTCATTTCAGAAGTCAGCGAAAGTGCACCCCAAAAGGTTGAGGCTCACTTTCGCTGGCTTTTCCGCCGCAGCGTGTGTGGATGCTGTGGAGGGAGGTTGCCCCCGGAGCGCCGGCCATGCGGAGGGCCGGCGGCTCCGAGGGCAACCTCGGGAGGAGGAAGGGGCGCCAAGCGTGCGGCTATCCCTCCTCTTCCCTGCCTTGGAGACAGCTCAATTAGCCGTCTGCCGAGGCCCTACATGATCATTATGAGTCAAGGTTGACTGAAAGATACTTAACAAAAACATATTGCTAAAATTTTGTGGCATGATGATTGCCAATGCAGCTCCTGAAACCTTCAGAAGTTTTTTATCCCTGCTATAAGCAGTTGTATGCTACATTATTTACATGTATTTTGGTGGATAATGCTTTCCTTTGTCCCAGCAATACAGATGAGATTTGCTTGAAAATAAAGCAAGTTTCCTCCACAGACATTACTGAAGCTGTGTAGGACATGGAGAAGCATATTCTACCCCCTGCTATTCAGTATGAATCAAGAAAGAGGAAATATGGGTAAAAAAGATTATCTGAGTCACAAATGTCCAGAAAACATAACAGTTGTTAAAGATTCTTCTTGTGATGTACTTCACCTAATAAAGGAGTTGCCTTTTACTGAAGAAAGCATGTTCATAAGGAGTACAAGAATACAGTAAGATGCCTACAACAGCTAAGTTGATTTATCGAGGTCTCAGGAGAGGGCTTTCATGTACCAATCTCAATGTGCCTGAGATCAGGGGCATCATTAGGGAGGCAGGGGGGTTCAGGCCATTTGCACGCTTTTCAACTGCTAGGTTGGCAGAATTTGGGACTAATGACAGGAGCTCACTTTGCCTGGACCTCGAACTGCCAACCTTCCAATCTTGCAATAATCAGAATTGGCATCTTAATCATTAAGCCACCATGACCCAATGGAAGCATACGTAGGGTAGAGCTGGAGGCTCAGCATTGACTTACATTCATTAATGAACCATTGCTTAACTGTTAACAACAACAACAACAACAACAACAACAATTTATTTCAGTCACTGACCAGTATAAAAATAAAAATACAATTATTAAAACAAGGAATAAAATTAATCTCTGCCATCTAACATAAATTGTTACTAACCATCTAAAAACATATTATATACAAAATGTAGCAACATTTTGCTACTTTAAGTGTAACAATTTAGTTTTGCTTAATTGCTAGAGCAAGCGAACTCTCTGCTCTCCTACAGATGATCACACATGTTTAAAACCTATGCAAGAGCAAATTTAAAAACCAAAGCAGAGCTTTAACCATGGTGAAGAAATACACCAACAGCCCATTCAACATGTAGAGCATAATAAAGTGACTCAGGGGCTAAGCAGACGGGCGGACGTGGGCCGCCCCGGGAAGCTTTGCCGTGGGGCCAAGGTAACCCCACACCTTGGCCCCGTGGTGCAGCTTTGCCACCTGCACACCCCTAAAATAGCGCTCCTTCCACAAGTCGCTGAAGGTGTGCAGCAAAAGGCTGGTGACGCACCTTCGGTGACTCTTCTGCTGCAGCGTGTGCAAACACTGCAGCGGGAAGTCATCGTCGGAGTGCCGGCCATGCTGAGGGGCCGGCGCTCCGACGATGACTTCGGGAAGGGGTTGGGGCACCCACTGTGCGGCTGCCCCTCCCCTTCCTTGCCCCCAAGGCGGCCCTTTTAGCCGTCTGCTTCCCCCCACAGTTAGTTCAGAACTGATGTAGAGAAAGAGAGACAGATAAAACATACTTAAACATTTAGTGAATGTGTGTATGCAAATATGTTGGGATTGTGCCTACTTCTGTTCACTATGCACCTGGAGATATAAATAAAATATTTTCATGTACAGATTGTATGCTTGTAGGCTTTTGCTATATGATCTATAACTCAGAAGAAGGCAGTCCATGCTTGTCCATTCATGCACATAAGTTCTGTTCAATTTTGTATAAATGTATGGAGTTTGGAAAAGGGACCAGCAGGACAACCTGAATCTACACTCTGCAAACATTCACAGATGATCTAAAAAGGGCTCCATGAGGGTTACCTCTGCACAAGGCCCTGTGAATCCAAGAAAATAAGCTTTGATTAATGTTCTAGTTCAGTTCTTTTTTTAAAAAAATAAATAAATTGGCCTCTTGCTTTTTTAGCTGAGGTGATTTCATACTCAATGAACAGTGATATAGAAAATTCTGAATCAGTGTTGTAGCATGATCAAGTCTCTGTCCCACTTAAAAGATACAAGCTTTGTTAAATGTTGAGCCGTGTTTAATTTTAGACAAGTGATGATCTAACCATTCTGAATTTGGAGGGTGGAAGCATAGCAATGTGATTAAAATGTTTGAGATTTCTTGTCGCTTTGGGTCCCTTATTTGGGAGAAAGATGGCATAGAAGTGAAATAAATTCTGTTTTCTCATATTTAAAATGATTTTTTTAAAGTTTAAATGTCTGTTAAAGTTAAAATGCTCTTTGAAAAAAATATTATTTCTGTGTTTTATATCTCTGCTTTACTCATCTTGATCAGAGTTCTAAGAAAACAGCATTCAATTAGACAGCATTATTCTTTTTTTAAAATTTAAATTAAAATATTTTATTGATTAAAAACAAACATACAAAAAGAAAATATAATATCATTACAACCAATGTCAGAATACTTATATCAATCCATTACAACAAAAGTTTGAAATCTATAAAAATATAAACTAAGTGTCTTATTAAACTCTATTATATTATTATATAATCTTATATCTATGAATTTTAGCTGAGTCTTAATATATGAATTATATAAACAAGAAGAAACCAAAACAACCTTCCAGAATTGATATACCTTGCCATTTAGCCTGATTCATTTCACTTCTTATGTGTATTTTATATTTGCTTTCTGTCACTCAATATAATATCATTGTTCTATATTTGATTATAAATACATATGATAGTATTGAAACCTAAGAAAAAAAGGAAGATAAAAATAATCATTTGCCTGTAACTTCTATACTACGTTATTATTTCTATTTCTATTTCTTTAAGAAAAAGATAATAATCTCTCTATAGTAGATATACACAGAACTATCAAACATTACAGAAAATTAAGAAAAATTATATTCATTACATTAAAGAATTATCTTTATCCCAATTTGTTTCAAATAGTTAATCACCACTTTCCATTCATTTATAAATTTATCATAATTTAACCCCTTTATCAAACCAGTGAGCCTATCCATTTTCATATATTCCATGATTTTCGTTATCCAATCCTGAAGAGAAGGAATTTGATTGGATTTCCACTTAGAAGCATAAAGAGACCTGGCGGCAGAAAGAGAGTAAAATATTATTTTCCCATATTCTTTTTCTAATCCCTCATCTGGGCACATACCTAATAAAAAGAATTGTGGATTCAGTTTTAAATTATAATTTAAAATTTTGCTTAGGACCGTCTTTATTATACGCCAATATTCTTGTGCTTTCTTACAGTTCCACCATAGGTGGTAGAGAGTTCCATTCTTCTCGTTACATTTCCAACATTCATTAGAATATGCTTTATTAAATTTTGCTAAACGAACTGGTGTCTGATGCCATCTAAATAACATTTTATAGTAATTTTCTTTGATGTTATAACTAAGGGTATACTTTATTCTCTTTGTCCAACATTTTCCCCATTGCATTAAATCTATAGAATGTCCAAAATCTTGTGCCCATTTTATCATTGGTGTTTTTATTAATTCCAATTCAAAATATATTTTTTGTAGCATTTTATAGAATTTTGGAAATTTTATGTTTGTCTTTTGACCATATTATTTCTTCAAATTCTTTATCTATTACTCCAAATGTTTTAGTCTTTTTATCAGTTAATAATCGTTCTCGAATTTGCCTAAAGGAAAACCAATTACAATTATAACCTTCAGCATTTAGTTGTTTTTGGGATTTTAATTCTACATATTCTCCTTTCCTGTCAATTAGATCTTCATACGTTAACCATTTATCTTTCCCAAATTTGTTATCTTTGGAGACAACTTCTCCAAAAGCAATCCATGTGGGCAATACATCTTTCCAGTTTTGTTTTACTTTGTACCAAACTCTTAAAAGAGATCTACATATATAATGATCGTTAAAATTTTTATGGCATTTGACTTTATCATAAAATAGGTAACTATGCCATCCTTATATATTATCGTAGCCCTCTAGCTTTAAGTTTCTTTCTTTTTTCAATTCAAACCAATCTACTAACCAAAATAGAACACTTGCACAATAGTAATTTCTGAGATTTGGTAAACCCAATCCACCTCTATCTTCTGCATCTTGTAAGGTCTTATAACGTACTCTTGGCTTTCTCCCCTCCCATAGGAATTTAGAGATATCATGATCCCATTTAATAAAGG
>CM034708.1:66142156-66156952 GCA_020142125.1 Phrynosoma platyrhinos
CTGAGGGACAGCAACCTGGCCCCAGGCTCAAAAAGGTTGCCTACCCCCAATCTAAACTAAGTGGCAGGGACTTTCCAGAGGATGGAAGAGCAGACATACCTAGAAAGACTGAGACTGAACTTGGGACTTAAGGAACAGATTCCCTACCTTTGACCTTCCATTTGTTTTGGACATCAGCTCCCAGAAACCCCAGCCAACTTGGCCAACAGTCAGGAAACATGGGAACTGAAGCCCAAACTATCTGGATGCCCAAAAGTTAGAAACCACTGATCTAAGGCATTACTCTAATATTCAATTACAACCTTTCCTGATTTGAAAATTTTCCAATATTATGATATACACATCATGTATACAATGTTTGAACACTTCTCCTCCATAGAAGGAACAATTCTGTCCTCATGAAAATGCTTATAAGTAGTGACACATGTTTTGTCCTTCCAATGTACCTATCTAGTAGGCTTGGTCTCAGGCTCTTCCTGAAACTTCTTTGACATGGGCTGCTTGTGATGGTAGTATTAGAAGAGCCAAAACACTTCCATAGTTGATTTTTTGTATGTGTGGGACAAAGTGTTTGGGTGGAAGGTGTAAATGGTTTACTGCTTAGTTGGGAGGTGGCCCAAAGATTTTTCCCTTTTCTGTCTTTGTTTTAAAACATAGAGCCAAGAGTTGCCTTGGAAAACTGTGGTTTGACTGTCCACAGCATTTGGCTGTTGCACAACTTTCAAATGGGGCCAAAATCATCTTGATGATGCTACATAACATTATTCCTTGTGTCATGTCCAAGCCTATTTGCAAAGTGTGCAACTTGGCAGATAAGTGCAGACGAGTTGGAAAGTGAGCTTGCAGATTTAACAGGCAGTAAAGTTTTTTTAAAGGAGGGGGTAATAAAAAAGCACACCATTGTGATAGTAAATAGCTAAGCATACTCCCCCTACTTTGTGATAGTAAATAGCTAAGCATACTCCCCCAAACTTATCAAAGTCCCCTCTTCACCTTCACCTTCACCCTCTTCACAAGGGGGTAAAAGTTATATAAATATTAATATGTGAATCTCTTCATACAGCCTAGTGTCTTTGTGTCTCCTATGCAGCAGTCCCTGAGAATATTGCAGAAGCATATTGCTTGGTACACACACAAGGGAGATATCTGTCAATGTTCTAGTAGGGATGGCAATTGTCCTTTACTTTTTGCTATGTGTCTTCAAATCATTTATGACTTATGTCTACCCTATGATAAATCTAACACTGGGTTTTCTTGTTTCTAATATGCTTTGCTCATTGTTGACCCTTGTAAATTAGAAAAGGTGTGTCCCTCTTACTTCATACCCTCTTGCATCTTCATACAATGTCTTCTATCTTCATTTAATGGCACAGAGAAGCCAACCAACCTTGTAATATCATTAAGAAGAGATAGTGAGCTTTTTTTCCCCTTTTTCTTATCATTGCAGATGGCCCTCCCTATTGAATGTAAATTCAATTCAGGTCAATTCACTGACATTAATCAGAAGCTCTAGATTAAGCAAAATAGTTGCCCAGTCCTTAAGACCAATAGGAGTTACTTATTTTATTCCTAGTTGTTTTCCTCTGTCCCAAGAGCATATTGAAGAGCAGCCAACAATGCATCTTTTCTTTCTGCAACTAGAAAGGAGGTCTTTTTTAATCCTTTCCAAACCCAAAAGGCAGGATATTTAGGTCCAGAGCACCTAGTATTAGTGGACTAAATTTGACCCCACTATAAAGGATAGAGCCACTGGGGTGTAATGATTAAGATACTGGAGACTAGGGTTTGAATCCCCACTCGGCCATGGAAACCCACATGGGTGACCTTGGGCAAGTCACATTCTCTCAGTCATAGAAGAAGGCAAGGGCAAACCCCCTCTGAACAGATTTTGTCAAGAAAACCAGTAATAGATTCATCTTATGGTAGCCATAAATAAAAAATGACTTGAAGGCACATGAAATGACTACTTCATCCCTGAGAGGTTGGACATTCCTAGAGGTCATAATTCCACAGGCAATCAAGGGTAGCTTTCCTTCTTGCAAGTTGACCATGAGAAGTTAGTTGAAATAGCACCTCTTAATTCAAAGTCTCAGAGTGCACAGAGTTAGACTCTAGCTCCCTCTCTCTATATATCTAATTTGCTGGCTAGGGCAAATTAACTTAATTTTTCCAGTCATTCAGAATTATGAGACTGCCCCCCCCACCTTGAAATAATAAAGCTTAAAATTGCCCCTGTTGTCATTTGTGAGATGATAAACAATGAGGTAAAGGGACTATATGGTGGCAACATAGTCCCAACTAGAGTATATCCATTGAATCAATGGAAACTGGATAAATTGATGCTTATGTAAGCTGTACTGACGCAATGGCTCTAGTGTAGTTGGAACTAACAATTGGACTTAGGTGAGAGGTGAGAATTGTGCAGTTCTCCAGATGTTGTTGGATTGCTACTCCCAGCAGCCGTGAACAGCATATCCAATGGTGAATAATGCAGTCAGTGGCAGTCAGGATTGCTGTTTGTGATGCCCAAATAGTTCCCACACTTGGTTTAGGCAATTTTCTTTTATGTGTCTGAGCTTTTTAATTTGCTTTTTAAACTATGGTATAGTTTCAACTCTTTGATGGGTTGTTTTATTTCTCACATTTTTTTGTTTGTATTTCATGTTTTACATTTGTATTACAGTCAGCCCTCCTTATCCACAGATTCTTTATCCATGGATTCAACCATTCACAGCTTTAAAATATTTTTTAAATATATAAATTCCAAAAAACAAACCCTGATTTTGCCATTTTATATAAGAGACACTAATTTACTATGCCATTGTATTTAATGGGGCCTGAGTATCCATGGATTTGGTATCCATGAGGGTCCTGGAACAAAACTCCACTGGATACCAAGGTCCCACTGTAGTATAGTCTGACTGCACTGAAACTCACACTTGTGGCTAAAGAAAGTATAATATTTCAGCAAACAATAATGAGGAGAAGAAACAAATTCATAGAATCTTAGAGTTGGAAGGAGTTATTAGGGTCATCCAGTGCAACCTTCCCTCATGCAAGGATACACAACTAAGGGCCTTTGCAGACTGCCAGAAATAGTGCACATTAAATTGAGGCACTGCCCTGGCTCAGTGTTAGGGAGTCATGGGAATTGTATTTTTTTCTGAGACATTGAGCCTTCTCTGTCAGAGAGCTCTGGTGCCACAATAAATTACAGTTCCCATGATTCCCTAGCACTGAGCCAGGGCAGTGTCTCAATTTAATGTGCACTATTTCTGGCAGTCTGCAAAGGCCCTAGAGCACTTCTGAAAGATGGCCATTCAACCTCTGTTTAAAAGGGCCTTTGCAGACTGCCAGAAATAGTGCACATTAAATTGAGGCACTGCCCTGGCTCAGTGTTAGGGAGTCATGGGAATTGTATTTTTTTCTGAGACATTGAGCCTTCTCTGTCAGAGAGCTCTGGTGCCACAATAAACTACAGTTCCCATGATTCCCTAGCACTGAGCCAGGGCAGTTCCTCAATTTAATGTGCACTATTTCTGGCAGTCTGCAAAGGCCCAAAGTCTCCACCTACTGTTAAACTCAAATGTGTCTAAATATTACAAGTGCAATGTGTTTTTAAGAAGAAGAATGTCCTTCTTCAGGGAAATCCAAAATAAATAGAAAAAATCCACTTAAACAGGGTTTTATCAATTCACACCTTTCGGAAAAGATTTGACAATAGATTTTTATGGAAACTATTTGTAGAAGACATGTAATTAGTATATCTGTTATTGATTGGTAAATCTGTATACAGAATCTTTTAAAATTAACACTGAACATGTGAAATGATTATATTCTTATCCAGTACCTTGCAGATGAACAGCTTAATGGGGCTGCAGAGCAAGGGAAGATCTGAGGACCTCTTTCTCCATTTTCATTGTCTTTGGAATCCCATGTGCTGCATCTTGCTATTTTCACTAAATCAGATTTTAGTCATTCTGGTTTCCTTTCTATTCCTTTCTTGCTCTCTCTTCCTCTTTTTGCTACTGCAGGATCTTTTTGGGGCTTTGGGGCAGGGAAACAGTAAATATATGAATAATTGTGCCTTTGGATGTTCCACTGCCTTTTAAACTTGGTTCCATTCATTCATTCATTTTTTTTCCTTACCAGCATGGGATATTACATTTCAAAAGCACAGTACATGTAAAAAATGTTAATACAAATGTTAAAGCAAAATTAAACTAATAAGTTTCTACTTTTGTCAGGAGGCAGAGTGCCCTGTAGGAAAGGTCCCTGCAGTAGCATCACCAGGGGATGTAGGGGTTGTGGACTACACCAGGTGACACCCAGGAGGCTGACATCTGAATGACCTCCCATCCTGGTATTTCTGGCCAGAAGGAATGGGGACATCCAGCCAGAAGGGGTGGGACTTATGGCTGGAAAGGGCATGCCCCTCCCCCTCCTTGTTGCAACTCAGTTTTCTGCAGATGAACCAGGCCATGGGAAGAAGCAAGGCTAGCCACACATGCCTCCATTCCCCTTCTTGCCATGGCCTGCTTTTCCCTTAAGAAAGAACTGGGCTGCGGCAAGGAGGGGCAGGGCATGGCCCTTCTGGCAGAAAGCACTGCTGCCCCCTTACCAGGTGATACTGAGACCCAATCTGCCACTGGGCCCTTGCAGACCACATGGAGACTGCAGCCCACAAAAATACCATCAGCTGGACTTAGTATTGACAGATTTTCCAAAAAGCAATAAGGGACATCCAAAATTCATGATGTCCAGGGCTGACAATGAAGAAGCAGCCATTATTAACAAGGTTGTGTTCTATTGAGAAAAACAATGGAAGCATTGATTTCAGCTATCCTAGCTATGTATTTCTTTGCAAAAATTATATTAGTGTCTACATTCATAAATTGCATGATGTGCAGGTTTCTATGTTTTGGACTCCAAAATACAGAATTAAATTATTATTTTTTGGCATATGATTCATTCTATATAAAAAGCGTTCCAACCCTCAATATAAGAATATGCTTTCAAATAAGGGACATCTGACAATCCTACCAGGGCTATTATACCATGCTGCACATTCTAGTCTGGGAGACCAGAGATTACTACTGCAAAGACGAATTCTGGATGTGAAGAGAAAGTGTTTGTCTTTTATGTCAGCTGCTTTTTTATATTGGTTGAGTACTGCCTGAGGTGCACACTACTGCCACCTTTCTCCTTTTTCACTTTAATTCTAGCTGGCAGTCCTGTGGAAACTTGTTATTCCCACCCTTGCCACCTAAGTAAGTGTAAGGGACCCACACTGTCTTTTGTATGATGTCACACCTCTAAATCTTCAAAATATTAGTAGCATGGTTTTTGATTAAAACGTAGGCCAAGTGATGTTGGAACAAGAAGAAAAGTTTATTTTAAAACAGCATGTAATAAATGTAAGTTGCATCAGAACTTGCTCCTATAGTCTTTCTTGGTTAGAAAATTATAACATTTGTTTCTAATTCATTCACAGTACCTCAGCCACATTGGCTAGCAATGGGGGGAATGCAGACGGGCATCTGTGGGCTGTCCTGGGAAGCAGAGGATTGGGGCCGAGGTTGCCTCACAATTCAGCCTCAATCCTCCCTTCTGCTGGCCCTGGAAGGAGCACTAAAATGCTTGTCCTTCCAGAGTTGGCAGAAGGGGTGTATCAAGAGCTACCACGCAGCTTTTCTGAGCCTCTTCTGGCAAAGCGCGTGACAATGCTGCACCAGGAGGACATATTCAGGGCACGTGCCATGTGTAATGGTGCGTGCCCTGATGACGTTCTTGGGGAGGGGTCAAGGTGGCTGCCGTGTGGCTGCCCCTCCTCTTCTGTGCCTCCAAGATGGTGCTTTATCCTGTCTGCAGAGGCCCAATATCTATCTGGAGAGAACACCACAGCAACTCTCTTCTTTAGAGTTTTGTAAGTGTTCAGAGACTCTCCTTTCTAGACTCTAACTCCCCAAAATGCAGTTCCCTCAGGAACAGCCTAAAACAAAGCCCTTTCTCTCTCTGGCTTAACTTTCTCAACTGTCTGCTCATCTCAACACTCACTCAAACTTTCCACCAACTGTCAGCCTAGGCTTTTTAAAAGCTCCCAGCTGTAATCCCATTGGCTGGCTGTCAGCTGCCTCCTGATTGGCCAACTAGACATTCTATTACCTCATACTGCTCTCTCTCCAAGAGAAGGAAGTTACATTTGCCACTGCCAGAACCACAAGCTGGAAGGGAGCCATTGTCTGGCACTAGGGATGGATTTATTATTATGGCTTTCTATGGGAAATTATTATGTAGCCAGGGTCTTGAAAAAGAAAAATTAATGTATCTTAGTCATCGGGATTGTCTTTCTTAATGCACTGATTTTTTCTGCCTTTGAAACATGGCATCAGTTAACACTGAGACAAAGGGGGGAAGCAGATGGAGGCACTGGAGACGCCGCCGGACGGAGTGCTGCCGGAGCGCAGCCTCCGCACCACTGCGCTCCGGCGGCGTCCCTGAAAGGAGCGCTAAATCAGCGCTTCTTCCACAAGACAGGGAAAGTGTGCCCTAAAAGCGTAGGGCGTACTTTCCCTGACTTATCCGCCGCAGCACATGCGGTCGCTGCGGCGGGAGGTTGTCCCCGGAGTGCCAGCCGTGCGGAGGGCCAGCGGCTCCGAGGACGACCTCAGGAAGAGGAAGAGGCGCCGCACGTGCGGCTGCCCCTCCTCTTCCTCGCCTCGAAGATGACTCAATTAGTCGTCTGCCGAGGCCCAAAGATCAAACAAATAGGTCTGTGTATGAGTCACAGAAGGTGCAACCAAAGAGAAAAATCATAGTCATGTATGAGTTTAGCTGGACTTGGGCAGTTGGGGACAGGGAGGGACTACTCCATCACTCTCTGAAAAATCTAATTCCAGCTCAGCAGTTTTGCTGCATGTTTTACAAGCCCATTTGCTTCCACTGGCCTTTCCTCGCTCTCTGTAAATAAAATAAATATGACACAGATGCCAGTGCTTACTTTTCTAAAGGAAACCTGGTATTGCTTCTCCTACACATCTTGTGCTTTGGGGATATGGAGAGCATGTAACAATACCTTCAAGTCCTTTGGAGAAAAGCAAAGGCTAAAGAGGAACATCCAGAATAGCAAATTTTTGAAGCTGATTATGGAGGGGAAAATGACTACTAGTCAGAGGTAAAGCTCCAGTGGGATCTGATTAATATTTCCCTATAAATTAAAGAGCAGAGAGTAAGCTATTAATTTTATTGCTGTTTTCCCCTCTTTCTCTACTCCTCCTGTCCCTATACAACTTGAACTTCCTTTTGGTTAATGAACCACTAAACATTTTACAAGCAGACCAAGTGAGGAAGCAGTAAAAAGATGAATAGCACTTATGAACTAATTGACAAAAGGTATAGTGGGCTTTTTCAGCAATGATATTTTGCATCTCAATACAGGAAGAAAGGCTCCTTTGTACTGCAATTTGATGGGTCATTAGTAAATTCTCAGAACTCAACACCACATAATAATGACTCAAGGCTTAAATGAACTTGCTGAGACTGTGGTAGGCAACTCCAGCACAGGACATCTCTAGAGAAAACACTTAATGTTTGTGCCTTGGCATTATCAAAATACCCCTGGTGTTATCTCAGATGAATTCCCTGGCTATTTTCTTTTCTTTTGACAGCAAAGTCAGAGCTGACAAACCAAGGCAGTTCTCAAGGAAATTCAATTACTGAAATGTCTGACAGCTTGCTTTGCTACTTCTAACTAAAGTTTTCAAAGTTACATGCTGCATATATAATACAGTTTCTCACTACAAAGGACTGTATTTGCATTTTCTAGGGGTGAAATCATTTTAAAGCTGTAGATTTCTAATGATAAAAGGGAAGGAGTGAAATGTTGAAGCTCCCATTTTGAAAAGAAATAAAATATAAGTCAGGTGCCTGCCAAATGAACCCAAGAAAACATGGTGTTTTCTTAAAAGCATAATTTACTGGCCTTCACATATAACTGATGTGGGTGCCATTCATTTTGAAAGGTTATTTGGAAAATAATTAGCACATATTATTTATGCATGATGCTGCAAGCTAACTTTTTAGAGGAGGGAACCATTTAAATATTGCTTGTCTCCAAGCTCTTTAACAAGCTCTATTGCTGCTAAAGCATTATTTATAAGTTCCCAGTTTAGTTGGTTACTTTTAATTTAGGAGACAATGGAGAAATTCATTTGGACAAAAGCTTGCTCAATCTTGTTAATTATTTTAAGCTAATATGCTGATTGTTTTGATTGTTTTCTTAAAATAATAATAATAATAATAATAATAATAATAATAATAAGTTTTATTTATATATTCCCTACGGATCGAGGCAGGATTACACAATAAAATGAATACAATGTACAAAATATAAACAATAAAGTAATAAAAATCAGAACAATACTAATAGATTAAGAGAATAGAATACAATATAATAAAATAAATGAAAATAAAATAAAATAGGATAAAATAAAATAAAATAGCCGATCATTGTCAGAGTCTAAAAATCTGGAAGATCAGATGGATAGGCCCACCAGAAGAGCTCCATCTTAAGTGCCTTCTTGAAGGCTTCTTGAGTAGTAATAAGATGAATTTCCTCTGGCAGGCTGTTCCACAACTTGGGAGCTGGTAAGTCTAGTTTTCTGGTGTTCTAATAACTTCTTCCCAGATGTTCTGAGAGTACAGGTCGGATTATGTGGGGAGAGGTGTTCCTTCAAGTAACTTGGGCCCAAGCCATGTAGGGCTTTAAAGGTAATAGCCAACTTTGTACTGTGCCCAGAAGCTAATCGGCAGCCAGTGAAGAGATTTTAATACAGGTGTTAGATGGTCTGACCTAGATGTTCTGGTGACCAATCTGGCTGCCCCATTTTGAACCAATTGGAGTTTCTGAACATGGTACAGAGATAGCCCCATGTACAGAGCATTACAGAAATCCAAACGAGAGATTACCAGGGTGAGTATTACTGCTTCAAGGTCCTTTCAGTCCAAGTAGGGACGCAGTTGGCAGATCAACCAAAGTTGACACCAAGCACCCTTGGCCATCGAATCCACTTGAGATGACAACTGTAAAGATGAATCCAGGAGTACTCCCAAACTGCTTACTTTGTCCTTTAGGGGAAGTGTGAATCTGTCCAGGACTGGATGGCAAAGCTCCTTTCCCAGACTTGGGGTACCTATCATGAGTACCTCTGTTTTCTCTGGATTCAGCTTGAGTTTGTTTTCCCTCATCCAGCCCATTACCGATTCAAGACAGGCATCAAGATGAGTAATACCATCCTTAGTCACTGCAGCAGATGAAGACATAGAGAAGTAAAGTTGGGTGTCATCAGCGTACTGATAACATCGCACCCCATGTCTCTGGATGATCTCTCCCAGCGGCTTCATGTAAATGTTAAACAGCACAATTCTTTGTGCACTTTCCCATTGTAAGCAGCACTGAACTCAAAGAGTCTTATATATCAGGAAATTTGTACTGGCTAGTAGCATGAAGTCCTTATAAGTACATAACAGTATTGCAAAACTAAATCACAGTTAAATAGTCAGTGTGACCTATTGGTTCCAATGCTCTGGGTTTTCCCTAAGTAGGGGAAACACCCCACAACTTCCCAACCTCCCTATGATCTGTCTATACAATGCAGGGTCAAATCCCAATTCTAGTGCAGACTGTCTTTATGAGAGAAGGTCAGTTCCACACTGAATACATCATTTTCTGGCCTAAATCAGATTTTAAAAAACTCACCGATTGCTCCAGATTTTGCAGGAAAATCTGAAGCAATCTGTAGGGATGCCAGGCAGCTCTTTATACACATGTCCCACTGTGATGCCTGGTTGTGGTGCTGCTGGCACGAGTCACTCCCTCTGAGGTCATAACAAGGCACCAAGCCATGTGGTCAATGCTGAGTGCCTCTTTTCTGACATCATAGGGAACTACTCACACCAGTGGCATTGGGGGGTGGGTTGAACAGTGGGTTGTGTGCATAGACAGCCACCCCACATCATTACAGCTTGCCAAGACAATGGGGGGAAATCCAGGTCAGCTCCAGTGCCAGAATACTCCAGAAGCAGCCAGAGTATTCTGGCTGGTGCAGATGATCCTAGAGAGGACAATGAGAAGCCCTAGAACCTACAGGGTTGTTGAGATTTGTAGTCAAAGTGGAAATGGAGAGATGTGGGAAAATTTCTAAATGTGAAAGCTTTAGCCTGCAGGTGGATTTTACAAAACAAAGTAGCCAAGGTCAGTCTGTGTCTGGGAACATGGAAGAAAGAGTGTAAACAGAGCAGGTCATTGGGTTCGATGAGAACCAGGGTCATATGACACATGACACACAGAAGAAGGCTAGTTTTAGAGCTGTTTAACAAGTGTCTGTAAAGGTAACACCCTGGAGGTAGAGTTTTTTTCCTTGAGTGGCTTGCTGGGCTTGGCATGGCTTGGCACAGAGTTTTTCTTTGTTCTACTGTTGTTTTTTTTAACAATGTAAATAGTTACCATGTTAATTCTGCAACTGGAGAATAAAAACCCTTCTTTTGAAGAGAATTTGATCTCTTGTCTGGGTCCTGGAATGTTGGAATGCTGCAAGCGGCAGAGAGCTCCAGCTCCAGAGATGGATGGCTGATGAACAGCAGTCATGCAGCCACTCTCCTACACTCACACCATAAATCAACAAGGGTTTCAATTTGTGTTCTGCTATGAAGAGAATAAATCTAAATAATTTAAATAGCTTCAAATTCTGTTTCAATTTGTCCATAGTTTTACACCATCCTATATGCCTTGGAATATGTTTGTTTGTTAAATGAAAATCGCAGGCATTTGCATTAAGGAAAATAGATTATTTCCCAAGAACTTGCATAGTAAAACTTCCAGCTTATTTGTTTCTGTATATAATTTATTATCTCCATTACAAAAATCTGATTCTGTATCTGTTTAGTATGCACACATGTACACACAGACTTCTATCATTGTACACACAGACTTCTATCACTGCTTGCTGAGCCTAACTACACCAATACAGTTAGGGGGATGAAGAAATGGGCCTTGATGATTGTTCCATGACCTGCAGATTGTCTTTATCATTATAGTGAGTGTCTTTCAGAATTCAGACTCCTCTGTGTTATATTTTACACTTCCATTACAGGTTTTCATCCTTTGCCTCCCAACGAGTGTACAGCATATTTTGAAAATTGTGTTTTGAGCCTTTTGTTTTAACTCTTTCAATTTATTATTTTTTAATTGATGATTAGGTCAAAATAGAATTGTTATTACCGACTTGAGTACACACACTGAAAAAATTAGCAACTTTGCAAATCAACACTTGTATAAGTTCAATTAATTCAATAGTTCTATTATAATGTGGGTTAACAATTGGATTTCAACCTTACCATTTTGCATCTATGATATTAAGTTTTTAGTGTAAACCATTTTTAGTGTTTTTCAAATCTTTTTACTGTTCACCATATCAAGATGTTGTTAGATATGGGAGACAGAAATGTAGTACATAAAACAAAACAAAACAAATGTATCTACTGGAACTGATAAGGAATAATAGACAAATAGCAGTGTTCATATTTACAGTGGCAACACAATTGGAACAAGGGATATTCAGCAGGAAGATTGAACCTTTTCTTAATTACACATATCACTCTTTGGTGAAAAGGCATTCCCTATGAAAGGATATAGAATGGTGGTCCTCCTCAGAGCAGTGGTAATGTTCTGGAATTGGATTCATCTCTCAGTTGGACTTTCCCCAGGGTCAACATTATAATTTTTATTACAGGTGAACACAGTAAGTTTTTCAGATATTCTGTAATGTATTAAAAGTAAACACGTTGGGAGGCAAATGTGTTAGCCCACCTCCTCCATAATTGCTGTACCTATGTGCAGAATGATAATCTGAAGAGAAGAGCTTCTACCTGTGGAGCCTCTCCAGACAATCAAGAATCTTGTTTCAGGTTTCTTGATTGTATATAGATCCTCCTTGAGTAGAGTAGCCCTTCTTCTTCAAACCTTCATTGTTTATAGGATAAGAACTGAATGAGATGGAGTGGGGTTATCATTTCTCCCCTGTTATGGATATCATAGAAAACTTGCATAGGGTTAGAATTAGCTGTGATGCATTAGTTTACCCCTCTTTTTTCACAAATAATTTTTGGGTTAGCTCTTTTAGTATCCTAGCTTCTTCTTCTTTTTTCCTTACTTTTTCTGGTCTGCTCTTCCCCAAATGTCAGATGAACAGTGTTTTTCCTTTTTGATTTATTGCCATTCTATTTTATGAGTTGTTCAATCAACACCCCTCTTTTTTGTGTATCTTTTCTCCATAATAATGTCTTTCTCTTATTACATCTAAAACACAACACTGGATAGTTATTTTGCTTCATTGCCTATTAAAAGTAATCTGAGGATAGTACTGTTGTCTATAGCAGAGACAAGTGCCAATAAATCATTTAGCCTCTCTGCCATTTTCCTGTCTTCTTTGATTGTATCCTGGCAGAACAGAGAACCTACAGCTTTGCCTGTGGAAGTGTTCTGATACATCTCACTATTTCATCTCCTGTTTTCCTTTCAGCTTCTGTAATCTTAGCTATAAAATGCCTTTTCTGAAATGAAAGAAAACAGCCTTAGCTATGGACAACTATAATGAATTAACAATACTGCATTTTCTTCTTTTCCTCTCTCTCTCTCTGTACATCTTTATGTATTTCTTAAATTCTGCACCCCTTCGATAAGACAGAAAGCATTTTTTTAATCAATTGAAAATAACATCAGAATCACTTTATTGGAGAAAAATGGTTATTATTTTCTGCATATCTTTGTTCTAATGAACACTGGTCTTCCTCTGCTATTTAATTGCTTACCGACTCAGGCTTTGAGGATGCCCTCTGTAGTCTGTTTCAGCCCACTTTGGAGTTAATTGTTTTGAATACTTCTATCAAATGCAATTTTTTTGCAGTTCATTGTTCAGCCTTTTCCCAGCTCATGAATGTAAATATTACAACAGAATGTGTCCTGACGTAACATATAATTGATAATTACCCTGGTTTATCCCACATCCAATAGTGCTACCTGTAATTTGTACATGCAGTCTGAAAGTTTGAAAAAGTATTATTGCTAGCCTTCAATGTTTGCCTTTCAGTTATATCTTCCTCTGATCTATGAAAGCATTCTCTCTTAGTTTGAAAAAAATAAGAAAAAACTGCTTAGCTTCTTTTAAACCTTCCTTTAAAGCTTTTAAAATATCTTTTTAATTTGTAAAAGTTTCTCTACGGGTACAACATTCTATACAAAGATTGCCTTCTTATAAAAAGATGACCTCCCTTTTAAGAAGGACTTGACAGTTTCTGAACCAGGGAGGCTCCTGTTGCTTTTACATCACTTGGGTGAGAAAATATTATTCATTTTTGCTATCATGTTGGTGCTATACCAGTCCATTCTTTTGCCCTCCTGACTGATGCACTGTGTTTTAATCATACTCAATTTTACTGCCTTATGGTGGCAAGACCTACAGGAAGTGTCTCAAATCAGGATAGAATAACCTTTCTTAACTTCATGCAGAGTTGCACTCTACCCAAACACATGAAAGGATGCATGACTTCTCATTACAGGATCTGTGTTGGTATACATACACTTGATACAGATGCCAGATCCTTCAAAGTAGTTCTGGAAATGTTTAAAAGTTTAAAATAAAATGATTTGCTTGGTCTCACCTCTACTTTTATTTGAAAAGTATATAGCATGTATTGGGTTATACAGTTTCATTAAAAAAAAAAAGAGGGGTGGTAAACATCAGCATTTCAGATGGATGAAGGAGCAACCCTGCATAGAAAGGGCAGTTCTCCTGGTGTTCAAATAAAATTATAAGGCCTAAATACCATATTTCACAATGCTCTTGGATGTGCAGAATGGCCTTTGAAATTGTACGGTTTCCAAAGACTTTCTTGCAGTGGGAAGAAAATTGTTGAAATTACTCATAGCTACCTTCGAGAAAAGCTGCAGTCCATACTGACAGAGTCAACTCTAGTGCTAACCAACATATGTCAACAGATATGGAAAACAAATGATGGTCAACAGATTGGAAGTGATCAATATATATCCTCATCCACAAAAAGGGAGACACAAGAGACTGCAGCAAGTATAGAATCATAGCACTGATCTCCCATGCAAGCAAAATCATGCACAAAATTCTGCAACATAGACTCCAGCCTCAAATGAAGAGAGAAATCCCAGAGGTCCAAGCAGGGTTTAGGAAAGGAAGAGGCATGAGGGAACAGATTGCAAACATACAATGGCTAATGGAGCACACCAGGGAATTCCAAAAGAAAATCAGTGTGTGCTTTATAGATTCTAGCAAAGCCTTTAATTGCATAGATCATGACAGGTTATGGAATGCCCTTAAAGATGTGGGAGTGCCAACACATGTGATAGTCCTGATGAGGAAGCTGTACTCAGGATAAGAGGCTACTCTCAGAACAGAACATGGAGAAACAGAATGTTTCCCAATTGGCTAAGGGGTCAGACAAGGCTGTATCCTTTCACCCTATCTGTTCAACTTGTATGCAGAACAAATAAGAAAAGCAGGCTTGGACACAGAAGAAGGAGGGGTGAAAATAGGAGGAAGGAATATCAACAATCTAAGGTACGCAGATGACATCATAGTACTATCAGGAAACCTCACAGATCTGGAACATTTACTAAAGAAGATCAAAGAAAAAAGTGCTAAAGCAGGCTTGAACATAAAGAAACCAAAAATAATGATCACAGAGGACCTTCACAAGTTCAACTTATTA
>CM034708.1:66158838-66192207 GCA_020142125.1 Phrynosoma platyrhinos
AAAGTGGACTGAATTCACACTATTTCTGGCAGTCTGCAACCCCCCAAGCTCTCTACATTGTTTTTCATCTGATCCACCTGCAGGCTAAAGCTTTCATAGTTAGAAATTTTCCCACATCTGTACATTTCCACTATGACTACATATCCCAATAATGTGCACCATCACACAAACACACCACCTGTGAACAAGTACTCCCCACATTTGCCCAGATGTCATCTATTTGCATGGCCACCCCTTTGATCAGCCACACAGTTATACATGCGATCCTCCACTGGTTCAGGGCATTGCTGCATTGGTGTATGAATGATACATTAGCAAAGCACAATCATGGAGCCCTCCACATGCTCCCTTCACCTCCTGCCCCCTGTTGGACTGTCTCATTTGTGTATATTGTAATTATATCCATTGGAGTTGTTGCACTTTCATTTCTTTGCTTTGGTGCAGTCTCACACTCCTGTTAGGGCATTTATATGCAGCAGCAAAGATGCACATTTTCCACCTTGAGCCAGACTATCCCAGCTTCGTTTTGCTCTGGTGTTTTAGCCCTGGAACAAGCTTCAGTCCAGTTCTAGCTGCTTTCAAGGCATGCATTGGGTAAAAGCTTGACTTCAAAGCTACTTTATTTTGCTCATTTGTTTTACTCAATTGATACAAACATTATAACACACACAAAATATATATTATTACAATTAATATAATATAATATAATATAATATAATATAATATAATATAATACATATTCATAGTGAATGCTTTGCATATTAACCTCTCGATGTCTAGAAAGCAGAAAATTTAAAACAAGGTGCCCATTCTCTTGTTCAAAGGTTTCATGAACTCCACTACTACATAAAATCCTGGCATTCAGATTATGTTAAAATTAATTTAAAGGCATGGTAATTCAAAAGCAAGAGAGGTAGCAACCATAATATCTAAAAGATGTGGTTTTAATGTGTTAAAATTTAAGAAAGATGAAAAAGGAAGATTTGTACTTATACAAGGAACAATGGGTGGAGAAAAGAGTCTGTTGGTCAATGTGTATGTTCCAAATGAAAAACAAAATGAATTTTATGAAAAAGTATTTAAGGAAATGGAGGATATACAGGGAGATTATACAATTATGATAAGAGATCTTAGGATGGTTATGGATAAATGGAAAGATAAATCAGACCCAACAACAAGAGACAGATTCAATAATATTACACCCCTGAATAAGGTAAAGAATAGAAATGAATTAAAGGATATATGGAGACTGATTAAAGGAGATGAAAAGAAATATAGTTATTCATCAGTTCATAAAAATTACTAAATAATAGATTTTATTTTTTTTATCAAAATATGGTTTCAAAGGTATTAAATATGGGGATAGAAGGGATAAGTGAATAAGATTGAGAAAGAATGGCAAAATATATGGGACATCAATAATAGAGAGGTTTCTCAAGTTGTGTTATGAGATATGAAAGCAGTTGCAAGAGGGATTTGTATTAGAGAAACATGTAATGTAAAGAGACAACAGGGAGAAAGAAAAGTAAAATTAGAAATGGAAATTAAAAAATAGAGAATAAATACATAAAAGACAGGAGTAAAAAAAATTATATAGAATTACAAGCAAAACAAAATGAATTAGAAAAAATAGAAATAGATGAGGTCCAGAGAAATTTGGTATATTTATGGAAGGAGTTTTTTTAATGTAGGGATTCTAAAATGTTAGCAAGATGAGCAGAAAAAAAAGAAATAGAGGAATAAGATTGGTGTAATAGAAGATAAAACAGGGAAGATATGTATGATGATGAAAGAAAAGATAAAGGTATTTGCAGAATATTAAAAAGAATTATATTCAGCAGGGAATAAGTCAATAGAAAAATTGAGGAATATATTGAGAAACATTGGAAAATAAAAATAGAGGAGGAGGATGAAGTAATAATGGAACAATTGTTTTTTTTTTTTTTTTTTAAAGAGACGAAGTGATAGATAAAAGGAGGGAAATCACCAGGAATGGATAGGTTGGGACCAGAATATTATAAAACATTAAAAAAATTAATACCTAAAATGGAAGTGTTATATAATAAAATTCTAAATGGAGAAAGGACCCGACCATCATGGGACCATTCATAGATAATATTGGTTCTGAAACCTGACAAAGATTTGACAGATCAGGATCATATAGACCTATATCCCTTATAAATCAAGATGCTAAAATAATAACAGCAATAATGGCAAAAAGAATGAATACGTTTATACATAAATATCTTCAAAAAGATCAATGAGGGTTTGTGCAAGGAAGACAAATGTCAAATTTAATAGGAAGAGTATTGAATAAAATAAATGTAATTGGGAAGAATAAAAAAAGTGGGAATAATGGCATTAGACATTTATAAAGCTTTTGATTGTGTGGAATGGTCAGCATTATAAATAATGTTAAAGAAATTAGGTATTGAGGGGGGAATTCAGAGGACTGATAAACCAACTATATTCAAATAACACAGCAGTGGTAATGGTGAACACTGGACTAACAGAACAAATTCAAATTTCTAGAGGTACAAGGCAAAGCTGCCCTCTCTCCCCCATTTTATTTGCAATGATTATTGAAATTTTGGAAAATGTTATTAAGAAGGATGAAATTTGGATTAGAAAATTGTTGCTGATGATACTCTATTGACAATTAAAGATCCATTTTAAAAATGGATAAAGTAAAAAAAAACATTTAAAGGAATTTGGGGAAATGTCAGGATTACAGATAAACTGGACTAAATCAGAGTTAATGTTGTTTAATGATACTAAAAAAGCAGAACAGGATTTCCTAAAGGATAAAAAGATAGATATTAAATTAAAAGATACAATTCGATATTTAGAAATAAATATTATAAATAAAATTACAAAAATTGACTGAACAAAATTATAACAATTTAATGAATGAATCGTCTGCTTTCCATTCTGTTTAAATGCCTTCTGAAAATTATTGTAAACTAAGGGCCTGAACAGACTGCCAGAAATAATCCAGTTTGAGACCACTGTAACTGCCCTGGCTCAGTGTTAAGGAATCATGGGAACTGAAGTTTATTGTGGCACCGGAGCTCTCTGACAGAGAAGGTGCAATGCCTCAGGAAAAAAAACTACAATTCCCATGATTCCCTAGCATTGGGCCAGGGCAGTTAAAGTGCTTCCAAGCTGGATTATTTTTGGCAATCTGTTCAGGCCCTTAGTTTACAATAACTTTCAGAAGGCATTGAAAACAGAATGGAAAACATACGATTCATTCATTAAATTGTTTTGTTTAATGTATATACTTTCTTTCTACCAGCACAGTATTTAAGGTGGTTTACAGGAAGATGAAATTAAATACAGCTTTTTAAAAAAAGGCAAAAGTTAAGAAAGGCTCACCTAAATAAAAGTATATGCATCCCTTTGTCTTTACTGAGTGTTCAAAAGTCAGGACTAGATGTCCATTTAGATGCACAGCTATTTCTTTTAAAGCTATCTATATTTAGCATGTTATTAATTTTAGCTGTATTTAGTTGTGTTTGTGTGTATTTTTATGTATTTTATGCATTCTATTTTATATATGGTCTATGACTGTAAATGATTGATTGATGCAAAATGTCTTGCTAGCAAACTTTAGAGTCTTGCTATGAATCTTGTCCCTTCATCAATAAAATGCCTTTGAACTTCCACTGAAATATGTGAAGTGACACCCCCGTTCTTAGTGTGCATTCACACAAGCAGTTGCATAGCTACATACAATTTAAGATCCAAAAAAAGACATTGGTATTATGGAGTACCTATGATGTGTTGTAATAGTAAGTTAGTACACTGGCTGTTCTATGTTTAGATAATATACCTACAATCTATTGTGCTGTTTCTCATGAAAATTGTTGTAATATAGACATTTTACATCAGAGTTCTGAAGTGTGCATAAGCTCTAAAACAGAGGGAGGAAGTTGCACCAGGTGTTACTCTCAAAATCTGTCAGTTTTGCCACAGTACTGCAGTCTCTTTTGGAACTTAAAGGCAAAGAGTTGTATTCAAGCACTAGGTCACCTGTTCCACATGGTTTGAAATTCATCCTGCATCACCTTTTCATTTGCAACCTTATGTATGTAAGGGGAGAGAGAGTTCATAATAAATGTTTCCATGTAACAAATGGAAATATTAACTTAAGGATGGAAAGAATAATTGGAAATGTTCAGAAATGGTTGGAAAAAACATTATTATTATTATTATTATTATTATTATTATTATTAATTAGTGTTGACAGCTAATGAGAAGAATCATGGATTGATTCTAAAAGAATATTTCCAGTTGGGACTTATTTTGTACAAATTTTTCACATTTTATGAAGAAAACAGCATTTTCTTAGCAGGAAACAGTGTTTTCTGAGCAGAAAACAGCATGTTCTGTGTGGAAATATTAATCCATGCACATAAAATAATGTTGTCTGTACAGAAAGTGTCATAACTGAGTATTTATTCTGTGTAAAATATTGTGCATCATTAATTTGCATAGAAAACTGTATTTTATGCTCAGAAAACAGTATATTTACATAGTAATTAATATTTATAAATGAAATATTTTTCCATACAGAAAATGTGTTTTCTGTGCAAAACAACCACATCCAAATTTTGCAAATAGCTGTCAAAAACTGTGACCTTTTTGAGGACTTTCGCATAGCGGGAATGAAAATGTTTGAAATTACTTAGTGCTATCTTTGAGAAAAAGCACAGTGAAGAATTACATCCCTATGTCAACTAGTGAATGTCTGAATTAGGCCATGCTCTTCTTTGGATGTCTGACCTAGTGTTGCTAATCCAGTAATTGCTTCTTAGGCAATGCTACTCTCTTTAACTTACTGCTCTTTTTGTGTCTTGAATGTTACATTCCCCACTCCCCCCCCCCTCTGACACAAATGACATTTTGATGTTGGGGAAAGTTTCTCTTCCTTTTTTTTTTTGCAGGCTTCCTCATATTTCTTCACAGAGAAACAACAGTGAAGATGGTCATAACATACCCTTCAGACACATCCTCAAATCCCACAAAACTCAAGCACAGAAGATGGACTCCAGACAGTTTTTCAATGTATGTTTTTGCCTTGGAAATTATGTTTGAGCTCTCAGAATTTCAAGGCCAGTAGTGAGTTTTAGAGTCTGAAAAAATCAATGGAATGTAAAAGGCATATATAATAAATAGAAACTAGATTTACCAATGCACCTAGAACTGAAATGTTACATACACACAGAAACTCATGAAGAAATTTGTAAAGAGATTTCAAATTATGTATCAATTTTTAAATCATCAATATTATAATATAAAAATATATTCATTTTCTGTCTTGAACTTAATTCACAATGGCTTGGATCCAAAGATACATTAAGGAAATTTAATAAGCAAAGTTTTTCCTCCCCTCCTAGGTTGATAAGCTGTCACAAAAACTGTGGGATAGAACACAGGCACTCCAGATAGAAGGGAAATTGACCAAAATTGAGAAATATTGTGCATTACATTAAAATATATTATGAAACTCACTACCATTTTCAAAGGTGGAGATAATTTTTTATTGGTTATTGCTAGAATGGATAACAAGTTTAATTTTTTAAAATTGCTTTAACAATGTGCACGGTCCAGACTTAAAACCCAGAAAAAATATTTAATGTCTAGTTAGAAAACTATTCATTTCAAAGTAAAACATTCTGTGCTTTTAAAAATGCATTTGAAAACCATGAATAGAGTACAGAAGCACATTAGTCAAATGGTTCATATGTATACAGATATGAATGTTTGAAAATTCTGCAAAAAATGTAAATTTGAAACATTACTAAGTGCTTATACTTGAAAAAAATGTGTGTTTGGGGAAATGTGCACATTTATGTATAATGTGAAATGTTTGAAAATGGTTTAAAAATACATATATTTTGAAAATATGCCAAAAATACACACAAATTTCTGTTGTGCAGTGGAGGAAGAAAAAAGTTATATTAAACCAAGATGGACCAGGCTTCAAGATAAAATCAGAAAACCTTGAATACCTTAGGTTTTACATCACTAGCAGGATAATAAACATCTCTGATTATGAAGCTGGGGGTGGGCACAAGGTTCCATTCTATCCCCTATGCTGTTTAACTTCTATACAAAGTTGGTAGGTCATGAGGGAGTCTTGACCTGGGCACCATCAACAAATTTGTGATACACTGCTCTGTTTCTCCTTGTCATCAGAATCTGGTGAAGCTGTGCAGATTATGGCCTGGTCTCTGGAGCTGTAATAGGCTCAAAGTTGTAATGTTATGAGCAAAAACAAGCAACCTGAAGCTGAATCACAATAAGATAGAAGATGTATGGGTGGATCCAGAATTGTATAGGTGGCTTGAACTAGATGATATCATACTTACATTGAAAGAACTGATGGACACTCCTAGATACAGCTTTGTAACTAGTTCAAGTGGTTTCAGTAGCTCATTGTATTTTTATCCAACTATGCTTATTCCTGGACTGCCAGAGCACTTCCCATTTAGATAATTGCAAGGCACCCTAAGAGAGACTGTATTTAATGACAGCACACAATCTGCAGCTACTGTACAATGTTGTGATTAAATTTATGTACAAAATGACATAAAGAAAACATAACATCTGTTCTAAAAGAATAGCACTGGCTGGCAATATGCTACTGTCCAGATTCAAATGGTTGATTATTATGTTTATAGACTCAAATGACTTGAGAGCTCAGACACTGGACTCTTCTGGAGAGAATTACCTCTGACTTTCATCATTAGGAGCAATTATGTGGAGATAGGAGGGATCTGTAGAGTGGTATCTTGATTGTGGAATACCCTGTTTTGACAGGCCAGTTGAAACCACTTCTGATCACATTTTCATGCCAAGTTAAAACCTGCCTCTTTACACAAATTTTTGCAACCTAGTAATCTGCCTGTAATACTTTTTCTGTTACAATGGCAGCAGAGGACTCAGGTGGAGGAAGGCGGCCTTGCTCCACCCACCATCACCCCAAAGCTTTGAAAGGCAACAGAGGGCTCAGGTGGAGGGAGGCTGCCTTGCTCCACCCACCATCATCCCAAAGCCTTGAAAGGCAACGGAGGACTCAGGTGGAGGGAGGCTGCCTTGCTCCGCCCACCATCACCCCAAAGCTTTGAAAGGCAACAGAGGGCTCAGGTGGAGGGAGGCTGCCTTGTTCCACCTGCCATCATCCCAGAGCCTTGAAAGGCAATGAGGATTCAGGTGGAGGAAGGCTGTCTTGCTCTGCCCACCATCACCCCAGAGCCTTGAAAGGCAGTGGGGCTCCAGCTAAGAGAGTGAAGGACTGGGAGAAGGGTGTGATTAGAGCCTCACCATCGAGAGTCTGGCCCATTCAGATGTCGTTTTTGGGCTACCCTCCTTGCGAACTCTGGGTTTGATAAAGCAACCAGATAGATGGGCTATAATGGGGGAGAGATAGCTGAGGATGTACTGGGAGCAGCAATTGATGTTGTGAAGTGCAGAGGAAGATACGGCGATAACAGAGTAAAACTTTGTTACAAAGAAAGGTGGATTCCATGCTTGAAAGCGATCCCACCTTAAGTTCGCTCGGTTACCTGAAGTGGGATGGGGAGCTTACAAATCATGCCACAGAACTTTACCTTGCTCCTCTGTAATGCCAGGTCAGTCTTGTGGATGAGAAAGCCAACCTGGCTTGTATCACAGAGACTTGACTGGGAGACAACAGTGCCATTACATGGACTCAAGCCCTTCTAGGGTACTCTGTCAATGAGCTGGTAAGGGAAAGTGGGTGAGGGGATGGAGTGGTTTTGGTTTATAGAGACAACCTCACCTTGTCCAGGATACCTATCCATAAAACAGACCACTTCGAAGACTAGGAAGACTAGGGATAGTTTAGGGATTTTGTTGATATACCATGCACCCCACTGCTTAACAGACTCCCTATCCGAGCTGACACAACTTGTCTCAGTTCTGGGCAACTTCAACATCCCACTCGAGACCAGTTTAACAGGTGCAGCTTGGGAGGTCATGTAATTCATGACAAGCATGGGCCTAACCCAATTAGTCACCAGGCCAACGCACTGCATGGATCATACCGTTGATGCAGTCTTTAGTACGGAAAAGGAATATCCATGGGCGGAGGTAGTCAATACCATCGCATTGTCATGGACAGATCATTTTCTGGTCAACCTTGAACTGAGAGTCACTATTAGATCCATCTGGGGTGGAGAACCCATTAAAATGGTCCGCCCTTAAAGGCTAATGGAACCAACTGGTTTCCAGAAAGCCCTACAGGGTTTAATGGTTAGTAATGCCGGTGATTCTGTTGAAGGTCTGGTTAATACCTGGAACACCGTTCTCGCTATTTACACAATCACTCTCAAGTGTCCTTTCCAACCTGCTTCTAATCACAAACCATGGTATACTGAAGATCCTAGTGCATCTGGTGGAAAACTCTACAAGACTTGTCATAGGAATTTCCTTCATTCCTATAGAGAGGCAATGCTATAGAGAGGCAATCTTTCTCCTCTGCACATATTGAGTCTGCAGAGTCTCGCCCAGCAGAGCTGTTTAGGGTGGTAAGGGAACTGACACAGGTTCCACTTGTGCAGAACCCCTTACTTAACCCAACAACAGCCTGCTGTGATGATTTTAACAACTATTTTGCAGATAAAATCTCTCAGATAAGAGCTGACTTAGATGCCGGACTTATAGCAGAATCAACTGATGGAGTGTCCAATAACCTCGTTATTGAGATTAAAGTGGATCGGTTTGAGTCAGTGAGTACTGATGATGTGGACAAGATTCGTGGAAACATGAAGAAGATGGCATGCCCTCTTGATCCCTGCCCATTATGGCTGTCCGTCCAGGGGGGAGACACCTTGATTACATTTCTTAGAGATGTCATCAATATGCCCCTTAGCAAAGGCTGTGTTCCACCTTTAAATGAAGTGGTTGTTAGACCACTCCTGAAAAAGCCTTCCCTGGATCCCCTGGATATGAAAAACTGTAGGCCTGTATCTCATCTGCCATTTTTGAGCAAGGTGATCAAGAGGGCTGTCACCCTTCAATGACAAGTCATCTTGGATGAAACCGATTATCTAGATCCATTTCAAACTGGCTTCAGGACAGGATATGGGATGGAGACTTCCATGGTTGCTTTGGCTAATGACTTCCATCTAGGCATCGACAGAAGAAGCATGACCCTGTTGGTCCTTCTAGACCTCTCGGGGGCTTTTGACACTATAGATCAGGGGTAGGCAACCTTTCCCCTTTAAGGGCCGAGGGACTTCAGCTCCCAGAATCCCAGGAGTTATTGGCCAACATGGGACTATTGGCCAACATGGCTGAGTCTTCTGGGAGCTGAAGTCCCTCGGCCCTTAAAGGGGAAAGGTTACCTACCCCTGCTATAGATCATGGCATCCTCTTGGAACACCTGGGAGAGTTAGAAATTGGAGGCACTGCATTGCAGTGGTTCCATTCCTTCTTCTCAGGTAGATTCCAGAGGGTCATGCTCGGGGACAGTCACTCCTCCAAAATGAAACTTAATTGTGGTGTCCCTAAGTGCACCATTTTGTCCCTGATGCATTTCAATATATACATGAAGCCGCTGGGAGACATTATTTGGAGACATGGGGAGGGGTGTTATCAGTATGCTGATGACACCCAAATATACTTCTCCATGTCTCTCTCAGCATCTTTGATGACAGATGGCATTCCTCCTCTCAGTCAGTGTCCTGAAGCGGTAATGGACTGGATGAGGAAAAACAGACTCAAACTGAATCCAGATAAATAGGAGGTACTTACAGTAGGGGACCACAAACCAAGTATTGGGTTACAAACTCCAATCCTAGATGGGGTCATGCTTTCCTCAAAGTCTCATAGTCTAGGGATGCTCTTAGATCCGTTGCTTCAGATGACTAATCAGATGAATGTGACAGTCAGGAGTGCCTGTTATCAGCTTCAGCTGATATGCCAGCTGCACCCTTTCCTGGAAGTAAGGGACCTAGAAACTGTAGTACATGCACTGGTAACCTCACAACTTGATTTTTGCAACATGCTCTACATGGGGCTACCCTTGTGCCTAGTCCAGAAACTCCAATTAGTACAAAACATAGCAGCCAGGTTGGTCACTGGAAAATCTAGGAGTGACCACATAACACCTATTTTGAAATCACTTCACTAACTGCCTATTGGTTTCTGGGTGCAGTACAAGGTGTTGGTTATCACCTTTAAAGCCCTACATGGCTTTGGTTCAACCTACTTAAGGGATCGCCTACTTCCATATAATCCACCTTGCACCGTCAGGTCCTCTGGGAAGAATCTATTGCAGCCTATGAAGACAAGATTAACTGCAACCTCCCAGAGTAACTTTTCTGCTATCTCTCCCAGACTATGGAATGGTTTGCCGGAGGAGATCCATCAACTTACCAACTTAGGGGCATTGCAGACTGGCCTAAAAGTCTGCATGCCAGCTGCCTCAACCCCACCCGATGCCATTCTGTTTGTATGGCGCATGTCTGTTTGTATGGCACACAGCATCAGGACGCCCTCCCGGTACAGCATGTAGACATGCTGTGCTGAAAGGGTGCAGAAGAGCCACTGTGCCAGCTCTTAGGGTGGTCTTTTGCCACCCCTAAAAGGAGCGGCATTTTGCTCTTTTATGAGCGGCAAAAAGAAGGATCAGGGCCACAGTGTGGGGTTGCCACAGCCCCGATCTGCTGCTATCAGGGGTGGCCCAGAGCCTCCCAGAGCCGCCCATCTGCATAGCCCCTTAGATAGCTTCAAAAAAGCTGTCAAGACGGATCTCTTCTGGCAGGCCTTTCCTGAATAGAATTCCTTGGCTATAAACAAACCCCTTTACACTTGTTTTATGCTGTCTTTCTTCTCAATAGATCATTTGCTATTAATAGATTTTAACAGATTATATTTTTTTAAACCAGGAGTAGGCAACCCTTCCCCTTTAAGGGCCGAGGGACTTCAGCTCCCAGAAGCCTCAGCCATGTTGGCCAATAGTCCCATGTTGGTCAATAGCTCCTGGGATTCTGGGAGCTGAAGTCCCTCGGCCCTTAAAGGGGAAAGGTTGCCTACCCCTGTTTTAAACTGTGCTAAGTTTAATTCTTTTTTAAGGGGGGGGGGGTAAGATATATGATCATGTACTGTTATTATGTATTGTATTGGTTTGTTTTAATATGTAAGCTGGTCTTATTGCTATTATAGTAGAAAAGCGGGATACAAATAAAAGTTTAATTTTATTTTAATTTTATTTTATTTACACTGTTCTGAATAGTTTAATAGTTGTTTTCAGGATTTTTTTATTTCTGCACCCCACCCTGAAATGTCTAGATCAGGGGTAGGCAACCTTTCCCCTTTAAGGGCCGAGGAACTTCAGCTCCCAGAAGCCTCAACCATGTTGGCCAATAGTCCCATATTGGCCAATAACTCCTGGGATTATTTTCGCCAGTCTGTTGAGGCCCTGTAATGCATGAGACCTTTTTACACTACATATAACATGATGATTCTATTGATAACATCTCATGGAAGCCTGGGATTTATAATTTAGGTTAGTTATTTGGCATTCTCAGTCAGAGAGTTCTAGCATATCATTACACTGCAAATCCCAGGATTCCATTAGGATGTTGTCATGGCCATTAAAGTAGCATCATAACACTGTAAATGTATAGTGAATTCACCCTTGGTTGGACCCTGAGAGAAGACAGAAGACAAATAAAAAAGACTATTTTTATACCATGTCACACTTGCACAACTTTGACTCAGATAACGTAAAATATTTTTCATTGCTTTTTTTAAAAGTTATGAATTTAAACTGTATTATTTATACAGTGTGCATGGTATTTGAACTTGAAATCACATTCATTCTTGTAGCAAACTTTACTAATTGACCTATAAACTCTTTTATTAATGGCCTAATTACATCTTAAGATTCAATTTCATTTACTAAGTGGACAAATTATTCCATATTTTAAGGCAACTGTTAGAACTTGGAAAACTTGATTATAAAATTTAATGATCATGCCTGATCAACATAGAAAGCTATGACGGGGTATCATAAAATTTTAATTTTCACCTTTAAAAAAATTGAAAGAAAGTTTGCTTTGATTTGTAGTTCTTATCTCTGCATCGTCACCATCCAGATTTACACATTTTCCCCAGTGTTTCTTGACCTTCTAAATACTGTTATTGTAGAAATCTGCAGATTGCGTCTTAAGCCATTCTTCCACTTCGTGAATGACATCATCTATGTTGTCAAATTGGTGACCCCACAACAGATTTTTCATTTTTTGGGAAAAGAAAAAGTCACTTGATGATGATGACACTGACAAAATGTCATCAATATACCATAATAATGTCTGAGTGATAATTATTACTTTACGATACTCCCTTGTATATCTACAGAGCTGAACAAAAGAACCATAGGTATGAGACATAGCATTGTTTCAAATAATAATTTTGCTACAAAGTTTTTATTATCATTTCCTTCCCAATCAGCTGAAGAACCAAAGACTGAGAAGTACTGATGCATGGGATAACACTTGCACTTGTTTATCAAATGTTATTTTCATCAATACAGGTTGATATGTGAGTATCACATAGCTGTTGGATGTTGTAATGTCAGTTGTGCCTTCTAGAGAGGAGCTTGAGCTTTACTGTATGGAATTTATATGTCCTTTTTCTAAGAATACCAAACTGAAGCTAAACTTAATAGTTAGTAGATCAATAGGAAGGCATACATTAGATTGTTAGCACTTGGAAATGGAGCCAGCCCTTCCATTAGACACAGGAAAGTATTCCCTTCAGGCTATGGAGAAGTTGTGTTGCAAACTATTCTACTATGAGGAAGGTACCTGTTGCAGCTCCAGAGAGCTTTGTTCTCCACAAATGGGTGTTACATATTGGTGGTCTATCTCACTTTGAGCATATTAAATAGAATGTTTCCATATTATTTATTCAGGAAGTTCAGCACATGCAGCTAGGAGTATGAGTACTCCCCCAATATACTTCATGTGCTTATTTATCATGGAAAACCAGCCATGTATTTATTTATTAATTAAATTTATAAGCCATTCTCCAATAAGAGAGCTTTTAGGGAGTCATACCAATTAAAAAGCAAACACAGTAAGTCAATTTTATCATAAAATACAAATAAAAAATAAAAAATAGAATGACCACAGTAAAAACCATTTAAAAACAGCAAAAAATATTTATTATTTTTCTGAAATATATCTATTCAGCTTTTCCACATGATGCTCTCATTAATCTATTTGAATATTCTAATCACCCACACAATGAGAAGTAGACAAAAACATGTCCACTGTCCTCTCCTATATCATCTCTGAGGCCCACCACAGTTAGATGGCAAATAACTGTTACAAGGAACCTACACTAATACAGCAGCCTTTCTGCTGTAGACTTTTACTCTCCATGCAAGGACACAGATGGAAAGGAAGAGTTATATGGGATTCTAACATGACTGAAAAGATTTGCTGAAAGTAGTCCAAATACATGTTTTGGTATAAAAAATATGGCAACACTGTTGCCGATGGCAGATCATGGGTGGGAAAATATGGGCCATGTTGTTTCCAAAGCTGTTAATGAATCCTCCAAGCCTCCCCCCAGCAAAAAAAAGTCCTCCTGTCCCCTCTGGATCAAGATTTAGTATACATCCTGGTTAAATAAGAGTGTGCCCTGGCCAAAAACATTTGGAAGGGGGCTAAAATGTTGCAAAATTCCCTGAGCCCTTAAAAGATGTGTATGGTATATTTTTGTTGTTGTTGTTGTTGTTGTTGTTGTTAAAATACTAAATAAGATTTATTAAAAATTGTGAAAGTGAGCAATGCAGCAGAGGGGAGGCCCTTCACAGTACTTCAGGAAGCAAATGTGCCCTCCCTACTTTTTGCATTTGCTGATTCCTGCAACAGAAATGTGCAAAGGAGATTTTCCTAAGGAGAACAAAATGTTGAGGCAAGCCCATGCAGAAGAAGATTCTCGATAAACTATAAGAACTGTGGGGGATTCTGTATTACCTGAGGACCCAGGCTGTACTTCAGGCCAGAGTTTAAGGGCCTCGGCAGACGGCTTATTAAACCGTCCTCGAGGCAGGGAAGAGGATGGGGAAGGAGCACCGCAGGATCGAGGCATGGGAATGCCTCAATCCTGCGGCACACCTTCCCAGGGCAGCCCTAACCAAAATCACCTAAATAAAGCAAATGTTAGTACAGGCGTAGGCAACCTTTCCCCTTTAAGGGTCGAGGGACTTCAGCTCCCAGAAGCCTCAGCCATGTTGGCCAATAGCTCCTGGGATTCTGGGAGCTGAAGTCCCTCAGCCCTTAAAGGGGAAAGGTTGCCTACCCCTGTGTTGGTATCATTTCTTGAGTAAACACTGGTGATATCAGCAGTCTCATCTTCTCTTTTCTTGATTCTAGTACAGTTGGTCTTCCCACCAGTTCTGTGTTTATGGAGGTTCCAATACAGCTTTCATGACTATTCCCACTAGCTGCCAACTTTTGTGAAGAAGGCACATAATGGTTGCAAACTTGATATCACCAATAGCAGTAGCGTAATATATATCGCTACAATCTCACTGGTGTGTATGTGTGTATAGATAGATAGACAAACTGGGCTTTTAGAAAGCATATCTCTTCTGATTATTACTGAGCTTATTTGTCATGGCAAGAGGCACACAAGGAAATGACAAAATTCAGATTTAGCAGCTTACCCTTTGGATTTTGATAAAAACTTTCTCCTGAATATGATCTTTTGCATTTATAATAGAGAATCCTGATGTTCACTAATAATTTTACCATTTCTCAAGCCTGCCATCATCCTCAGAGGTTAATTATGTCTGAGAAGAAAATCAAAAGATATGAAGAAGAGGGAAAAGTTTTCTGTAAAAGGTGAATCTGAGAACATCATCTTGTGATACTTCTCTTTAAAACCATGATGCAGTTCTAAAGCTTCCCATTCCTATAACATTTTAATATTGTTGGAATTATATCAGATAGATTTTTAATATTAATCCACCCTGTATAATCTTTAAGTACATGACAGATGCTGGGTGTACTGGAGAAAGTGTGAAGACCTGTGAAAGGAGAACATATTCAATAAATAGGAAGAAAGGTGACAAAAAATTGGTTTTAGCAGCTTCTTCTTTTTACTTTGTCCTGAAATATTGCTGAAGGAGAAGATTGATAAAAGCCAGCCATATTTCACATAACCCTTCTCTTCTTCCTTTCTAATATTTACAATCTGCAAGGTGGTAGGGTCCTATTTAGAATGAAGACGTAACAGCCAGGGAAAAAAATCAAGTTAGCGTAAAATGCTCTGTCCTTGAAATAGCTAGTTTTCTACAGGTAGGGAGGTGTATAGTGGTGGTGGAACAGTGAGATAAACAACCCCTCCCCCTGCAGCATAAAAATATGCCTTGTTCTATTTATATACTCTAATTTAATCTCCCTAACATTCTTCCCACTTCACTAGAAAATATACCTAAAATGCAGATATTTTGTTTTGAATCATCACTGCTATAAAATACTGCAATATTTTTATAATGACATCCATTATCTGGGAGAACATCTGTAATAGTGATCCTGTAGATGCTAAGTGCTAATCTAGGAGTAAATGACAATTCTGAATTAATGTACTTGGATCAGGATGCCAATGGCCCAAACAAGAAGGGAAGGACTCTGAAACATCCATACTATTCCACCTAAAGTTTGATGAACTTGGCATTTCATTTCTCAATTTTCTTTTAACCCTTAAAAAAACTCAGACAACCAATCTGATGTCTGAACAGAAATACTGCTCTGCTTCTGCTATCACCTGTGAAACTTTCAAAAACTTTCTTCCTCCCACACTCTTTTTAACCTTTGGAAACAGGAAACAGTCAGATGGAGTAAAATCTAGTGAGCAGGATGGATGGTCTATGCCAGGGGTAGGCAACCTTTCCCCTTTAAGGGCCAAGGGACTTCAGCTCCCAGAAGCCTCAGCCATATTGGTCAATAGTCCCACGTTGGCCAATAGCTCCTGGGATTCTGGGAGCTGAAGTCCCTTGGCCCTTAAAGGGGAAAGGTTGCCTACCCCTGGTCTATGCACTCAACCCCAGATTTTTCAAAACATCCTTATTTTTGCCAACTCTATGAGCAGGTGCATGGTTCTGCCAAAAGAGAACACCTTTCCACAGCTTTCCTTTCTGCTTTTCCTTCAGTGCCTCTTTCCTTCAGCATGTTAGAGTAGTATTCAGCATAATGTGTTTAGCTTTTCTAAAGACAGTCAGTCATCAAAATACCTTCCTTATCCAAAAAACTGCAGCCATAATCTTTCCTGTTGCCCTTCGAGTCTTGAATTTATTTGGCTGTGGAGAGTGCTTCCACTGCAAAGACTGTTGTTTGGTCTCTTGATTATAGTGATGTAACCATGTTTCAACAGTAGTGATAAGTTGTTCTTAAAAAAAAAAAATCTCTAGATCACTCAAAATGCTGCATATTCAACTTGGATGTATCCACTTGATGAGAGCCAGTGTGGTGTAGTGGTCTGAGCATTAGACTAGGACTCTAGAGACCAGGGTTTGATTACCCACTCACCCATGGAAACCCACCGGGTGATATGGGTGAGTCACATATTCTCAGCCCCAGAAAACACCATGATAAGTTTTCCTTAAGTCAGAAAGGACTTGAAGGCACACAACAGCAACTATAAATCCACTTGATTTCATTTCTGGTCAGCATTTGGACATTTCACTTGGTTGACAGCTTCTGCATAACCAACTGCTCATGAATTATAAACCCATTCCTGCGATATCTCTAGTGTCTCAGCAATTCTTTTAGCTGAGTTTCACAGATCTTTCAAAACAACTGAGTAATATCAGGATGTCACACTGTTGAAGGCCTCCCAGACCTTGCTGCATCTTCATTCTCAAAATTTCCACACTGAATGTTGACATGCCACTTCTCCACAGTTGAATATGATGGGCACTTGTCACTCAATGTTTGTAACATTCCACTTTTCATTGACATGGTTCTGTCAATGATCTGAAAAAAATAAATTAGAAATTAGAGCTATAATTCTGCAAATTGGCAGTTTACAATGGAAAAGAACAGTTATAGTGACAAAATTACACTTAGATTTTGGGAAGTGGGTTGTGTTGTGAAATTTTCTGTACCCTTGTCCCTGCAAAGTAGGGATGTAATGAATTTTTGAAATTTTTCTTATCCTTGACAAGAAAATATGTCTCATCCCACTGGAATAAAATAACTGGCAGCCACACCAAAATTTTCACTGCTGCACAAGAGGAAAATTATCAGCACTCCCCTCTTTTCTTTGATCAGGAGCAACAGCAACAACAAAATCTATTGCAGTGTTAATTTAGTGCAAAAAGTACAGAAAGCAGATTTTGGCTTAAAATACAGCTTTTTTCCTCTGAAAACACATTTTGTTTTTTTTATAAGATAGTACTCGTTACACACACAAAAATTATGATTTCTTTTAGTCAAATGTTCCAAATTGTGGAAAAATATAAAAAAGTGTAAAAAATGATTGAAAATTTTCATTCACATATGGGAAAATAAGATAAGGAAAGATTTGAATCCCAACTGCAAAGAAAACAGCTGAAATATGGTACTTCAAAAGTTAATATAAATCAGGAGAGAACAAGAATGGCAACAGAATTTTTAGAAACAAACTCACCAATGCAAATTCATGTGCATTTTTTTCAAAACGTATGTGAAACTGTGTTTACTTTGGGGGGGGGGGAAAGAGGGCCTTTGCAGACTGCCAGAAATAGTGCAAATTGAGTCCACTTTAAGGGTTAGGGTTAGTGCTAGGGAATCATGGGAATTGCTTTTTTTTTCTGAGAAATTGAGCCTTCTCTGTCAGAGAGCTCTGGTGCCACAATAAAATACAATTCCCATGATTCCCTAACCCTAACCTTAACCCTAACCCTAAACCTTAAAGTGGACTCAAGTTGCACTATTTCTGGCAATCTGCAAAGGCCCTAAATAAACCCTCGATAGATTTGCTTTTAGAGTTGCCAAAGTCAGAAACTACATTAAAATTGTCTTAGAGATCAGAAAGTACCTCCAGATTAAGTCACAAAACACAAGGTTTTAAAAATCTGACTGGATGAGGATTTGGAAAGTTAATTCCACAATAACATGCTCACTAATTTTAACTCAAGCTTTCTATAGACACCCATCTGTTTTTTCCTTTGAAGCTAGGCAGACACCCTCAAGTATTTTGGATCCAGTTTTTAGTTTTCTTGTGATTTAAATTCATGTAACTGCAAACAGTATATCAAAAAGTGCAACACATATAGCATGACATGCCTTCCATCTTACTAAGCCATGTATAAAAAGAATTATTGGGTGGGTTGTTATGAAGTTTAATATCTGAGATCACATATCAATGAAGGAAACTATCCTCCCATGCATGACAAGATAACTTTCGACTTCTGTCAAATATGCTAATTGATGATGTGGAAAATTACCAGCACTCCCCTCTTTTCTTTGATCAGGAGCAACAGCAACAACAAAATCTATTGCAAAGTGTTGGCTTAGTGAAAAAAAAACAGAAAGCAGTTTTTGGCTCAAAATACAGCTTTTTCTTTGAAAACCAGAAATATTTAACATGAACAGCATTTTTATAATTTAATACACTGTGCCATGTGTGAGCCAAGGGAAGCAACTTTATGAGACCAATCAAGTATTTATGGATTTTTAGAGCCTTTTATACATCAGTTTATTTTTAGCAATGTTTTATTGGCTACAATGCTATGTAGTAATTTAGGGAAGTGATTGGAGATAGAATCATCTTGTTTCTACTTGTAATACTTTAATACAATCAAATATGATTTTCTCATGTCTTATGGGAATTGTTACTGCAGGAGAGAACTTAACAATTCAGATTTCATACTACACATTTTGCAACAAAATGACAACCAAATGTACCTAATCTACCCATCACGATGTGCTAGTATGCCTCATTGACATATAACATGGCTCATCAACCTCAAAATACTTTTCAAATCCAAGAGCCATTGGTACCAAAATACAATTTAGATAAAATCTGATGAACTGATGTATTAACATTGTCAATTTAAATTCAGCATGATCGCAGCAGCTGTTTTTGGGTCTACATGGAATTAAAAGTCACTGAAGAAGTTGCTAATTGAGTGGGAAATACAACAATTTCAAAAAAGAGAAAAGTACAATGGCACTTGCTTTCTGCAGAATATCTAATAAATCTCGATAAAATGCATTTATGTGTCAAAAGACAATATGCTATGAAAAGAATGGGAAACACTCCCATTTCATATACCTGGCACTTCTCTTCAAAATCAGAGCAAAACAGTTCCATCTTATTAGCAACAAAGGACTTGTCTGCACAAGCCAAATAAAGCTGTCTCACCTTGTTTTCACAATGGGCTATCCAAATGATGTACTGGATGACTTGGACTGAATCTGAGCCTTTCCAGCACCTCAGGGCTTTCATCATTTTCATAAAAAAGGGGGGGATTTATTCTGGAATATAGTAAATCTCAGAAAATCTGGATATTCACTCATGTGTGTGTAGACCCCTGGTGTAGACTATATTCCATAGCAAAGGTAAGCAACCTTTCCCCTTTAAGGGTTGAGGGACTCCCAGAATCCCAGCAGCTATTGGCCAACATGGGACTATTGGCCAACATGGCTGAGGCTTCTGAGAGCTGAAGTCCCTCGGCCCTTAAAGGGAAAAGGTTGCCTACCCCTGCTCCATAGTGACATCAGTGTCACATCTATCTTTATTGCTTTTGCTGTTGCCCCCTCTTCAGATCCTTCCCCTAATCATTCACTCATTTCCTGAGTTTTCATGCACTCTCTCCTTCCATCCCCCCCCCCATACATACATTGCACATCTCTGCATAATCAAAAGAGTGAATGATCAAATGGGGGGATGTAAAAGCAGTAAATATTGATACAACACTCAGACAGTGGGGAGGAAGAGGGAGGAAGTGCTCCAATCTGACATCTCATGGCTAATCTCATAACATTTTACATTTTCAAACATAAAAAATGTAATTTTATTTTATTTTTCTCTGTCATATTTATATGTGTGAATGCATGTTTGTACATTTGAAAGTTCCCTCACTCAGTCAGTCACTGGGGTGGCAAAGAGGGAACAAAGATTGAAAGAGGAAGCATCCAGTCAGAGTGGATCCAATAAGTGAAAGGCAAACTATATGGGCTATTGGCTCATAGAATTATAGAATTATATAGTTGGAAGAAATCACAAGGCCCATCCAGTACAACCCCTTACCATGCAGGAATGCATGGTTACAGTATTCCTGATAGATGACCATACAGCCTCAGTTAAAAAAATAAACAAACCCAAAGAAGGAGATGCCACCATTCTCTGAGGCAGCATGTTCCATTGTTGAACAGCTATTACTGTCAGGAAGTTCTTCCTAATATTCAGGTGTAATCTTTTTTACTGTAACTTGAATCCATTGCTCCATGTCCTAGTCTATGGAGCACCAGAAAACAAGCATGCTCCATTCTCAATATTATATCCTTGGTAAATGTCATAGATGTCATTGGCACTGGAGGAACGTTCTAGCAGAGATTTCTTTTTTACAAAATTAATTTTATTTACAAGTCAAAACACATAGATGAACAAAACATTCATTAGACACAGACCGAAACCCTACACCCACAACCAGATAGGACATTACATCTACACAACTAACATACAATACCTACAAACTAACATATAAAACAATAGGTACTATAAATAAACATCAAGTTTCCGATAATTGAAAATTATACTGACATTTCCTTCCAAGTTGAAATTCACCTTAATTTTATCATTTTTGTCCATTTCTCTATTACCTTTATATTTTTCTCTGATGACTACTATATCTTCTTCTTGTTTATATCTTCTATTGTTACTAATTCACTTCTCCAACTGTTATCTTTATCCACTTTACTATTTTTGATTTCTAAATACAACCAAAATTTACAATGTATTTCTGATTTCCATCCAGCTATCTACTACCATATTTACACTAAAGCAGGGGTAGGCAACCTTTCCCCTTTAAGGGCCGAGGGACTTCAGCTCCCAGAAGCCTCAGCCATGTTGGCCAATAGTCCCACGTTGGCCAATAGCTCCTGGGATTCTGGGAGCTGAAATCCCTCGGCCCTTAAAGGGGAAAGGTTGCCTATCCCTGCACTAGAATTTACCTTTATTTACATCATATTTTTTTAACATGCCATTCTTCTGCTAATTTTTCCACTAATTTATTCTGAATCAACACCATTAAGATATCCTTGTTCATTGTTTTTCTTAGTTCATATCTTCAATAACCGGTATTTCGGCTTTTTTCCAGTATTTGTCATATGTTATCCTGGCTGTGAAGACCATATATAGAAGTATACATCTGTGTCTTTTTGCTGTTTTCTTTTCAACATCAGGTTCAATATTCAACAGAAAGAGTTCTGGATTATGTGGTAGTATTTCTGTTATTGTTTTATGAATTTTCTTCCAATATCTCTCAGCTATTTCACATTTCCACCTCATGTGATAAAATGTTCCTTGATATTCTAAGCTTCCCTAAACTATAAATTCCATGGATGTTGCCATGGCTGGTATGGAGAAACCTTAGCACTATACCCATGTGGTGTGAAAAGGCCCTCTCATACATAATCAAATAATAGAGCAACTTGACATTTAACAACAGAGGCCAGGCTATGAGAAAGGTAAACTGGACAAGGCACAGCTAAGAAAAATGGATGGGGGAAAACTTTCAGACATCTAACAAGTCTTCTCCAGCTAATCTTGATTCAATGCCATTGACTAGTGGAACACTGGTGTGTTCCTATTGCCAAAAACAACTGAGAGTTCAGACCATAACTCAATAAAGAGCACAAGATGTAAGATTTCACAAGATGCAGGAAAAAAATCCAATATAACCACAGTCTCTTCCTGATCCTTTCCCTCTGAAGCCCCATTCCCATTATAGCTAAGGTCACAGGCCAAATTTGTTTCATCCTCTCTCCAACTAATGCTAGTGAAACTGGGCAATTCAAATGCCAAAACAAGGATGCACTCTCACTGTAGTGAGTGAGATTACAGTCATGTGTCCCTTGAACTGGCAGTGACTCACACACATCCAGGTTAATGCTGTCCTTTCACAAAGGCAGCTCATGTGGAAAAGTTGATAACCTCAAAACTGGCAACCTCAGCTACATTTCTTGCCAACTTTTCACCAGGCAGTCTAAAGAATCAAGATGGCAAAGGTTCTTCTGCATTTGTCTTGCTTTGTATTGGAACTGTATTACAGGCTCAGTATAATATGTCCAAAAGCCAGTAGAGTGTAGTGGTTTGAGCTTTGGCTATGATTCTGGAGACCAAAGTTTGAATACTCACTGAGTTATGGAAATACTCACTGAGTTGGGCAAGTCACATTCTCTCAGCCTCAGAGGAAGGCAAAGGCAAGCCTCTCTGCCAAGAAAACTCCATGACAGGTTGCCATAAGTTGGAAATGATTTGAAGGCATACAACAACAACACAGTGGAAATAACAATTGTGGGAAATGCCTAAAATGGTCTTCTTCTGTTGAGCAGTCAGCCCAGGAGCAACAATAACAACAACAATACCTCTATGGAGTGCAGAAACTAGATTTAAAGTTCATGACATTCAGGGTTAACCTGAACAGAAAGTAGGAAAATCCCACAAATGTGGGTTGTTTTTCAGATGACATTTGCATGAAAAAGAAATAATGTGAAAATAACCCAAAAGGAAAACTGACAAAACCCACTCCTTTTTACCTTCAGGAAATTCTGAAAGTAGAAAAGAGTATTTTTTTGTTGACTTCCCTTTGGGTTATTTTCATGTTATTTCTCTTTCTGCTAATGTGTCTGAAAAAGAACCTGATTTTGCTTCCAGAAATTCCAAAATTATAAAGGAGTGGGTTTTGTTGACTTTCTGTTTGGGTTATTTTTGGGTTATTTCTCTTTCTGCCAATGCATCTGAAAAACAACCTGAATTTGTGGGTGTTTAGTGGATTTTAAAATCCCGTTTCTGCATAGGATTTGCCTCTGTGTGCCGCCATGTGATAAACTCCTATGTCAGAAGTGGCCACAAGGAGCCTGGTGTTAATTAGTCCTCACAACATATGGTTTCTTCATTAAGACAACATTGGTGTCTTCTCCTAGGTTTGTTTTTGACACCAATGCTAAATGGCATCTGACTCTTTGGCCAGAGGTTATTACTGTTTCTTCTAAATCAAACTGTTTGTAATTCAGGAATGCTAGCTTAACTTCTGTTTTACAAAACCTTTGCTACTCTAGAAATTTGATTAGCATTTCTGAAATGCTCTCGTAGCTTGAACAACACTTTTTAAAATGAAATATTCAACTCCGGTGGAAAATACACAAGTTGTAGGGGCAGAAGGTTGTTAACAAATATGTTACCTCTGACAAACTTCAGAAAATACCTCAATTTCCATTTCTTTATGTCAGTGAAATAAATCTGTTGCAAGAACCAAATGGATGCTCCTGAAGCAGAAAAGAAGAAAAGCTATTTTGCAATTCATAGCCAAAAAAATATAATATAATAAAATATAAAGAATAAATTATTCAAACTACTCAAGTTAAAATTATCTGGCAAGTCTTTCTGACGCCCCCAATTATGTCTTTTAAAAAATCTCACAATCTTTTTCCTAACCTATGATGACCCTATTCAATTGGTAGTATCAAGGCTTAATTATTTTTTAAAAAACTAAATATAATTTGTATGTCATTAGGAACTATGAGTTATTTATACTTTTTCTGGGCTATGAAAAAGAGAATATAATTTTTACTTAGGGACATTCCAGACACTCAGAGTAATTATTTGAACTATGGGTGGCAGACTCTAAAAAATCAATTTGTTGTTTATTTGTTATAAGAATATTTTAACAAGCTCATTCTGTGATTTCATGTCCCTCACTCCAAAGTTGGAGTGCCTATTTTTGTGCTTGTTTAAAAAGTGTCTGTTTGTGCACCTTTTTAAATATGTGTGCATCTTGGGTCACATACAGTCTTTTATTAAAGCATATTTGTGCACGTTTATTAGAGATGTGTGTATTTTACAAATGTATGCATGTTCATAAGTTGTTCCATGGGTGTGGAAATGTTTTTTCTAGCTGGAAATTGTGTCTGGAGTACAAACTGTAAATAAGGGGTAATTCTGTCAGAAACGAAAACAACCCTCAGCTGTATGATTATCTAGTACATCCCTAATTCTCTTATATATCTCTTATGGAAAGCCCAAAACACTCTTACTTGTAAATTAACATAAACATAGGAAGTTACCTTATTACAAGCCAATTTTGTCTGTACTGTTCAGAATTTAAAACAAGAGTATTTCCTGGGCCTACCTAGAAATCCCAGGGATTGAAGTGTGGAACCTTTGTAAGGAATGCACCTGTAAACCTGCCTTTGCACTTTCTTCCTTGACATTTTCAGTCATCATTTCAAGTATTTGCTATTTTCTGGTAGTAGTATGAGGTCATCTGCATATCTTAAATTGTTGATACTCCTTCCTCTGAGTCTAATCCTCCTTTGCATATAATATTTTCAGTATACAATAAAACAGGATGATAACACACAGCCTTGCCAATTAGAAATCATTCCCATTCTCCACAGTAGCCTTTTGTCCTGAGTACAGGTTATACATCAGGCCAATGCATACACCCATTCCAGAAAATATTATTATGTGCATAGTTTCAAGCAATGGGAGCATGGCTTTGTTCTTTTTATTACTAACTCTCTATTATCAAAGTGTGACTTGACCAAGACAAGACACATCAGAAACCCTAGTACTGCATGCTGGTTTGTTTTCCTCAGACAGAATGGGCTGAATCTCTAATTGGCATTCTATTATCAGATTGCATTAAGCTAGATTTCATTCACATGTCTTTGTCATATTTGGCTTGGTGCCAGCTTGGAGGTCTGTGACAAATTCAGCTTCAATGACAGGTTGCTGCTGCACTCAGTTACACAGAGAAGCCATGGCATTCTTTGCTGTAGTTAGTGTATATGGGGAATGTCTGAGTCAGTGTTAATTTAAAATTATGATAAAAAAATAATGGTATAAAAATTGTGTTTGCTTGTCAAATCTTGTCCTGCCAGCTGTGAATTATGCTTTGGCTCTCTTGCATATACAGAACTGCACATGAGCTTTCCCCATTGGCTTTATCTAGGCACACATATTGAGCACAGGCAGGGATGCAAAAGTCTTTCCTTTTACTGCTTTGTGTTTCCTTAAGTATCACATACATTTTGTGTTCATGTGTATTTCACTTGGAAATGTGTACATTTTGGAATACACTTTCTCCAATGTACCCATTTTTAATGTATATATTTGTGTATGCATTTTCCACATTGATTAAAATGTCTTTATTCACATTTTTCAAATATACCCCTTTGGAGTTGTGCATATTTATTTGAATAGTGTTCAAAAAGGAAGGGGAAAATCTATGTTTCTGATTTCTTCCCAATGACAGGAAATTGAAAAATATACCTGCACTTTATCTAATAATATTGCAGACAGAAAATGGAAAAATTTATAAACAAATTTCTGCCCCCATGCTCAGGGATTTATGAGACTTTGTGGACATGAATACTATGAAATTTTTATTGCAGTCAGAGAACAACATTTGCTTTTTCAGTTTAGGCAGCAAATTATTTTGGATCTACCCTGAAAGCAAAGTGCATGGGGTACCATTTGTCCACTTGAGCCTTAATATCAAAATACCTTTTTTTGGTATTTTCCATTTTTTTCCAACTGGATAGTTTAAACTCAGGACGGATTAGGAAGGTGCATATTTAGAAATAAAAACATTAACATTTAGAAATATAAAAATAGGTAGCAGATACATAGCCTGATATATTTGGATGCAGAGATGTTAGGCTGCCAGGGCCAATTAAAATGCAAACATATGGGCATGAAAGAAATTCTCAAGCAAAGAATTACAGGCAGTCCTAAGCAGAGAATTACAAAATAAATTACAATATGAATGAAGATCTCTGATGACATGCTGTAAGAGAAGTCAATCTTCATCACCAACTTATCTCTAGAGTCATTTCTGGTTAGAAAATTATCTTAAATTGTTGTCTTTAATATTATACATTTATAAACTTATATTTTAATAATGGAATGAATATAAATAAAATCTGATCATAATCTGATTGAAAGAATGTTTCTTCAAGGTGGATTTTCAATTAACTAACACACTTCTGTTGAGGAATACAATTGAGAAGCTAGTTAAAATGTGTTACAGGCATTTATCTTTTTAAAAAGATTTAGTCCTAAATATATTTGGTTGAGGCCTGGATTTAACATAAAGAAAAATACAGAGGGGTAAGATTTCCATGTAATAAAAGCCAACTATGCAAATTGTTGCCTTTATCATGTATACTTCTTTTCCTCTGATTACATGGGTTTGGAAACACAAATATAGAATATCTTTCAAGCTTGTAATCATAGCAAAATAAATAAATTCATTTCAAGAAGGATGGATAATTTGAGTTATATCCTTTAAATGAAGATATTTGTCAGAAAGAAGTAACTTAAAACATATTGTTCCTTTGGTATATGTTAACTCAGTAGTAAGTTCCACTATGGTTAATGGGATATGACTGTAAAGTTACAGATCGATCCTCTTATGATGAGTATACTGTGTCAATATAGCCAAACATGGTCCTGTGTTTCCCAGCTGCAAATCAAAAGTATAAGAGTAATGTAGAAATAAAGATTAATGTAGCAACACTTTCAGAAGTGATAGATTGAACTTCCCAGTGAGTTTTTGAAAGTGAACTGATTTTTTTTATCAACATTCACATCAGACTCTGTCATTCATACCTCCAATCATGTTGTGTGTATGTTTGTGCTTGAAGTTACCTGTTTCCTTATGGTGACCCCATGAATTTCATAGAATTTTCTTAGGCAAGGAATACTGAGTGTTGGCTTTGCCACTTCCTTCCTCTAAAGTATAGCAAAGAATATAACCATTCTTCTGTCTACTGCTTCCACTGACTCTTTCTACTCAGTTTGCAGAAAGAAGAATGGAAGATCTCAATAACCCTGTCCTCCCTCATGAAATGGCACACTACAATATCTGAAAACCAAGCATCAGCAGTTCTGATAAATGTAGCTTCCCTAGTTATCTACTTGCAATGATTCCTTTTCTCTGTGAAGGAAAGTAAGTTATTAGTAAAACTGCTAAATTTATCTGACATTTGATTTATGTTGATTTCTCCCATCAGCTTCTCTGGCTATCTATAACAATTTAGGGCCTCTGCAGACGGGTGGCCATGGGCCACCCTGAGAAGCTGCGGATTGGGACCGAGGCTGCTGCACTCCTCAGCCCCAATCCACTCTTTTTCCGGCCCTGGAAGGAGCGCTAAAATAGTGCTCCTTCCTCAAGGTGTGGAAATGGCACCACAAGAGATGTTGCGTGCCTCTTCAGCATCTCTTCCAGCTCAGTGTGTCTGGACGCTGAGCCGGAAGGATGTAATCAGAGCGCCCTTCATGTGCAATGACGGGCGCTCCAATTACGTCCTCAGGAATGGGTTGGGGTGCCCAGCGTGAGGCTGCCCCTCCCCTTCCTTGCTTTCAAGATGGCGCAACGTGCTGTCTGCAAAGGGGCATACTCTCATTTTGTATCTCAGAAAAAGAATCATTACTAAGGGAGCATGTTAGTCAACAGCCTTCAAATGCTGAACCCACTTCCTTCAAAATGTAGAAACATGGACACAAGGAAATGAATTACTCCTGACACTTGCATTACATCTAACAGATGCAGCCAAAGGGAAAAATATACAAAATACTATATCCCATGGTAGTAATATTTAATAAAAGAAGTAATTACTTAGCTTCTTTCTTTAGATTTTAATGGCAGGCCAGATTTGAAGTGAGCTGCATTCCTCTGCCTAGGGGTTGGATGGGCCCTGGACTCAGTGTCAAGATCTAAACAACTGGCACAACTGAAATACTGACCTCTTCCTGATTCAATACAGGGAATTTCTTACTGCAGCAATATGCTATAGCATCTCATATGTTTAATTTTTTTTATCAATATGCTATCTGATGCTGAGCTCTAATTTGAGCAAATTATTTCTTTTGCTTGATAGCACCCTTTCTAATCATGAAATCTTGTGCTTATCTACTCAGATATAAGATCCATTGAACTCAAATGAGACTTACATCCATGTAAGTGTGTATGGAAGTGGCAACTGGGATCATTTATATAGTGTTTAAAATAAATCAAGATTGAGATCTGATAGCTGTCTTTAGACACCCTTTCATGATTAAATTAGTGCATAAAAACTTCAAACATTAAAATAACCAAAAGCTACATTCTTGTTTATCAGATGTAGATCTTTGATCTCAGGAACAATGGCTTGTTATAAAAGCAGCTTCCACCTGCTTTGGCCAAATGATTAAGGGAGTTATTCCAGTTTTTTGTAATTTGCAGTTAATGATGCAAATTAGTTCTGCAAATGATTTCAGAGAGAACAAAAGACACTTTGATGGGATCTGGCAAATACAAAAAGATATTGGTTTGGCTTAATTTGGTGGGACTTTAATAAATTTGACTACCAGCTTTCCCTTATATTATGGTCTTATTCATTGACTTCCAATGAACAAGCCATATGGGTAATAATTTCAGGGTGCATAAAAAATAAACTTCCCCCTTTGCCACAGTTGAGGGAAAAAATAAACAAAATTGTTAGATTCTTTACTGAAGGAAGAGAAGGCGCTGATCCTAGTGTAGAGAATTTAATATTTTGTGTCTGGAGAATTGCAACTATCCTGAGCTGAAGCTCTGGGAAGCAGGATATTCCATATATGAACAGAAACAAGGATTCTGAATTAAGTTTCACCAAAAGTGAAGTCTGAACTCAATTGGGAAAATCCCCCAAATCCAAAGAACTAGTATCTAATATAGCTTTGATAAAACTCAAAAAATTATTGAGTCACATATTTTATGTTTTCAAACTTTATTGGGATTTGTTTAGTTTTGGGATGTCTGAGGATTTCAATCAACCATGCTAACCTGTACATGCTGAACTATTGTGCAATTATCCTTTGGATTTCACACTTTTCTAAAGTTATGTGTTATAGGATGAACTAATTTTGGTGTTATGTTTGTCAAACTTATGTCCCTGAAGCTGGCATGCTTATGTGTTAGAAAGTAGTATATTATGAAAATAGATATGTGCTAGTTCCAGACCAATAGTTAACCTACTTAAAAATAAATACAAGCTTGAAAAATTGCTTGAAAAAAATTTGCATGTGATTACTGGCTAATGGTATCTGATGGAAGTACAAAATCAACTGTACTTAGTGCGTGACATCATATTAAGATCTTTGTTTTGATAGGATGAGAGAGATGTATATATAAATGGGATACAGGTGAGATCTCTTAGGACCTTTGCAGACTGCCAGAAATAGTGCACATTAAATTGAGGCACTGCCCTGGATCAGTACTAGGGAATCATGGGAACTGTAATTTATTGTGGCACCAGAGCTCTCTGACAGAGAAGGCTCTATGTCTCAGAAAAAAATACAATTCCCATGACTCCCTGGAAAGAGTATAAACCAGAAGCCTTTGTGGTAGCAAAACACCCATTATTGCTTTTGGCAAAGCTGGTTCACTTCTTGGCTGATGCTACACAAAGTAATGACTGATAACTCGAATTCTCAGGCGTCATTAACACTTGTGTTTTTGCAGTGAGGAGATCCGGGGAGATTTGATGATACATACCAAATTGAAGTTCCCACTATGTTTATCCTGATCGACTCTCTCTGTGGCAATTTAACCCTGTTGGAGTTCATATTGCCATTTGTATCTATTTCAATGGAACTGACATTTTAGGGAGTTGTTTTTAACTGCCAATCAAATGATGCGCACTTACGTCACACTGTTGGGGGGAATCCATCCCCCCCGTCAGCTTCAGAGGATGGTGATGGCAAGCCCCACTAATGATGCCCCATCTCCCTGCCACATGCCTTGGCACGTGATGGCTTTATGATCCTGTTGTCCCTGAAGGCTCCCTGAGACCTCCTGGAAGACCCTTTGGGAAATGACTCTGTTGTGGGCCAGGTGGCTTTTGGGGCATGGGTCTTGGCCAAGGTGGGAAAAGGGGTGGTGGTTAGTGGAGAAGCATCCCCAGATCCTCTTCCTCACTCCCTCACACACACACACACACACACATACACATCACACACACACACATACACATACACACACAGCAAGGCAACTCCTTCCTCAGAGTCCCCACAAACTCTTATTTCCCCCCCCTCCAAAATCTGGGAGTGACTTTCCCCTCCAAGTTCCCATCACATCCCCTGAGAATGGCAGTGCCTCCCCATTCTCTCTGTACTTTTTCAGTTTATTTCTTTTTAAAAAGTTCAAATCAATCATCAAATAGTGATACAGAGTGGGCAGAGGTGTCCTCACCATAAAGGAGGACAAGGCGCCATGGAATTGTAGGGCATTGAAGGGGGAAATGTAGGACATGACCAAATAAAACCTAACACCATTCACATAGCGAGATCTTTGAGTCTAACTGGAAAAAAGAAGTTGGCAACATGAGCTTTCTTAGACTGGTCTACTTCCTCAGATGTCATTCATATCATTGTAAACTCATAGAATGCAAGTTCATACTTCTGGATCCTGCTCAAAATGGAGGACATGAAATGTGGGACAGGTCCTGGAAAAGGAGGATGTCCAGTCACCCTGCCAAACCCTAACACACACATACACATCACACAACACACACACACACACACACACACACACACAAAAGAGAGAGACCCCGACATCTCATCTGGACCAATTGGGCAGCCTGACAGGCTGCCCCACCCCACCCCACCCAGATGATGACCCCAACCCCCAACCCCACTGATAGGATAGGTTTTTTTAATGTCAATAAAATCATGTACACCTTTGTCATAATAACGATGTGAGTATTTAAAGGCATGGTCTACTGTGGCCATGCATTAGCAAAGGTGTGCATAAGCTGTCAAATTTTGTTTTATTTTATGTGTGTCTAATAATGTTCCCTGGGAGAACCCCCTCTATGTCTTGCATAAAAGGTAGACCTGCAGGATGGGATGGGTATGTTCCACCCCTCTGCCAACCCTCTGCCATTGATCACTCCCTCCTGGATGGCCATAATGGGATTGGGAGCAAGTTCCCATTGGCATACCCTGGTAAAACCTGGTACTTTTGAAAAGACATGGGGGAAAAGGTGATCCTGGAAAACCTGGGTTACGGGGGAATTTGACATGCCCCCCCCCTTGAATTCAGGTAAAAAAACAACAACCAGCACCAGTGTGAACAACCCCATTTTAAACCAGTTTGCAAATCAGTTTATATCATAGTGTGAATGACCCCTTACATGTGGCAAACTGTATTCCTTTCTTGATGAATTTAGTTATTTAATGCCAAAACAAATGCTAGTGTAGAAATTGTTGTAAACAGACGTGCTATGAGAAGGACTGTAATGCTTTGCTATAGTTCGAAAAGAGGTGAAAATCTTGTTATAAGTGATGTATCTAGACTGATTCAAGGTTTATATAAATTGTGTCATTATTTGTGTTACAATAATAAATAATAGTATAAAACTGCAACTTATTTTCTGGTTAATTTCCTTGATAGACTTAGGCTTAAAAATACTAAAGGGGGATACAGATGTTGAGCTGACTATCAGACAAGACTGGGTTTTCCAACCTTGGGAGTTTAGGGCTGCATCCACACTGCATTAATAATTCAGGTTGACACCACTTTAGCTGCCATGGCTCAATGCTATGGAATTCTGGGAACTGTAGTTTTGTGAAGCATTTAGCCTTCTCTGTCAGAGAGCCCTGGTGCTACAGCAAACTACAAACTCCAGAATTCCATAGCATTGAGCCAGTTAAAGTGATGTCAACTTGGATGATTTCTACTGTACAGTAGGTGACCAATATGACAAATTACAGGAAATCTAAATAGACTCAGACTGGCAGGTATAACGTAAAGAACCTTCACTCTTTTGAAAGATACAGTGATGGAGGAATCATACCTGTGTCACATCAGTGCAGCTCTTGATTCATAAAACTTAACAAGCAAGCATTGAAAGGCATATTTTAGGATAAGATCCATTTAGAAATATTCAAAATACAGATTTACATATTTATTTTAACACACATTTTAATTTTTTTAAATTGCAGAGTAATGTTGAAATGCAGTATGGTTATGAATTGACTTGTGCAAAACTAGTTTAGATTGAACCATCCTCTGCACTATGTCATTCAGCTTAGTCACTACACCCAACTCGCTGCATTTTTAGTTTTTTGTGGGTTTTTTGGGCTGTGTGGCCATGTTCTAGAAGAGTTTCTTTCTGACGTTTCGCCAGCATCTGTGGCTGGCATCTTCAGAGAAAACTGAAATGGAAGAGTATGGGTCTATATATACTGTGAGACCCTGGGTAGGGAGGAGTGGTTCCCAGGTGAACTGTGTGTTGTTGTGTGTTGAATAGTTATTGTTCGGTTGTTGAATAGGTATTGTGTGTTGTTGAATAGGTATTATGTGTTGAATAGGTATTGTTCCTACGACTTCAACTCGCTGCATTTTGATTGTCATACACTGAATTTTAGCCAAAATGAAATTTTAGGTAAAGACTTCTAAGGAAAATGAAAAGATACCTGGTTAATGAAAGTGGGAAGTTGGGAGGGATATTTCCCTGACATTAATAAACAGCTATAGAAATATTGTCAAATTGGATTGATATAGAATATAGGAAAAGAAAGTCCCCATTCCATGAAAGGGAGAGTAAAACAATTACTTATTTATTGCAGGGGGTGGGTATTTCATGCCATCCTTCAGGAAATACTTTTTCCCTAGTACAGACTTAAAAAAAAAAAAGAAAAGTGGTAAAATATAAGTTGATATTGACAAATAATAATAATCTGATGCTAGAAAGGTAGGTGAGAGGAAAATATGTCTTAAAAGACTATTTTACTACTAGGGTATAATATCTGAGAAGTACCTGTCTCTCGTTGGTGCCTGCCTCACCTTTCTCTGTAGGAAGCCCTCTGAAAATGACCTTAATATACAGGTAAATTGATGCTGAGACAGAGAGTTCATAAGGTACTCTGTCTTGCCTTTAAAAATGAATACAGATGGCTTGTTGGGGTGAGACACTTCTCTTTTGCAGTCCATGAGCCTGAACAATAAGTGCTAATATTTTCCATTCTGCCAAGAAATGGATCAGGAAACCAGTAAGCTGTTTATGCACTGGTAAGATATAATCTGAGAAGTTGGTTCCATTTTGTAGAGTAGTAGCAATATTTTGAATTATCTTC
>CM034708.1:66217412-66227462 GCA_020142125.1 Phrynosoma platyrhinos
GGAGGAGGAAAAGGAGAAGGAGGAGGAGTTCACGAAACACAACTAATACAAGGTGATGGCATTCAAAATTCCAAAATTTCTGTCTTGGAACGTGAATGGGATAAATAGTCCTCAGAAAAGGAAAAACATTTATCATTACCTAACAAAACAGAAATATGATGTGATCTATCTCCAGGAAACACATATAAAGAAAAAAGATATGACTGTCGATAAACCAGAAATTAGGTAAGGAATATATGTCTGCAGGAGACAAAAAGAATAAAGGTGTAGTTTTCTATATAAATGATAAAATCCATGCAGAAGAACTTTTTTAATCATCCAAATGGACATTTCATTAAGTTTAGAACTGGACTGGCAAGAAGAAAACATCTTGATTATTGATGTGTACTCCCCAAATGATATGAAAGAGAAATTCTTTCAAAAATTGAGAAAGATAATGCTACAATATGATCATAAGAATATCATCATATTAGGAGATTCGAATGGTGTTATCAATCAAGAGCTAGATCGAAAATCTGAAAAGAAGATAAAGCAGAAACAAGGAAAACTACCAAATACATTTTTGAGATGATGGATATACTATCTTTAATTGATATCTGGAGACTGAAATATAGCAATACAAGAGACACTCCTCCTAGTCAACAATAGACATGTTTTTGATGTTATCACAATTTATCAACAAGTTTGATTAAGTGGAAATACTTACAAGAATTACATCAGATCACAATCCAATAACACTAGAAATAAAAAACCAAAAGAGAGAATTTAATTGTTATCTACTGAAGGATAATGACTTGGTGTTAAAGGCCAAACAAAATTTAAATATGTTTTTAAAAGAAAATCTGAATAATGAGGTAGTACTGAGCATCATATGGGACACACACAAGGCAGTTATGTGTGGGTTTTCCCCCCACAAAAAACAATGAAAGGAAAAAGAGGGAAGAAAAAATGACAAAGTTATTACAAGAAATTAGAGAAAAGGAATGGATATTAAAGACGACTTCCAAGAATAATGAAATGATTTTAGAAATATAATTGTATCAGAAGCATATTTCTATACTACTTGCAGAAGAGATAGACAAGAAAATTAAATATGCAAGACAAAGATAATTCGAATTCGTCAACAAACTGGGCAAATTGTTGGCTTGGAAGTTAAGAAAAAAGTCCAAGATGATGATAAAACAAATAAAAAAGTGATAATAAATACTCAGAAAAAGACCAAATTAAAAAGAAATTTGTAAAATACTATAGAGAACTATTCCAATGTACATCTGTAAATGAAGAGATGATTAAGAACTTTTTGGAAAATCAAAATGTACACATAATAATGAAAGAACAAAAGGAAGAGTTAAATAAAACAGTTAAGAGTACAGAAATATTAGAGGCAGTCAAAAGAGCAAAAACAGGGAAATAGTTTTTGTGGGTTTTTTGGGCTGTCTCGCCATGTTCTAAAAGAGTTTCTTTCTGACGTTGTGCCAGCATCTGTGGCTGGCATCTTCAGAGAATGCTGGAATGGAAGAGAGTGGGTATATATATACTGTGAGACCATGAGTAAACTGTGTATTGTTCTGTTGTTGATTGTGTATTGTTCTGTTATTGATGGCAGGGCCTCAGGGTGGAAGGATACACAAAAGAGGATTATTATTTGCTAATTGGTGATTATTGTCTGCTGGGAAAGCCCCTGACCCTGAGTGGTTTACCATTTGCATTTCCTGAGTGCTGATTTTCCTATTTTGCAGGACTGGTAGCCAGACTTTGTTTACTTTAAAGGTTTCTTCTTTCCTGTTAAAGTTGTCCAACAACAACAAATGATAGAAGGAGTTGTTACCCTAAAACATGGGGGAGACATGGGGGTCCCCACCAATTGTATCAGTGTCTCCTTGAAATTTTGGGGAAATTATAGATCAAAAGGAGGCCTGTGAGAGGAGGGTAACTTCAGGGATCTTTTAACCCAGGGGTATGCAACCTTTCCCCTTTAAGGGCCGGGGGACTTCAGCTCCCAGAATCCCAGAAGCTATTGGCCAACATGGCTGAGGCTTCTGGGAGCTGAAGTCCCTCGGCCCTTAAAGGGGAAAGGTTGCCTACCCCTGTTTTAACCTATAGTTACCAGAACTAGCTGCAGAGGGCAGTTTCTGTTAATAGAAGGGTTTTATTTAGAAATGTGCAAGGGTGCACACAAACATAGGAAAACCAATGCAACCTTAACCATACAAAGCTATGAGAAAGAAAGGTGTAAAAGGCTGAATAGAGAGGAAATGGGAATTAAAGAGGGCAGTAATTATCTGTCCTAAAGAGAGGCCAGTGAAAAATGGACAGTGGCTCAGACAGCATCTTAGTGATACACAAAGATCTCCCTGGTCTGTTGAACAGAGCCCTGGTCTGTCAACATAGGGTCTCTGCACACATAATCTGTGGACAAAATGGCTATAGCTGGGACAGATATTTATATCATATTTCTTACCCTTGAGGGATGCTTGATGTTATCACATGATGTAACAAAGGCTTTGATGGTTGTCCTATGGAATTAATGAAAGGGATTTGGAATGGCTGATGACTTTAACTTCAGAATGAGTTTATTGGGGGAAAAGGGGACAGCAGCTCCACTAACAAAATTAATAAGATTTGAAACCAGGCTTTCCAGACCCAGCTTCTCAAAGCCCTCTGCCTCCTTGGATGAACTTTCAGTGCTGATTTTTCTGTATTACACACACACACACACACACACACACACACACACACACACACATGCTCTTTTCAAAATATTGATGAATTAATTGGGACAGTTCTTATCTAAAACAAACAAAATGTTCACCATCTCTCCAGAACAGCAATACAATTTCTGTGAAGCTGGGGAAAAGAAAATGTGTAATCTAAGGAATGGTGGTAGGAGTACTTCCTGAAGAGATATATGTCAAGCTGGGCTACCATTCTCTATTGCTTGCTGTGCAGAGACCTTTTGTATTATGGAATGCCAGTCATTCCTCTTGAAGAATTCTACTTAGTGGCTCTTTTAATCTATGTTAATCCTTTTCTTGTTCTTCACAAAAAGTATATTAATGCAGTGATGTGATCTAAAACATTCCCTGCTTCTTCTTCCCATCACCACCATTAGCAGACCTTTAATTAATTTCTTCCTGCATGTGTTCCCTCATGAAACATTTTCTTAAGGTCCACACTCAAACTAGCCATGGATGAGTTGATTCAACAAATCGAAAAATTCTTAAACTGCTGTCCAAGTGCAATTCCAATATAACAAAATATTGCAAGTATAGATTTTAAAATAAATAAACAAAGTCTGTCTGGATAGTGCTTTGCATGGGCTAGACCCAGACTGGCTTTCACACTCAATCCAGTAAATGTATGAAAAGACAGAGTGAAAGTAATGGAAATTATCCACTACTGAGACTCCATTGAGGTGATAGGGAAGTGAAAATACCCATAGAAAATAACATTTAATTCTGAATAAATTGGAGTAGGTTCTGGTCATAACACTGGGAGCACCTTTAGCTGTAAGCATTGAAAAATGTGAGAGGTAGTAATGAGTCTCTCAAACAGAGTAATCAATTCATAAAGCAGAAGCTGAGCAACAATGCAGAACTTCAGCCAGCCGTATACTCAACCATTATTTACCCAGGATGTGTCAGAAGAAAAAAACAAGCTTAGTCTTACTTACAAATGCTGGTGCAAAACCAAATACATAGTCTTAAGGATGAGAGAGGGGGAAGAATACTGCAGCTCATACAATGAAGGAAAGGTGTAGGGGAAAATTCAAAAACAGAAGCTACTATAAATATATATGTCTAAACTTACATGGAGTTCCATGCAAATGAACAGTTAGTGCATATAGGCATGCAAAGATTTCCAACATTAACAGTAAGCTATTTAACCACCCTATATCCTGCAATTTTACAAGTGTGGACTAGCACAGATACATTCATGTTATTTCAAAAACCCAGAAAATGAAAGCACTAAAAGAAGGCTAAAAAGGAGAGAAATGAACAATTAATTGAAAAAGTCATTTCATCATCTTGGGAGAAAGGGGTGAAATAACCATGAAAGATGAACAAAGGAGAAGGGAAGAAATGCTGTATAGAGAAAGTATTGTAAGATATGCCCTGCAACCAAAGGGCTATATTTCCTAAAATGTGGGGTGTCACTTTGAAGTTGCAGGAATAATTTACAGTCGAAAAGCAATGATTTGGTAATGCTAAAAGCCTTCCTTCTAGAATCTAGTCTTTTCACCACTGTTCCTTCTAGATGTTCCATCTTTCTCATCAGTCAGCTTGCTTGTTTGACTCTCTCTCTCTCTCTCTCTCTGTGTGTGTGTGTGTGTAAAAGCCTTTATTCCAAAATTACGAACTGGCCACAATCTCACATAGATTCAATCTTACTGAAATTCATAAAATCCATTAAATACACAATCACACTCTTCAATCCTATTTATTCCAATAAGGCCAATGCATGTATTGTAAAGTACTTGCATGGATTCCCCATCCCTGTAACAAACACAAACAGACAAACAAGCAAACAAAAAAACCCAACATATTGCACATTTTTGCACTGAAATTATGGGAAATAGTATTACCAGAAGAAGTAGACTGAGCAGCTGCTGACAGTTGCAGCAGAAGTTGACTGGGGCAGTACACTGACCTCTCAATGGACATTCAGTTTGTTTTGTTTTGTTTTGCTGAATGACTGGAGTGGTGGTGGCCTTGTTTGGCTCCCCAAATCAGGGGAAGTTGGTGGGAGCTGAGAAAAAAAAAAGATGAGTGTGAGAATCCAATTTTCTCCCTCCCTTGCTCCTACCCTTCTAATGGGGAAACATCATGCTTTCACTGTTGAGCTGCCACAGGATCCTGTCTTGGCTGGAAGTCATGCTTTCCATGGAATGTGTCTGCAGTGGGCTATTCTGGGATCACCTCAGAAGTCTGTTGCTGTTGTGCACTCCATCCTGTGTTGTCCTCTTACTTTCCATGCTGGGAATCTTCCTTGTCTACTTGTTCTTTTGCCTCTCTAGGATCACCACTACTGGTGAATATGATGAAAAGGAAAATGATGCACTGGATGACACCAGGATGCTTGGGGGCACCACTATTAGCAGCACCATGGGTGTGTTCGCAGTAGCCAGTGGCAGGTCATCATTATGGGCATGATGAAAGGGGGGCACCATGCAGTGCTGCCAACCCACCCAGGCATGAGTGCCATTAGGGGCAAACCTTCTTTGATAGGTGCTAATTTGGAAGAGGCTAATTTGATATGAGGCAAAGGGAACTGTTTGTCTGTCCTCTTTCTGCTTTTCTTTTCATTTCTTTGCAGTTGTCAAATCCAGTCATTGTTGTGTGCCAAATATTAGAACACATCTGGATGATCCTTGACTCTCTTGTGCCTTCCCTTGGCCCCACCATCATCATGGTAGAGGTCAAAGAAAAATAGTGAATTTCAGGGGTGGTGGTGGTAAGATTTGAATTTTCTCACCTCTTCAAGAATACATAGTTTTCAAAGGTATCGTGCAGTGGAGAGAAAATTAAGTAAATTATTTATTCTCCCTGTAGGAATGAATTTAATGAAGAATTACATCCCTGCTCCATACTGGCTATACTTGTATCCAGGTGAATACAAAGTCGTATTGAGCTTCAGAATGATTCTGTCTTCTTTAGCTCTGCTTTGCTTATAAATACTGTCTTCTTTCTCTCCCACCCTACCCCACCCTTTGCTCCTTATCATTAACTGTATCCCATGGCACTTGGTTGCTATATTAGGTTGTATTATGATAGACATTAACCCTATGACTTCATGAGCCTAGTGTCACGTGTTTCATTATTGCTCTTGGGTCAGAAAGAGATCAGATGCAGTATGTAATGCTGCACTGAATGGAAATGGTGTCTACTAGTAGTGGAAGGGACATTATCAGGATTGCATGTTTCCCAATTGGCAAAGGGCTCAGACAAGGCTGTATCCTATCACCCTATGTGTTCAGCTTGTATGCAGAACATATTATAAGAAAAATAGGCTTGGACACAGAAGAGGGAGGAGTGAAAATAGGAGGAAGGAATATTAACAGTCTAAGATATGCAGATGACACCCATAGTACTAAAAGAAAACCTTACAGACTTGGAACACCTACTAAGGAAGATCAAAGATGAAAGTGCTAAGACAGGATTAATGTTGAACATAAAGAAAAACAAAATAATGATCACCAAGGACCTTCACAAGTTCAACGTAGACAATGAAGAAATAGAAAAGGTAAAAGAATTCCCATACCTGGGATAAAACATTGATAGAAATGGGGACTGTAATCAAGAAACCAGAAGCCGGAAGCCTCACTGGAAGCCAAGACGACCAAACTGAGGCTGTTGTACTTCAGACACACCATGAGAAGGAAGGACTCATTGGAAAAGTCAGTAATGCTGGGAAAGATGGAGGGAATTAGGAAGAGAGGAAGGCCACATGCTAATGGATGCTGTATTAAGGAGGTCATAGGTATGGGTTTGCAGGAATTAAGCAGAGCAGTGGAGGACAGAGGGTCTTGAAGATGTCTCATCCATAGGGTCACCATGAGTCGAGATTGAGTCAAGGGTAGTTAACAACAATAACAACAACAGTTCACCTTTCTTTGAACACATCTCACCAACATTCTTCCAAAAATGTAGCCATAAAAAAAAAGTTAATGGGGACATTTCTACTAGCACTGACATTGAATAGTACCTGTTACTCAATATTAAAACTGTGGGGTGTCGCATCAAAAAAGCTGGATTCAATTTTACATGAGCACACACACACATGAGCCAATGTGATGTAGTGGTTTGAGTGTTGGACTAGGGTCTAAAACACACTCCAGAAATAATCCGCATTCTCTCAGCTTCAGAAGATGGCCATGGCAAACTTACTCTGAAGAAACCTGCCAAGAAAACCTCACAATACATCACCATAAGTCAGAATCGACTTGATGACACACAGTAACAACAAATATATATCTATATCTATATATCTCTATATCCTTAGATCATAGTTGTTTGTTGTTGTTTTGTTATATTTATTTATATTCTGGTTTCCTCTCAGAATTGGGATGCAAAGTGGCTCACAATTTAAAAGAACAATCAAAAGCATACAAAAAGAGAGCAATAAAATAGAATTAAACTATTTGAAATATTAAAACAAGGAAATTTCAGTAAAATGCTAAAGTGCAATTAAAATATAGCAAATCTTTTTTAAAAGTTTAGAACTAGTAACTTATAATTAAATTCATGAGATGACTGCCAGCACTGAATAGATATTTTTATCCTTATCAAAGATGAAATCAGGAGAGTTCAGTAGAGTCTCAATAATTATCATGCAGTTGATATGCATATTGGTGGTGAAACTCTCTGTCTTTCTCTCTGTCTCTCTCTCACACACACTTTGGATATGGAAGTAGCTTCTTTTGCTAGAATACATCTTATACCCCAATCATTTTACCAGAGGTGGTTCTAAGTGAAACCAACAGCAGTATTGGTCACCACATCTGTTCATCTGTCCCACCTGCTTGATCATCGTTGACACAATGCTATTAACATTTTGCAATTGTATAAAGTAGACTGAAGTGGTGTTTACACAGGCACATATACCTATTGACGATATTATGGTTGGACCCAAATTGTAGATGCAAAGAGGAGATCATTTCTAGAATTGCTTTTTGACCTAAACAATTTTAGGGAGCATGGAAACTTTATTAACTTGTTATGTGCAAATAGGTATATACTACTTATATCCAAAGCATGGTACACCAATAAACTCTTTGTTGTTGTTTTGTGCCTTCAAGTCATTTTCAACTGATGGCATGGACTTATTATCATGGGGTTTTCTTGACCAGTTTCTTCAGAAGGGGTTTGCCACTGAGACAGTGACTTATGTGGGTTTACATAATATACTAATATGATTGTAGACCATAATACTCAAATTAGTTTTGAAGTACAAGAAATAGATGGCTTAGATTAAATAGGTAAGGTTTGTTCAAACAAATATGTTCTTAAAAATCATCAAGAATTCAGTGGAGACAGGTGATGCACACACCCTTTCCCCCTTTTTTTCTTGCAGTTCTGAAAAGTATGAAATAAAATGACAGCAACTTTGCTTAAGATTCTACAGATACTTCTTCCAAATCATTTCAAATTGCTAGGATGTGAAATTTGGCAAGAAAAATTGTGAGGGAAGTCCTAGGATGGACCTATTATGGGACAGATCACTACAAGCCTTGATTTCTCTGCATGTTTATCTATCCTTCTCCTGCTGTCTCCTGCTGCTCAATCCAACACCACAATTGTAAAAATACATGAAGCCTATGCTAGAATGTTGTCACCAATTATGATCATAGCAGCCAGTTGTACTACACCAGCCTACTGTTATAGGCCAAAGTTGACACAGTGAAGCAAACAAACAGTACGAAAGATATCATGAACATTCTATTTGTTATGACACCAACCTGCATTCACAGGCCACAGTGAAAAAAATGCACAGTGCGTAGGAGTCATATTTATTAAAACACCAACCTACTGTTATAGGTCAATGTTGGCAAAGTGAAACAAATACACTGCATATAAGATAATGTGATCAGTCTGTTTATTATGACCTAATGGAGTAGGAGTCATCATATTTGCTGGTTGTAAAAGAAATTAACAAATGCCTCCCTTATAGCCTCTCCCTCCTTCATTTCCTGACCCTCAGGAAGGAACTTGGCTTCATCCACTGTGAAGACTGCAGGCCAAGGTGGGTGGAAAGTCAGCACTTCATTATCAGTCTCAACAATATTGTGCAAGATCACACATGAAGCAATGACAGAGTTCACATTTTCCTCTACCACCTCCAATGGGGCTGTTACGTATCTCCAATGTGCCTTAAGGTGACCAAATGGCCTCTCAACCACATTTCTCATCCTGTTGTGATGCTTGTTGTAGACTGCTTGGTGAGGATGCAGAACAACCTTGAATGGTGGAACTAACCATGGCTTAATGGGATAGGCAACATCAGCCAACAAAAGTGGTCCTACTTGTCACCTGAAGATTGTCACTGTAGGCTGCCCTCAATGTGCCATAAATAGGAGAGGTCCACAGGACAAAACTATAATGATTTGACCATGTCCACTCCATGACAAGTTCAATAAATCTTCCAGTATGGTCACATATCCCCTGCGGAAGCATGGAATATTTTTTTTTCTGCTGATGAACTGTCCACCCTGACACACTGGAGAAATGATGTTGCAGTAGTAGCCATGCATTGCTCCAATCACCTGTGGAAATCCCATCACTTCAAAGCCAGCCATCACTGTAGTGGAAGTGGGAAAGTGCAAGTGGCAATAAGTAGTGTACAAATATAAGATAACTATTACAAAGTAAAAAAAAATCAAGTTAAAGCAACAAACGAAGATAAAGCTGAAAACTAACCAGCAATCAGGCAATGCAATAGTTAGTGTTAACAGTAGTTACAAAGTAACTATATGGTTACAAAGTAACACAAAACAAATTTAAAGGCAACAAATACTGTTACTGTGTAACGCCCTATGGCATTAATTGGCATACTTTTCTATAATCTCCATGGTACTATAGTCTTCAAGGTACACAGCAGCACCAATTCCATGGCAATAACCACTTTGCAGGCTGTAGACTTCCCAACACCAAATATTGTGGCAATAGTCACATAGGATCCTTTGTTCGCAAGAAAATACACAGTAATAGCAACCTGTTTCTCCACTGACATGGTCCTGAAGAGTCGGGTGTCCTTTCTTATCAGAAGTGGGAACAGGTCTTCCACAATCATGTTGAAGACTCCTTGCCTCATGTGGAACTGCTGCTTCTGAGGCAGGAGAATTTCTTTAATTAATGTTTTATATGCCTAAATTAGAGGTGTGTGCTATTGTAAGTGTAAAATAATGGTTAAGCAGCCATGTGAAGGGAATTCTGGGAAGTGGGCCTCTAAGGAAGATGCTGGAAGGTTTAAACTCAAACAATGCTAAAGGGTTATTTAGATACAGCCTGACCCCAGGCCTAGTAGCCTGATGCATTAAAGACCTTCATTAGG
>CM034708.1:66267580-66283337 GCA_020142125.1 Phrynosoma platyrhinos
GTCCCACTTTCCCAGACCTCCAGCCCAACCCATGTTGCTGATATCCTTCCCCATGTGACAAGCCATGCTTACGTTGTGTGTTTTGGTTAGGATTTGTCCTTTTCCCTAAACACACTAGTGTTTTTTTTTCTAGTTTCATTGTTATTGTCTGGTGTGACACTTGTTTTCTGTCCCAAACATGTTTTTCTAATATCTTCCCACAGGAAATTTGCCCATACATCTTTGACATTTCAAGTCTGACTGTATGTCTCATCAAGCATTTTTTCTGACAAGACCCTTCGAACTGAAAAGATGTATGCCATCTATGGTGTCATCCCAACTAATTGTGTAAGCCTTTTATGTTTTTTCACAGTCAGTGCCTTTGTAAACAAATCCACAATGTTCTTTTCTGACTCTATGTAATCCAGTCTTACAACACCTGTTTGTATCATCTCACACACATTCTGTTATCTCATACCTACGTATTTGGTCCTTGACTTCAGGTTTTCAGTTTTTTCCATTGATATGCACGACTGTGATTCCTCAAAAATTTTAACTGGTGTCCTGTATTCTTCTCCAAGATCTTTTAACAGCTGTCCAATCCACTGCACCTCATTCACAATTTTTTTAATGCTGCAAACTCTGCTTTACTGGTCCTTAGGGCTATGTGGTTTTGTTTTCTGCTTGTCCAAATTATTGGGCTTTCACAGAATTTAATTACCAGTCCAGTAACTAATTTTTTATCATGAAGGTCTGACACAAAAGAACTATCGACAAAACATTCCAAGTCAACCTCACTGTTTTTGATTACCAGCTTCTTATCCAGACTGTCTTTCAAATATCTAATTAAATGTTTCAAAGCAGTCCAATCCTCCATCTTTGGACAATTAGCTCTCCTGCTCAGCACACTCACTGCAAATGAAATATCTATCCTGGTGTTGTTCACTAAAAATACCGACAACACTCCTGAACATGTCTGCATGTTCAAAATCCTTTGTTATTCTTCTAGCAACAAATCCAACAGACATTGGGCATTTTATAGTTTTGGCACTCTATAAGCCACATTTTTTAATCAGCCTCTCTATTTTCTTTTTCTGGTTTTACAAACAATCTCCGTTGTCAGTCCATTCAACATCAATTTTCAGATACGACCTCAAAGGTCCCAAATCTTTCAAAACAATTTTTTTAGACAATTTCTTTTTTACAGACTGAATCTCCTGTTGTGATTTAGCAGCCACTCATAAGTCATCAACATAGATAACCAACACAATCTCACCCTTGGTGTAAACACAGGCATCTGCTACACTTCTTGTGTACCCCAATTTCACTAGTTCATCATGGATGCACAAATTCCATGTTCTTGCACTTTGCTTCAAAAGCTTTTCTTAATCTATGCACTTTTTTGACACTGTCCTCTTCAAATCCAGAAGGCTGTTCCACGAACACCTGCTCATCCAAATTGGCATTTAGATAAGCTGTTTTAAAATCAAAATGCTATACCATCAGTCCTCTCCTGGCTGCCTGCACCAACACCAATCTGAAGCTCTCTGGTTTGGCTGTGGGTGAAAATGTTTTGTCATAGCTATCAAACTGTTGTTGTGCAAATCCGTTTGCCACTAAACTGGCTTTATATTTGAGACTATCATCTGGCATCTCCTTTTTCTTATACACCCACCTACAGCCTATTACCTTTTTATCTCTTGGTTTGTCCACAATCTCAAAAACACCTTTGTCTATAAGACAGCCAAACTCTTGGTCCATTGTCTGGTACCACTGATCCTTTTCTTGAACAGGAAATTTTTGCAGTTTTTCAAAACTCCGAGGCTCCTCCATGACAGCAAAAACCCTTGTTTCCTGTACCACAAATCTATCTGGTGGTTTTCATGCTCTCTGAGTGAATCTAGGGGTGAAAGTAACAGTTTTCCCCCTATCATCTTCTGTATCTGAGCTTGTGTGATCATCTCTTTCCCTATGTCTCTTGACCTCAGTCATTCTGCTTGTGGTTGGTCTAGTTTGAGTAGCCTCATCTGAAGTGCATCTGTCACTGTCAGATGAGGACTCATGTTTCAAAGAAACCCCTCCATTTCTTGTGTCTGTGTTTGTGTTAGAATGCCCTAACCTGAAAAAAACCTGTTTGTTTGAATGTAGCTTATCTCAAAATTAGCCAACCATGACAACAGAATCTCACTCCCCACCAGGTGAAATCTGTAACTATTCCCTGAATAACCAAGAAACCTCAATCATCTGCTTTTTGGCTCTCCCTTCTTTCTAAAACAGGCAGGAATGAAAACATTGGCATACTGACCAAAAATTCTCAGATATTTGTGGTTTGGATTTTGTCCATTCAACAACCTGTATGGGATGTCCTTGATTGATGTAGTAAACATTCTATTAGAGAGATGATTGACCATCTGAATTGCTTCACCCCAGAAGCTTTCTGGTATCCCTGCATCTAATATCATGCAGTCTTTTATTTTTTTAAAACCCCTATCTTTTTCTCAGCTAATCCATCCTCATTAGGACAAACTGGATTTGTGGTTTGATGAGAAATTCCCTTTTTTCTAAACCAATTAGCCAAATGGGTTGATAAGAATTCACACACACACACACACACATACACACACCGGTCTGTTATTAAAGTTTCCTACTTTGGTCTCAAATTGATGGTTGATATTTGTTGCCACCTAGTGACAAACAGTTTGTTTGTGCCACATCTGCGTGGACAAACTGAAATGGCCTTTCAGCAATTCTTTTGGTTTGTTTAGCAACCAGATACATCTTAATTTTTACCTTGTTACACACTGAACATTCCAAATTATTTTGGCACTCTGCCATTTTTAGCTCTGGACACAATTCCCTCAGTTTGTCCAAACTGTTGAAATTTGCATGTCCAAATAATCTATGGGAATAGTGAATACAGTTGGGGTGCAATGGAACATTTTCTATCACAGCATACTCTACTCTTTCTTATATATAATACATTTTTTCCATCTTGATGGTTTTACCACACAATTTCCCACCAAGGCTAATCCTGCATTCAATCCCCTACAAAATGCAATTCATAACCACCATTTGTTAATTCAGAAACACTGACCAAACAGTTCTGCAACCCAGGAACACACAGTATATTGCTAAAACTTTTACAAAGTCTTGGTATGTAGACAGTCCCCATCTCATGGATCTCTTTTTTTCTCTGTCCTATCAGCCAACACAACAGAATGCACATTTGGTGGCTCTCTACTGTCCAGTAGATCTGGTGTATTTATCATATGGCTTGTTGCTCCACTATCCAGAAACCAATAGTGTTCTGTTCTGGACCTGTGCTTCACCACAGAAGCAGTCCCTTTTTTAGTCCCAAAGATTCTGGGAGGTTGTTGTTGCTGATGCTGTTTTTCCTGGCTCTTCTTCTTTCTGTCTGCAGCAAACTGCCTGCATTGACTTTTAAAATGTCCTGTTTTTCTACAGTAGAAGCATTTTTTCTCCTTTGTAACTGCTGCCTGCTCCAGACAACACTCTCTCAAAGTATCAGGCTCAAGCATTGTCTTGGACAGCAATTGTTGATTTTTACATTCTTTTTAAAATATATGCCTCTGGCTTTCCTCCAGAATCCTTGACGCTATCATTTCCACATTAATCTGTGCCTCCGGCACACTTCGTAATCTGTAAAGAATGTTATCATAGCTTTCATGCAGAGACCCCAACAAAACATAAGATTTTTGCTCTCTCCCGAGCTGAACTCCTCTCATTTCCACCTGAGAGAACAAGTCTTGCATGATTTTTAAATGTTCCTCTGCAGATGGCCCTTCTGCATTTGCTGCCAGTACACTCACTTGCACCACAGCATTTTTGCCAAGGCTGAGCTGGCCTGATGAATCCCCTTCAGCGTGTCCCAGACATGCTTCGCTTACATTGTTTAACTCCCCCTCTTCAAGATGAGGATTAAACTGGCTTTTGTTTTGCAGTCTCTATCAATCAGATCCTGAGCTGCTCCAAGAGGTAGACCACTCTCCGTGATAGCCCACAAGCCTTCCCTCACAAGCAGGGATTGTGCATAAAAGCTCTAGGTAGTGTAATTACTATCATTTAGTTTTGGAAACTTTTAAAACTCCATTCTCAACAAAATGGATCTCAGCAGAGATAAAGGCAAAGTCCCCTTTTTTAGTCCAACTGTCTTTCTTTTGAGTGTAGTGACTCAAGACAAAGTCCTTCAGAGTTTGCACTCAGCCCCTCCGGGCAAAGTTAAGACGGTGGTCTCATGCTAGCCAGCAAGGATGTTTACTTACTGAGAGTCCTCTGCAGTCCTGCAGACTTCTGATGCCTGTTTCAGCCCAGGATGTCCTGGAAGTTGGTAACCAGTTCTCCTCTGACTGGTTCCACAGGCTGGTCACATGCAGCACAAGAGTGCTGGGTCCATAACCCTTGTCAGTGGATGATGGATGATGTGTGTTGCAGTTACCAAACAGCAGAGTTGTCAGAAAAAGCTGATTCTTCTCCTGCATGCCTCCAGACATCTCCCCTTTGGATCTTGATGAAAACTGCCTGAGCTCTCCAGCCTTTCCAGCAGTCAGGAAACACACCAGTTGTAGTCTAAGAATACTATCTTTATTCTACAACTAGAAATATTTACAGTAGTTGTTTATTTACAAAACAAAGCTAGCAACACACCACACAGCGGAATATGAGTAGAACCTCCAAAACTCACTCCATCTCTCTCTCTGCACACATGGACAAAGCCTTTTTTTGTTTCCCAAGCTATCACACACTTGGGTGTGTACATCCTAGATGATTGGCTGAGTCCCACTTTCCCAGACCTCCAGCCCAACCCATGTTGCTGTTGTCCTTGCCCATGTGACAAGCCATGCTTACGTTGTGTGTTTTGATTAGGATGTGTCCTCTCCCCAAAACACACTAGGTTTTTTTCCTAGTACCATTGTTATTGTCTGGTGTGACACCTGTTGTTTGTCTTCCCCAAACATGTTTTTCCAATCTCTTCCCACAGGAAATTTGCCCATACATCTTCTACATTTCAAGTCTGACTGTATGTCCCATCAAGCATTTTTTTCTGACATGGACTTTAGGCACAGAATAACCAGACCTGAATAAGGACAATTAAATATACAAATTTCAATTTAATCTTCTGGTTTAGAGTATATTTCTGCCACATAAAAATGGGACTATTGAGCTGTCTGAAAGAGGCACCAGTGAATTCCATAAATAGCTGAAGCAGTGTCCCATCAATGTGCTTCTGATTGGTTAGGTTTTTCTAGCTTGCATTGAATTAAACAACACAAGGTGAATGGGCTGTTTTAGCCATTTACCATCAGCAGAAGCTATAATTTTCTGGCACTGCAAGTATGCCAAATGAGTGGTGACATACAAAATACTTGTGGCAATCACTTCAGCTAATTTGTTTGTCAGAGTCATATGGGCAGGAGAGAAAGCCACCAGCTTCATACAATATATTTTATCTGTGTGTAAGGTATTTTATATCTATCTATCTATCTATCTATCTATCTATCTATCTATCATGACATAGTAGTTTGAGTGTTGACTCTGGAGACCAAGGTTTGATACTCAGCTTGGCCATGAAACCCACTGGGTGACCTTGGGCAAGTCATATGCTCTCAGCCTCAGGGAAGACAGTGGCAAACCTCCTCTGAACAAATCCTGCCAAGAAAATCCCATGATAGGTTTGCTTTAGGATTGCAATAAATCAGAAATGACTTGAAGTCACACAACAACAATAACAATTAATTATCTATCTATCTAGCCTTCCAGAGAGAGAGAATGAACATGATTGTGTTAAATGCAGATACAATACATATAATTTAGGGCAAATCAAAGTGCTGGATTTTCCACTGTCATTTGAATATACTTTTGGAGTAAAACAGACTTTATTTCTACCAGTCTGGTTGATACTGTTCACATTTCCTCATTTTGGCTTTGCAGTGGGGTTCTGTCACAAAGAAGGCATGAGGTACACTACAGCAGCTGTTAAAAGTTGTCAGTCATGATGTAACCAGTTGCAAGAAGCATCTATTGCCATCATTAAGTCAACCATCAATTCAAATCAGAGGAAGCCTAAGAGAGTGGGGCAGATGATGGATGCAAGTACAGTGGCTCCCCATAATATCAGGGGATTCTGCACTGAGATTGACCTATATTTACAGGAAGCAGGTGCCCAGAGGAAAAATTACTATAATAGAAGAAGGTACAGGAAAGTCAAGCCAGTTCAGGTCATGCGCAAGGAATCCAGGAAGTTGAGTAGTGTGCAGGGGCCAGAATTCATTACATGAAGACAATAGTCCAAATAACCAAGGCTGAAAGGGTAAGGCAAGGATACACAAAGCAGACAGTTTAGAGATCAAGAATCCCAAGAAATACACAAGCACAGAGAGAGCACCAGTCAAGGAGACCAAACAGCTGCAAACAGCAAAGATTCTCACTCAGATTCTCAAAATACTGGACACTCAGTATTTTCTATTTAACAGATGTAAACTGCTACAGTGCTGTTCCTTCTCTCTTAACTAGACTAGAAAGAATGAGGCTACCCTTTTAGCATCCACCAAGTCCTGCTGAGGAAAGAGCCCTTCCCAAGCTTCAGCATCCATCTGCTCAGATTTGGGGAGGTAGACATCTTCTGGATCCAGAAATCTTTTGAACTCCATCTCTTCTATGTCATATTCATTGGATTCCATTGGATTATGACAGAGCATGCAGTTGGCATTCTGCACAGAAGTCCAGCATGTGATGAAGAAGGGAAAAACCCCTTCCCAAAAGGTCTCTGAAAAACTACTAGGAGTCCTGAGAAACAAATGCATGCAGAGCAGCCTTTAGCTCTCTCACAATGTTGGACAGTCCAGAAGTTCCAACCATCACCTTTATCTACACCTGTGCAATCCCAGGAAGAGATCCAAGACTGGAAGAGCCTGCTCAGCCAGGGGAGGAAGATTAGTTAGCTGGGTGAGAGAGGTTAGCCTTCTAGTGAAAAGGCTCTCTAGAAGAAATGTCCCTGTCTAAGCAAAAGGATCTTGTCAAATATTTCCTTCTCTAGGGAAATGTTTAAGCTTGCCATCTGTGGAACTCCAATAGAGGAGATCATGCCCTGCTAAGACTTACTGTCCTTAGAGATCCAGTCCTGCCAATACTCACTCCTGGTTGACACACCATTTTGCCAAGACTTATTGTCCCTCTAGATCCAGTATTGTCAGTATTTATTAGTACCTGAGCTATATTATTTATAACAACAGATCATTACTATAGCATGAAAATGAATGTGAATTTTACTGTGACCATGAGTGGGTTTGATATATGTCTCCCTGTAGAGGGATTGGCCACACTAATATTACATGGATAGGGTTGTTTTGGGGGGGTTATCCCTAGGGAAATACATTAGGAACACAGTTGGTAGCAATGACTGAAATTTTGAACTAGAAAGTATGCACATAAGTGTAAATATTTGCCTTAGAACAGGGGTAGGCAACCTTTCCCCTTTAAGGGCCGAGGGACTTCAGCTCCCAGAAGCCTTAGCCATGTTGGCCAATAGCTCCTGGGATTCTGGGAGCTGAAGTCCCTTGGCCCTTAAAGGGGAAAGGTTGCCTACCCCTGCCTTAGAAAATTAAGTTAGAATTAAAATTTTTAAGCAGTAGCTAGTCATGGAAATAAGTGGGAATTTTCTCAGATGGCAATGAGTGAAGTCCAAAAGGTTGTTAATTTGCCATTTCTTGCTTGTGCCATTTTACCTGTTTGGTTTCCTTTTGCCTAGGGATGGAAAGAATTAATTGAAGACATGAGAAAAAAGAAAAAGGAAAAGATTATTTTGGGTGCCAGGAAACCCCAGTGAGGAATCTGGGCAAAGCTGCAGCCCTGATAAGATGCCCAGCCTTGAGATCTATTGAGAACTAGTGCAAAATTCAACTAGGCCTGCCCCCAAACTGCAAAAATAATCCAGGATGACAATTTAACTGCCATGGCTCAATGCTACGGAACATCGGGAATTGTAATTTACTGTAACACCAGAGCTCTCTGACAGAAAAGGCTAAATGTCTCAGCAAACTACAATTCCTAGAATTCCATAGCACTGAGAAATAGCAGTTAAAGTGGTGTCAATCTGAATTATTTCTGCAGTGCTGATGCAACCAAGGTAGAACTATTCCATGGCATTGGCTCTTAAAGAGATCCTAGAAGATGATGCAATCATGTGACTGCCTATCAAAATATAGATTTTCCTCAGCTGCTTCCATTCTCCTCCAGCCAATAGGTGGCCTGATAGGGAAACAAAGGAAAATAATGGGTATCTGCACACTTTTTGAAGACCCGAATGTAATTTGACACCACTTTAACTGCCATGGGTCCATCCTACAGAATCCTCTTTGCACTTTTTGGCAGAGAAGACAAAATACCTTGAGAAACTACAAATAACAGGATTCCATAGGATGGTGCTATGGCACTTAAAGTGGTTTCAAATTATTTCTACAATGTAGATGCACCCATTTTCTCAGTGAGGAGGAAACTGAGCAAACTATTTGTTCTCCCTGCTGGAACAAAACTCTCAAAGAACTACATCCCTATTCTTTTTCCCCACCATTAGCATAGAGATCTTACATGTATTTACAATATATGTAAACTCTTGCTTAAAAAGTATCAAAATGCCATGTGAATAACTCATATGTATCCTCAATTTTAATTTTTATTTACTCTTTACTTTATTAGAATACAACTGTGAAGGGTGTCCTATCAAAACAAAGGGTAGGCAAAAGGTGGGCTTGAGTCTGGTTGTGTCATCTCAAATGCTGATCTCTTCACACTTTCTGGACTTCTCTTTTTCTGTCCAGAAAAAAAAAAAAGTTTTCATCTCTTGGAAACCTCCAGGAGATGGATTTTATTCTTTAGTAGGTGGTAGATCCCCCTTCCCTGTTCCCCATAACCACCCCACTCCATAAAAGCTGTTTTTTGAAGATGGAGTAGACTTCCAGACATTTCACTTTTTTTTGGTCTCTTGGCATTGTTGTCAGTCCATGCAGTCCCCAGAGGGCCCCAGAGTGGAAGATTGACCCCTGGACATGTTGCAATTGCCTACTCCTGATCTAAACCATATTTATTGGGGAAATCTTTGATAAAAATTTGGAATAAAATTAAAAATAGATGGGGAATAAAATTCAAATCTGGGCCTGCCCTAATAAAGCTTTATTCAATAGAGTACAAATGTTTAAAGATATGGAGCTAAGATTCTTTTATCTGCTTAAGGCTCTCCACACAGATACCTGTCTTAAAGTGAGCATTGGAACCAATGGTGCAGTGACCAAGAAAGTCAATGTGCATAGAGGAGATAGACAGGGATGTATATTGGCCCCTACTTCATTCAATTTATATGTCAATGACATCCCAGGCTTCCTTTTCTCAACATCAGTCCATAACACCAAAGATAGGCGATACATTTCTTAATGTCCTTCTATATGCTAATGACATGATTCTGATCATTTGCTCACAGGTGGGTTTGAGATGGCTCTTACAGAATCTAGCTAATTACTGTTCCCTCAACTCTTTAACCATCAACAAAGATAAGTCCAAGGTGGTGGTGTTTGGGAAAAGTACAAAAAATATAACAGATTCCTGGAGAGTACCAATTAAGCAAGTCAACTCCTATTTATATCTAGGGGTGTCTGTTTCAAATACAGGGAAATGGACAAACCACTTTAGAAGAAATAAACAGAGAGCTACAGCCAATTCCAAACTATTATATAAATTGATAAATTACAACCAGCTCATTAGTATAGCCTCTATTTTAAAAGTATATAAGGTTAAAAATATGCCTATTCTGTCTTTTTGGGGCAGAACTAGGTTACATGAAAGTACCCCTTTTGGAGCAGGCACAGAGCTGCTTCCTAAGAAGGATAACTTGGAACAGATAAGAACACTCCGGCCCAAGCAGTGAGAGCAGAACTTGGGGCCCATTCTATCCAGTGCCAGGTTTTGATAAATGTCTTTAATTACTGGCTAAGGATTCTTAAAATGGACCCTGGGAGACTCCCCAAACTCTGCCTAGAATAACAGTTAGATCTTCAGTGACCAAACTTTTGGTGTGCCAGCTTTATCAACTAATGTACCAGCTAGGTTTCTCTCCTTTTTATCTACTTTCTTCTGGTCATACAGCCCAGGAAACATTAAAACAAAGAGTTTTGGACTTCAGTTTGTTGGCCAGCTTTAAGTCTCTAAATTGGTTAGCCAAAAATAAAACAATATTTGGTTTAGAAAAGTATTTTAGACTGAACCTAACACAGAGACAGAGAATAGCTTTCACCAGAGCTAGATTTGAGTAAATGATTCTATGGTAAGAACAGGACAGTTTCAAAAAATACCCCATAGAGAGCATGGTGTATATCCTGTTTGACTATTGCATATATGCTAAGGCGAGATACTAATATTTACAACCACTTTTAGATAGAACAACTAACTGGGATCCAACTGTTAAATTGTCTTATTTCCTTTTTGGAGAGAATTTACATTTAGTCCATTACATTGCAAAATTTATTATAAAAATTGCTCAACTGAGAGATCTATTTATCACACAAAATGGGGTCCCCTACCATGGTGATGAGCTTATTTAAACACTCCAATTGAATTTTTATATTTGTTACTTCATGCCCCTGTCTTATCTTGTAACTTACTCCCTTATCAAATTTACTATTTATTCAAGTTTTATTCTTATATGAATTTTAGGTTAGTGATTTCTGTCTATTTGTGTATGCATTTTTGTATTTTGTATTTTATTGTTGATATGGTCAGTGGACTAATCAATAAACATTGTTATGTTATGTTTAAAGATAGATGAATAACATATGAGTACGTAATAATAACAGAAGATCAGGGGTCTAGAATGAAATCAGAATCAGACTTATTGGTGGAAGGAAGTAATAAAAATTGGTTTTTATATAGACAACTAAAAGAAAGTTTTAAAGTGGACATTAAAGGAAAACTAAGTGAGAATGTGATTTAGAATTTGAAAAAATTCGGAAGGTACTAATCAAATAGCTAAATTTTACAAATTGTTGTTAAAGTATGAATTAGAAGATGAAACAATTAAACATTGTATGGTGAAATGGTCAAAAGATATTGGACAAATATAGAATTGAAAGAATAGGGAAAATGTGGTTACAAATATAGAATGTAAAGCAAGTTATGATTTACAGGAAAATTATTACAAGATGCAATTCCAATGGTACCTGATACCATACAAAATAGGGAAAATGTTTTAAAATTTTACTGATAGTTGTTGGAAACGTGACATGGAGATGAGGACATTATACCATGTATGGTGGCATTGCACGGAGGCAGACAGAGATTGGAAGAAAATTCATATTCAGATGTAGAAAATTCTTAAAGTTGACTATAAAATGGATCCAAAAATGTATCTCTTAAGTATGGTTATGGATGATAATTTAAATAACAAATTTGGGGAACTTATTTTTTTTTATCTAACAATGGCTGCTAGAATACTATATGTGTCCAAATGGAAAAAGGAAAAAAAAATCCCAAAATCCAAAATTGGGTGTGGAAAATTTATGACCTCATGGAATCAGATAAATTGACCCAGCTGTTAAGGTAAAATATAAAATAGCTTGGAAGAATTTAGAAAAGATTGGGAACCCATGATTAGATATTTGAAACTGGACTGGGGTCTGGCATTTGTAAAAGGATTAACATAGTAATGGGATTAGAATGATTATATGTAGAATACACATGAAAGATCAGGATTTAATTTAGAAGATATGGATTATAACAGGGGTAGGCAACCTTTCCCCTTTAAGGGCCGAGGGACTTCAGCTCCCAGAAGCCTCAGCCATGTTGGCCAATAGTCCCATGTTGGCCAATAGCTTCTGGGATTCTGGGAGCTGAAGTCCATTAGCCCTTAAAGGGGAAAGTTTGCCTACCCCTGGATTATAATTTCATGTATATGGGGCAGGCGATATAGAGTAAGGGCCTCAGCAGAGGACTAATAAAGTTGTCTCTGAGGCAGGGAAGAGGAGGGGCAGCTGCACGCTCGGTGCCCCTTCCTCCTTCCGCACACGCTGCGGCGGAAAAGTCAGGGAAAGTGCGCCCTAAACGTTTAGGGAAAGCGTTTAGGGCGCACTTTCCCTGATTTCTGAAAGAAGCGCCAATTTAGTGCTCCTTTCAGGGCCACCGCCGGTGCACCACGGTGCAGCTGCCTCGCTCCAGCAGCGCACCGTCCCGCGGCATCCTCGACGCCGTCGTCTGCTTCCCCCCTAAGTAATGTAAGTTTGGTGTTAACTTATCATGTAGATATTGATAATACTCCCATGTACCATTATATAGGCAATTAAATGGTACAGATTGAAGGGTTAAGAGATCACAAGGGTTTGGGTGGTGTTACTTTTGACTTGTGTATTTGTATAGAGTTGTTTTATGTTATTTTGTTGGTGTTTGCCTTTATGTTATTCGTTATTTGTTTTATTTAAAAAAATATATTGATTGGCTCTGCCTTTAAATGAACTAGCAGGGGCAGTTTTATACAATTGGAAGATTCCATAGGCCATCAAATTTCATATCAGGAATGGCAGAGGATTTATACACAAAGACCTTCAGTCTCACCTTGTAATAATATAAAAGAAAATAATGGAGTACCCTTGCACCTGTCACTGAAGGAAAAGATGGTTGGTTTAAGGATATTTGGTAGGGGTTTTCCACTGATAAAGTTTTAGAGAGTGGATGAAGTGATACAAATGATCTCACTGATATTCCATCAGTCAGTATTGTTAATATATTTATATTGATTATAAAAAAGGTGGGGGAAGAGAATAATCTTGGAATCTTGCAGGAGATGGGGGGGGGGAATCCCACTAGAACAAAAATACTTCACTTCCTTCATTTTTTCACTGAAATGATGGTTGATGAAGTTTTGAAATGTGCCACAAGTGGTTAAACAAACACAATACATTAAAATTAAATAAAGAAATAAATGAATCAGGAAATGTAACAAATAGTTGCTTGCCTTTATTCTGTTTATAAAATCCAAGTATAATCTAGTTATTGATAGACATGCTTTTCTTTATGATAAATTGTTGTATCTATTTATATTAGAATTACCTATTGACATATTTGTGTGTGTTTTATGTTATGCAATTATGATTATGTGTGTGTTTATATAGCTAATTTTTCAGTTTGTTATCTATATGACGGATATTTTAAATGAAAAGTTTGAAAATAATTGCATATTATAGCAGTATGATCCACTATAATATTACCTAGATATTTATGATATTTTTCTGAGCTGTACATGTCAACTGTTTAATATATATATATATATATATATATATATATATATATATATATATATAAAGGAAATATGCCACATAGCCTACAAAAATGCAGAGAGTAGATTCCCAGCTGGCATAGTATGCAAACGTTGTGTCCAAAGTCATGCATGCACATCTGAATTCTAACCTCATGAGAATTTTCAAGCACTTCTAACCCCAAATAATGGAAGAGATTATCAGATGCACTTGGTGTGAAATGAATAAAATGCAAAGCAGGATGCTATACTTTGAAAGGTCCTTGCCTGGAGAGAGAATTTCAAGAGAACGTATACATTCATCCCTGGGAGAAATCAACACTTTGATATTTAATACTTGATTTTTTTAGGGTGTGTCACTTAAAATCATACCAATGTTAATATCAGAAAGATTGTAAGACTAATGAAAGGAGAAAACTGGATTTTAAAAACTATAATTACACTTTAGCACAGTGCTTTGAATGCAGTATCATGAACTGCAACCTGTAAAAGTTTCCAATATAGTCATGTCCATCCCATTTTTAGTAATTATAGATGTGCTGCCTGTAACAAAAGCAAGGCTTGGACACCTTCTCTCCATTTCTATAGCTGCTGTGATTGTGTGCAATAATACTGTTACTGAATGCAGGGATTCTGCATTGTGTGTATGTCTACAATGCCTTTCACAGCCACTGTGCCTGCCACCTTATCATCCTGAGGGGTTGCCAGGCTGAATACAGGATTGGGCACCTGTAGTTTTAATAGATGGTGGATTAGGAAGACAAACTGTAAAGTTCAGTTAGGTGTAAATATGATACGTCTCCCCCATCACTCCAAACACACCTTACAGTGGCTGCAGAACTAGCTCACAACATGGTTGTTTATTGGCTGGTGGAAAGGATGGTGATTGTGGGGACTAGAAGATGACAGAGGCTGAGAAACATCCAGCTCCATTCTGAAGTTGGACTCATGCAATATGAGACTGAATATCATGTGTATCCAGCTATAACAACTGAATTGTATGCTTCTCTGCTATACCTTTCCTGCTTTACACTGGCCCGTAAGTAGCTATGTTGTTGTTGTTTGTTGTTATTTGTTGTTGTGTGCTTTCAAGTAGTTCCCAACTTATGACAACACTAAGGCAAACCTGTCATGGGGTTTTCTTGGAGAGTTTCTTCACTACACCACACTGGCTCTCTGGGGGTGGCATTGTCATTGCTGTTAGTTGCCCCTGAATCAGTTCTGACTCATGGTGACCCTGTGGATGAGATATCTCCAAGAATCCCTATCTTCCACTGCCTTGTCCAGATCCTGCAAGCCCTTCCACATAACCCCCCTGATTGAGTCTATCCATTTGGCTTATAGTCTTCCTCTTCTACCTGCTACCTTTCCTAGCATTATTGTTGTTTCTAGTGATCCATGACTTCTCATTATGTGGCCAAAGTACAATAGTCTCAACTTGATCATCTTTGCTTCAATGGAACACCCTGGTCTGATCTGTTCAAGAACCCATTTATTTGTCTTCTTGGCTGTCCATGGTATCCTAAGCATCACATTTCAAATGAGTTGATTTTCTTTCTGTCTGCTTCCTTCACTGTCCAGCTCTCACATCCATATATGCTAATTGGGAATACAATGGCCTGAATGATTCTGACTTTAGTGCTCAGTTGTTGTTTTATTTATTTATATAACAAAACATACAAAACATATAACATAAAAAACATATAACCGTATATAATAATACAAGTAACACAGAAGATTACTATCAATTTACATTCCAAAATATTATCTGACTTCCAAAATTACAATCATTTATCCTTTATAACTTATTATTTTAATTATCTCATTCCATTTTTATTTATTTATCCCAATAAAAGAATGCATTTTTTTGCCCAACCAAAATTGAATTGTAGATCTTAATTATACCATTTATCTCGAAACTTTTTTAAACATTCCCAATCTTTTTCTGTTTCTTCTTTGTTTCTATCCTTCATTAATGTGGTCAAAATATCTATTTCCATAGCTTCCTTTAACTTACTCAACCATTCCTCTGTTAATGGTGTTCGTTCCTGCTTCCAGTATTTAGCATATGCTATTCTCTCAATTGTGATGATATATAGTATAATGCGCTTAAAATTTCTTTCTGACTCTTTTTCTATAAAACATGTCATATTAAGCAAAAAAAGTAAAGGATTCAGAAGAATTGTTATTTGGAGTATCTCAGACATAATTTCTTGTATTCTTTCCCCAATTTTTTTTCCTCCTTGCAACTCCACCATTGATGAAAAAAAGTCCCTACCAACCCATGACATTTCCAGCACTCACTTCTCCCAGTTTTATATATTTTGTTCAATTTACTGAGTGTCAAATACTATCGATATAGCATCTTTATGTAATTTTCCTTGTAATTTTGACAAAGAGTAAATTTAAAAATATCTTGCCATGAATTTTCCCACTGATCCAATTGTATAACACCCCCTACGCCCTTGG
>CM034708.1:66336913-66370598 GCA_020142125.1 Phrynosoma platyrhinos
ATTGGTTTGGAGACATGAAATCTGTTTAATTTTTTAATGGCTTGATTTGGAGTGTGGGCTCATTTTAACTCCTGCTCCCCATTTATATTTGCACTCTTGATATTTACATTAATATGCCTCAGTTTCCCTTGTTTTCATTGCCCAACTTCCTCCCCATTGAGCACCAGCTGACATTGTTGCCAAGACTCATGGGATGGAGAGTCAAATAATTCTGCCTTCTTTGTACACCATTTGAAATCTCATTAGCTCTTGCTGCACAAGTCCTTGGAAATGTTTGGCAGCTAACATGACTTTATGGGATTGGGTGCTTGATTTATAAATTCTTTACAAATAGAAACTATCTCTTGCCATGTAGAGTTGCTTTTTTTATTTCCTGTGCAGTATGCATCACTACAGGACCCTGTCATCCCTTGACACCTGGATGCTATTCTTCATTTGCAAAAGAATTTGGTACTGAACATTTTCTTACTGCCTTAATTTTGGGGGAGAATGTTTCACAATGTGCTTCTTCCCTTCCTTGAATAATATTATCCATTCTAATTTATCCTGACAATATTTAACAGCATTCACTAGACAAATGGCAAAAAAGTTTGCTTTGTGTTCTACTATTCAAATTGCTCCCTTATGCAGCCTATTGGGAATGGTACTGATAACCTCCTTGAAAATCAACAATAAGTAACTTGTGACTCTAAAACCATATTTCACCTAGCTAAATCATGGCAGCGGAAATAAATTTGCACATGGTTGGTGAAGTATGATGTCTTTTCTAAGACAGATGCTTTTTGAAACCTGCCTTCCCCCCCCCCAAAAATGGGGCAAAATGAGGGAAGAATCTTTTTCTTTTTTTTTATTGATGGGCCAATCCAACCATAAAAGATGCATTTCCTCTTATTTATCATTTCATTTTGCTGATTATTGCCAACACAGTGAAGTGGCAAATACAAATGCTAATTTGAGAATACTTTGAAAGCATGTTGGATGGGCTGATGCAACACACACCATACAGATGACTATAAGAAGAAAATAAATGAAAAGGTGTTGTTGATAAATGGCTACAGAAAGATTTTCCTTTCTCTCTTTCACTCTCCCTCTTTAAAGAAACCAACACTGAACCAAAAGCTACAGTGTAATTTTTGAAGGGAATATTGTGTGTGGGTACCTTCAGGTTACCTGTTGACTTATGGCAATCCCATGAATTTCACAGGGTTTTCATAGGTAAGGAATACTCAGAGGTAGTTTTGCCAGTTTGTTCCTCTGACATGTAGACTACAGCACCTGGTATTCATTTGCGATCTCCCATCCAAGTACTAAGTTAGCTAGGATCTGGTGCTTTTAGCAGGGGATATTAGTATATCATTAATTGCTAGAAGAAACCAATATAAAAGTTGGGAGAAAGTAAAGACATTGCCTTGGCCTTTATCAAAACATAAAAGAAAGCCCTTTGAAATGGTCATAGCTAGCAACTGTCACCGTCTAAAATAATGTTCAAACAGTAGCAGAGAAAGCATAATAGGAAAAAAGTACACTAGACAGAAACACAACTTTGATAATTATAGTCCTTTCTACAGTATTTCAGAGAAACTCTTTCACCAAATATAGAACTAACTACTGTTCAAGGGCAACAACACAAGCCTAACCACATAGACTAGGAGTCATGTCCCACTGAATACTGAGGGACTAAAGACACATGATTAGAACTGAGCAGTCCGATGTTTGCTATAGTCATTTACTTTGAAAAGTTTAGTGGTTTAATAGTCTACATCTAAAGATGTTGACCTATTTCTTTCATTTTCTCTCTCTCTCTCTCTCTCTCTCTCTCTCTCTTTTTTTTTTTGTAGTGAAAGCAGATAAATTAACTCCTCTGACTCAAAATCTTAACAGTTCACCCAACATGCTAGTTTTTTAAAGCTTCAGAATGGGTGGAGGGAAGGGAAGGAAAAACTGTAAGAAAAAAAAGTTTTAAAGTCAGGCCTGACTGGAAATTTTAGCTTCAGTTAAGTGATCAAGAAACCTGATGCATGTATACTTTGGAGATTAGTGCACTGGCTTTTATTCCTGGCTAAGTGCAAGATGTAAATGCACAGGAACAGATTCTATCACACATCTCCATCCCCGGGCAGTACTCATCCTATACCAAACCCAGGCTTCTCCTGGACCTTCTAAAGAATGGGATAGTGTGCTAATCTCCTTTGTAGCCCTTTCATTTTAAGTTCTATCAACAGGTAAGAAACTGTTTAGATGTAGGAAAATGTTTATGATTACATCTGAATCAGTGAGATTGCATGGGAGGCTTATTGTACATAAAGGAGCAAGATTTAAAATAAATATCTTCACATTCTGTTTACTTAATGCATCATAATTTAAAGTAATGACAATAAATAGATAATACTATCACAAATATATGTCAGTGTCATTGGCAACTGATGAACCTAACCGATTAACAGTGCTAAATATTCTTTAAACAAGTTAATATTTCTACACTATTTTTCTTTACACCTAACATTATTCCTGAGGGATGATCTTGCCAAAAGGCCTCCCCATCCAAATTATGTAATTTTATTCACAGAACTGATATACAATATACAGTCATGCAAAGAGGAGACGTGTTTGCCACAACTATCAAGACAGCCCTTCAGATGTTGTTCTTCCATGTAAAACATAAGTAATATTAGAGATAGATTGCATTCATGGGGATGTGGTGTGGCATTACAGGTTTGTATTGTACCTTGACAAGTAGAGGATTTTAATTTTGGACAGTATTAATCTGGCAGCTGTCAGTACCATTAAAGTTACAAACAAAATTGCTCTGATAAAAAAGACTAACAAAAGTTGACCTCCCCACTACCTCTATGACTTGATATTTATTCTGCATGACATGCATCTCAGCTCACAGACTTGGGCTTTGTCAATTCTCGTTGCTCTGAAAAAAAGAACTGTGGGTTTACTTCTAGTAGCAAAGTAGAAAGAACTGAAGAAGAAAAATGGAAAAAGAAGAGAAGTTACTCAAACAGTTTAGAGGTGGCTTTGTAAAAGTTTAAAACTATTGCATTTAAAAACTGTAATATCACCACAAGGCCATATTTTCATTCAGGGGCTCTGCAGATGGCACAAAGTGCTGTCTTGGAGTCAGGGAAGGGGAGGGGCAGCTGGCCCCTTCCCGAGGACATCATCAGAGCACCCGCCATTGTATTTACCATCATCAAGGGAGAGAAGACAGGCCAGCTCCATCAGGACTGGCCTGAACAAGAGGAGGGGCCCCTCTCCCTCCACCATCATCGAGGGAGAGAAGGCAGGCCAGCTCCATCGGGCCTAACCTGAACAAGAAGAAGGGCCCTCCCTCCAGTCCATTTGCCTTGGTCCAGGCTTTAGAGGGAGAGAAGATCTGCTTGCCTTATTCCCTTTCCCCACCACCATATCCTTCTCCTTTTGTGTTTTGTCTTTTTAGGGAAATGTCTAATTAACCATTTGTAAGCCACTCTGATATCTTTTTGGCTGAAGAGTGGGATATAAATACTCCATAATAATAATAAATAATAATGTACATCTCCAGTCCTGCAGTCTACAAAATTACTGCAGATCACCATAGATCCTTGGGAAGAGCCCCTTTCTACCCCCATCACTTCAGGATATTTATATATCTGTTCCAATCCATTTTCTTTCCCCAACTCTATCTTTCATCGTCCCTCCCCCAACTTAGAAAAGTTACACATGTTCCTATGGACCTACTATTTACATTTTCATTTCTTTCTACAAACTAATTACCTCCCCTTCCCCTGGTGTCCATCTGGTTCCTATTCCCTTATCAATACAAGCTGTTCCTTCAAAGAACTTGCATAATGTTCTAGTCAGGCCTATGGCCAGAAATGTTGGATTTGGGTGCCCTGAATATAATGAGGTGGCCAGAACAGTTAATTGAAAAATAGATGAGGCATGAAACTTGTGAATATATTATACCAAATCAATAAAACTGGATCCAAATCATGCACTAGGAAATAAATACGTGAAACCCATAGCCAATTCATCTCTGTCCATGATGGCTCTGCTTCTGTGCTCCCTTTCCTATGTCTATAGGTCTGCCTCTAACTCTCTATTTATCTCTAAACCAATTCCACAATAATAACCAAATAATTACTGGTTTAATCTGAATGTTATTCAGGTAATTATTCTTTTTGCTTTTGTGATAAACAAATATTAGATAATTTAAAGTCTGGAATATTGACCTTTATCTTGTCCAGAGGCTTGTTGTGGCACACTGTCATGGTTTGTTAAAAATCCAAACATATGTTCATTTGGATAAATGTGTGTGCTTAGACATATAGAGATGAACACATATGGTAACATCCATGAGTGCAGGGTTAGAGTAAGACATGAGAAACCCCTAAAGTATTAGCCTGCCAGAGGTGTATTATTCTATAATTTGAACTATGTTGATATCCAGTATGTATCAGTGTGCAGAGCTATTTTATTTGAGGCCCTTTACTATGGCTTACTTTGGTTGTGCCTAAGCATTGTTGTTGGTGTGTGCCTTCAAATCATTTCAGCATATAATAGGGTTTTCTTGGCATGATTGACTCAGAGGTATTTTTGCTTTTACCTTTCTCTGAGGTTGAGAGCACTTTGGTTACCCAATGGTTGATTTGAACCCCAGCCTCCAGAGTCATAGTACATTAGTGCATATGGCTTTTAAACCATGAGAACACTGGCGACAAAGTGCTTTGGCAATACTGATCGCATGATGATGACTCCAACCCATACCTGTCCTGTCCCTACACATCCCTTTTCATTCATGGGGGAAACTCATGAATGACTTGGCAATTGTGCAAGTTCCCAGGTGCAAAACCTCACTCCTGGGGCAGTGATGTGAATGTGAGTCATGTGGCATCACAGTGTCTCCTCCTTTCCCCATCTCACCTCCCCCTCACTATTCTGAAGCACCATGATTACCTATATTTTTTCTTTCTTTTAAAAAAATCAGTGAGGTAGCAGAGCTCCAGAATTGTTCAGAAAAGGAGGGAAAACAAAAACAAAAACAAAAAATTCCTAAAGGTATGCTGGATAGGGAAAAGCAGGGAGGTGGGGTTAAGGGAGAATTCAGGAAGAGAGTACCATGCAGCAGTCCCAGTCACAAGAGTAAGTGTGATAATAGATGAAGGCAAAGCGGTATGTTGCCACTTTATTTTTTTTCTTGTGTGACTGCTGCAAGAATGGGGCTGATGTGATAACATCCATGGTCCAATGCAGTACATCACATTGGCTCTCAAATAAAGCATTGCCAGAACAGAAATAATGTCAACAAATAGCCACACCTGATAGCATTAGGAGTTTATAATCCTTTCCTCCCAGAAAAGACATTCATATGAACTTCTGGTAATCTGGAACCTTTCGTTAGGAAGAAAGATGTGCAAGATGCTTATTTCCTTCCTCTCTGGTAGAAAGAGCATTTGGCTCTATCAGAGATCTTGACCCAAAAGTGAGAGGAAGCAGATCTCTGCCACCAACCTTGAAAAACAGGAATTTAGTTGCACTCCTTTGGATATGAAAGATGACCCTCTACAGGTAGATGCCTCTTTTTGCAACTGGATCTCAGTTCCTGTTTGCCAGTTTGTTCTGGATTCACCAAAATAACCTTCTCTTTATACCTTCTCCTTCTGCCATATTCCTCTGTGGCTCTTGTCTTTGTTTAATACATAAGCCTAGCAGCAGGACTCATTTCTCATTTTTTTTTGTTAAAATAAGAAAAGAAACTGATGTGATCTATTTTGGAAGAAAATATTTGCTGAAATAACACAACATAACATGAATTAATAAGAAATAAATACCAGGGGGAGACATATGAAAGATGGCAGCCAGCTGTGTTGCTACATAGCATGGTAGAGAATGAATCATTAGATTATTTGCCACTCCACGGCTGTGTTAAGGTTGGCTATAGAAATGCAAAATGTGCACCCCTGATCCTTAGACATATTTGCTTGATTTCAACAGTGGCAGCATGCTTGCACAAATATTGCTCCAGCTTAACTGGACCCAGAGCTTGTGCTTTTGTGAGGCCAGATCCTCAGTTCCCACAACCACAGTTATACTAGTGAGAAGAGTCAGCACATTTTGTTAATGTCTTCCTTCTTCCCCACTGGCCACAGAATTAGGAAGCTTACAGGATCAGCTGGGAGATGGTTCCTTTGAAAAAAAGATTCTGTGAAGGAAATGTTCTGTCTGGTCTGTCAGGGAAATGTACATTTTTTCTGGGTTTGCACAGTGTTTGTTTTCACAAGCAGATCTACTTTTCCCTAGTGCACAGAAGGTATGATCCAAAACTTCCTTATGCAATGATGTTCCCTCTTTTCACCTCAACAGTGAATCAAACTTACATGCCAGTCAGAGACACAGACACATCTCCATTCCTCCCCCCCCCACCATGAGCCAAGATAGCCCCTGATTAGCCCTGAATTAGATGGCAGAATTGCCTGTCATGCCTCAGCTGGAGTAGCATCTCTCCAGTAATTGAAGTTTAATGGGTGGGTGGGTTTTTGGGGATTGTATATTGTGGTGTTTTATTGTTGTAAGCCGCCCTGATTGCATTTGCAGAGGGTGGGATATAAATAAATTTTATTATTATTATTATTAATCCCACAATATGGTGTAAATCAGCCAGTGGGATTTTTTGTTGTCCATACAGATGAGAAGGCATAATTCACTCAAAAAGGCAAGAATGCTATGAAAGGTTGATGGCGGTAGAAAGAGAGGAAGACCACATGCCAGATGAATAGTTTTAATTAAGGATATCATAAATGTGAACCTACAAAACTTAAGCAGAGCAGTGGAGGATAGCGGGGCTTGGAGATGTCTCATCCACAGGGTCACCATGAGCTGGGGCTGACTCAAGGGCAGTTAACAACAACAAAGTATTATGCTAGACCTTGGTAAGCACATGAAAGTAAATGCCACTGAAATCCCAAACACTGTCTTCTAAGTAAGGTATTATGGATCAGGGTTTTGATCTAAAGATAAATTTAAGAAAGGTTATTGAAAGAAAGTTTCTGGTCCTTTCTCCTATCTTTCTCCTGCAGCCACATAGACTCTCCTAAAAAAAAATCCTTTAAGAGAGGGTTGCTGGGAAAAGAGAAGAATTATTCAACCAATATGGGACAAAACTCCTCACCTCTCAGCCACATTGGGTGTCACACATCCTGACATGAGTAAGGCAAAGAACTGAACCCAGTTAACAGGCTTCACTCAAAGTTAGAGGAGGCTGGCAGTGCTGCCCTGGAAGCAGAGTTTGACCTTGAAGAGAGGGAGTTGGAGACGTTCATCCTTTGGAGCATTACAGACTAAATGATAGCAAAAAATGCATAAGAAGGGGTGTGACCTCCCTTAAAAAGGAAAATGCTGGGATAAAGAGGCTGGCTGTGCTGAGTTACAGCTCACTATAAATTTACACAGCTGGGTCTGTATCTGTACTGCAAAATAACAACTGTACTGCAAAATAACAACAAATATTTGGCATCATGATAGTCCATGCTCTCAAGTTGCCTGTATCTTGGTTTTGTTTTTTGGCATCTTCTCTTCAGTTATTCCCTACTGGATTATGACCCTGCCTGGATGATTTTTGTGCCTAGAGCTTGGACTGCTTCAATCACTCTCTGCTTTGCTTTTTTTTTTTTTTTTTTTTTGAGGAAGGGATCACCTATATATGATCTTGGGTTGGCTTGATTCCTCCTTTGAGGAAGGGTGTACTCTCTAATGATCTGCCACCCTGAAACAAGACATGGGAATTTTTCTTTCCCTCAGCCTTATTACTATTGTTTAGAAGGCCCACCAACCACAAAGAGAGACTTTCAAAAGTGCAGGGGAGGACAATGTTCCCTGCAAATAGGAAAAGAGAAAGATGAGACGTTTTCCTTCCATGAGCTTCTGAAGTTTGGATCCAAGCCCAGATTTATTAATTTTATTTATGTAGGAGGTAGGAAATGAGGTTAGAATAAAATGAAGATAAATAAAAGCAGAAAAGATAACTGGCAAAACAATAATGTTCAAAAGTTTTCTTTGAACCTTTGTGCATTCATTTATTTGATCTGAAAGAAGATTTGACCTCAGGATCCATAAAATATCCAAGCTGTTCAAGATGGTGGATTTTGTTTTTTTTGTCAATTTATTCATTGAAAAGGAAAGGTCATTCTCTCAGAAAAGACAAGGAAGCAGTTTATTTCTTTACTGTCACAAGTTATTGAAATGTACCACAATCCCAGCCTACTGTGGTAATAATTAAATAGATATACATTTCACATGATAATAATTCATCAGTGAATGAATCCCTGGCCAGACATCCAGTACAAAATTTTGCATGTAATATGCTTGGCTCATGCTCAGATCTTGCTCAAATCAAAATCAAATCTAGTCATTTTAATTATAAATAAATGAGACAAAGCAAAGCAAAGCAAAAGCAGCTTCATTTATATACCGCTTCATATCGCACATGGGATGTCTAAGCGGTTTACAACTGTGAGCTGATTGCCCCCAACAAGCTGGGTACTCATTTTAGCGACCTCAGAAGGATGCAGGCCTGAGCCGAGCCTCAGCCCTGGCTGGTATTGAACTCGCAACCTTGTGGTCTATGAGTGAGTGGCTGCAGTACAGGCATTTAACCACTGCGCCACCAGGGCTGGTCTCTCTCTCTCTCCTTGGGGTAGCCATCTTACATTTCCATCAAATCTCCTATGTCTGTAACAGCTGCTTATAGAAGGGGTAGTGTTTCCAGCATGACAATATAGCAACTGTAGCAAAAGCTTTCTCTCTCTCTCTCTCTCTCTGTGTATGTGTCTGTCCAATCCTACCTGATCTCCACCTTAGATGAGAAGGAATTTTTCCAGCCTTAGACCTTGTTACACTTTAGATTTTGCTTTGTATGTTTCAGTGTTGTAGTACTGGAACTCACCTCTAAGTAGAAATTATTTAATGTTGGCTCTGTCTTGCTTCCTTAGCTCAGCAACAGCTTAAATGTGTTTTCCTTGAGACTTTTCCCAATTTGAAACCTAGTCCTCAAGTTTCTCATCCCTGCTGTTCCACATTCAGAGTTCTGAAACATTATTGTATCACTTAGTAGCATAACTTAATTCACTGATTGGTGTGGGTGTATGGAATATATCTTGAACAATTCATCTTTATACAATTTGTAGAGAGATTTAAAATATAAACCTGCATAACTATTGTTTTGGTTATATCATTTTTTCCTGCTTTTTAACCAGAAAAGACTAACAAACACAATGAAACAATTTCAAACAACAACAACACTGCAATCCTGATAATCAGCATATTGAAAAGATGATCAAATTTTAAAGATGCGCTTTTATACTCAATGAGAATGGTAAATGACCCCATCTCTGAGTTTTCTTGCAAACTACAGTATTTATAAGACACACAAAGCATAAAATGTGTACGGTCATAAATATTTCATTCATTAGATCCACCAAGACTAGTGAAATGAGAGACCATTAACTAATGTCCTAATTAGGATAATAATAACTAATTATGGTTATTAGACTTTATTCTCAAGCACAGTGGCAGAAGGTTAAGAAGCCTATGACAAATTGATATTTAAAATATCATTGTGTACATTTACAGAAATTTATGGCAAAGAACCCTATAGGAACTGCATAATAAGATGGTATTGTATAATGTCAGGAAATAGAAAAGTGCATAATGCTAGTTGAGTAAGAACTAGTTTGTTTCCTTTCCAATGAAAATAATAGATCTCCCACAAAATAGTTATGCTGTAGGGGAGAGTGTTTAAGGTGTGGTGCACAGCTCTTTACCACCCTGGGATAAACAAGCAAGACAAATTAAAACAAAATTGAAAAACTAAACTGGAAGTGATCTCCTGTGCTCTTTCAGTTTCATTGGACTGGGAGTTGGGCAGGCAATCCCAGGTCCTGGACAAACACTGTGGCCCATTTCTGATTTTGTTTAAAAAGTCACATCTTTTGGAAACTTCCAGAAGGAAAAGAAATATTTTTAATAAAATGATTGGCTTTGCTTTGCACCACCCACACTTTGAAAGAAGCTTTGTACAACCTATACTTTGACAATCATGCTGTTTTCTCATCTGGCTGGAATTAATGCAATTATTATTATTATTATTATTATTATATTGGAACAAGGAAGTTTAGAAGTAAATATTTGTATTGTTTACATGCACAACTAGTTTCTAAAGCATTTTTCTGGCTGTGGTAGAAGGCAAAGATCACTGTGCAACATTCTTCTGATAGTCACACTTTGAGAAGCCTTTCAGGGAATTATGCAATTCAGAATATATATAGTTTTTCTGAATACACATGTAAAAACAACAAAAACACCACTTTTTGGGTGTAAGAAATATGATTTCTACACAGAAAACATATTTTTGTGTAGAGTATTTTTTTCCAGAATGTTTGCAAACTGTGAGGAATCATCACCACTGCTCTAATCTTACATGGGTTTGTTGCACATCAGGAAATCCATCATTCTACCTGGAAAATAACTACAAATAATCTTTCTATCCCCATTCTAAATACACTTTCTATTAAGATAAAAGAAACTCAGAAGAGATTCTTAGCAAAAGGGATATGCAGAAATCTCATATGTACAAGTTAACAACAATTAAACTTCTGATAGCCTTCATTCTCTCTGAATTATAATTACGGTGTATACTATTGATTTATATAACCTGAGAACTGCAGAGGATTTTTTAGAGGTATTCTGTTCTAAGGAGTTGTATTCTTATAATAAATGACTTCACCCCTTCTCTTGAAGCTGACACTGGCAAATTCTTTATTGATCTCCCTGTGTACAATTGATTTGATATGCTTAGCACTATCTTGCTGAACAAAGTTGTGATATCCATTGTCTTTGGCTTTACTGAATGTTATAGATAAATGTTCAATGTCTCCCTTTGCAAATTTTTGAAAATTAAGTCTTTTACATTATTTTTCCCTCATGTCCAGTCCCAAAATTGTATAGTATGTGTTTTTCACATCTTAAATATGCAGCAGATGTTCATACTTGGAAAAATTAACATATAAATATCTGTTGTTCAGAAATGGAAGACTGTTTCTAAGGCAAGCTCAGACTTTTTTGAAGTTTAACCTTAGATTATAATTAGCCTTGTCCTAATTATTAGCACTAGTCTTCAACAGTATCACTCAATTCTCCCACTTCATTTTCTGTAGAAATTTCTGTATTTTTTGCACCTATTTATCTATTCATGGTGTGGGAATGAGAATGCCAGGTGTTTCTTCATTTCTTTAGGTTCCATACCATTGTGGGTGTTAAGTAATGATCCAGAAGCCTCTGAAACCTAATTTCACAAGAATCCCAGCACTTGCAATTCAGCAGCTACTACCTAAGAATAGCTACAACAATTTTTTTTTTTGTCATTGATGTCATCAGTTAACTTTATGATGCTATGGAAAACAGTGCTGGTGGACTCACAAGTAATTTGATGTGTTGATGGAACCACTTCATCATGTTCTTCATGAGATCATTGGGTACTTGATGCAAACTATATTTTTTCAAGGGTTAGTATGGTGTAGTTTGAGTATTGGACTAAGACTAAAGGAGATCAGAATTTGATACTCATCTGACCATGGAAAGCCAGTGTGTGATCTTGGGCATGTCACCATTTGTCAGCCTCAAAGAAGGGCAATGGCAAGCCCTCTCTGACAAGTCTTGACAAGAAAACTACTTGATAGATTTACCTTTGGTTGACAAGAAAATTACTTGATAGAGTAGTTTTCATGAATCAGAATTTATTTGAAGGGATGTAACAAGATTTTTGAAAAAGTTAAATTGCCCCATTGCAAGTTAAACCCAAATTAGAAATGTACAGAATATCCACAGATTTTTTTTATCCTTGTTAGAAAAGATTATCCTGACACATCAGGACACATTATAAGAATATTTGGACATTTTTTTCATTCTGTGGGGAATTTTGAGCTTTCTTTGAAGAAAATACATTTCTCTCACATGTATTTTTGCAAAGTATATTTTGTTCAAAATGTGTTGTATTTGCACAACACAAAAGTTCTAAGATGAAAAAAGGGAGAGTCCACAATATAGTTCTTATTGTGTATCACAGAGTAAAGATATTATTGGAAATCCCACACACATATACACAGAGACAGAGAGAGACATACAGTAGGGGGATGTATATGTGCTGGCCTCAAGGGAAACATTTAAGCATTCATTTGTCTGAAGTGGGCATGAGTTCTTCTCAAGGAACCTGCAACAGAGTGTAAGGGCCCTGTTGGCTGTCCTGGTAGGGGATAGGGTCTCATAAGACATTTGCTCCATATCCGTGGCAGGTAATGGGGGAAGATGTAGAATTTCAGTGAGCACCTATGGCACATAGGACAACTACTAGTGGCACAGTGATTAATGATACAAGTGGATTCCAGCCAGAATGCACCTTTTGTGAAGGAAAGACCTCTGGAACTGCCTCTTTAGGTTCTGTGACTAGAATGGTTAGAGAAAGAGATTTTCCTTGGGGCTGGCCTATGGGCTAAACCCTCACTTGAAGTCCTGTGACTTAGGGGAGAGAATATTGGCCTTCCAGTTGTGGGCTGGCCAGGGAGCAACCCACCTTTTGGATTATTCTTGAGGTTTAGGTTTTTCACCTAGAGGAAGCTATGGAAGAGATCTGGGGGAAGACCACATTCTTGGCTGCTCCCATTCTAGGTTACCCCCCTTTTTTGCAGTTCAAGAATAAACAATAAATAGATTTAAATAAAGTGGACTATTTTACAACACAGTTGCTTATGTCTAGTCTCATTATTTCCCCAGTTGGTCACCAAATGCAATGGAATTTATTGATATGCTGATTTGCCATTCAACAACTGGTTCAGTTGATAGTTCCCTAGTTGGGGTTATCTAATTTATAGTCCTCTAGTTGTTATTATGTGTTATTATTCAAAGCTACTTACAATTTCATTCTTCTACACAGGACCTGAAATTTGACAGAGTGCTATCTATTATTACCTAATTATCTTCCTAATCACTTTTTCTCACAAAAACACACACGTTTCTTTATGCTGAACAATAGCACAGGAATTACCTCTTTCTGAACATGGAATTCTAAGGAAATTTACATAAATTGAGCATCCCTTTTCTTCAGTATTCACCCTCATTCCAATCCTAAGTAAATTTAAACAAAAATAAGATCAACTGATATCAGTGAAACTCACTTGAACTGAGGTATATTTGTGATTTCTTTCAAGAAGTTTTGGCACCTTGGAATCATACGCATTATTAGCAACACAAATATAACCTTATATTATAATTTTCTTCTGTAGTCTAAAATACCTTGTCTCAGAAGTAGTCTGACAAAGCCAATTCTGCAGTATATATTTAATGAAAATTAGAGTTTCTTTTTAGCATGTTCAGAGTTCTACTACCTTTTAATTTCATGATTGATTTGCCTTTGTTCTTGTATTTTGAATAGGTAAGCATGAGAAACCAGCTGGCATTTCTAAAATCTTCATTCTTTATACACTGCTGATGTATTACTCCCTCCCACCACCTTCTATTTTAAATAAACAGCATCATTCAGAATCACATTCAAGAAGCAGGATTGTTGTGGTGGTCTTAAATTATATTACCTTTATATGTATATAAACATTGCATTATATAGATTGAAGCATCAAGTATTTGATTATCACATTTAAGAATCTTTCCTGTTTGCTGTCACTTTCCCTTCTTTAGGGGGAAGGCTTAGGACCAGGCTATCTAAAAGATTGTACCTCCCTATACAAGTCTACCCAAGTTTTAAGATCTTTGGTGAAGCGCTTTCCCTTGTCCCCACCACCACCATAGGTATATCCAGTGAGGACTTGGGAGATAGACCTTTCTAAGTGGCTGTTCCCAGGCTATGGAATTCTCTTCTAAGAGAGGTTTGGTGTATCCCCACAGCCAACCTTTCTGCCACCAGAAAAGACCTCAAACAGACCTTCAGCTTTTAATTAGTTTATTTGAATGATTAAGGTTTTCAAACTGGTGACCTTTGCAATTCATATTCCTGAGGACAATTGGCAGAAAGAGACATATACAGAAACAGTAATATATCAGCCAGTTAATGGTGCCTCCATCAAAGCTCCTCCTGTCCCTTGGGAGGCCTCAGTGTCATGGGATCTCACTGGGGAATTCATTACTGCCTCCATTATGGCTGTCACTGCAGTGATTTGTTTCAATTGTTTTAACAGTCTGAAATACAAATGTTGGAAAAGATGCAGTTTAGGATTACATCTCCCAGAATTTCCCATGACAGCTGGGGGATTTTTGAAACTGTAGTCCAAAATGCAACTCTTCCAAACAATGGTTATATGGAATGTTAGGAATCTAGGCAAAGACAAACAGCAACCATAACAGAAGCAAATTTTAAAGAAAAGATGCACTTTTCTTGAATGGAAGTGGGGCAGACCATTGGTTCATCTGGCCCACAGATGGGCAATGCAGTCCATGGACTGCATAAGTTTCATGTTTCAGGTCTGTTTGTGATTTCCTCCTCCACCCATATTTTATTCTGTATGTACCCCATTTTTTTGTGTTACCACAGATGTGCAAATAATATATCCCCCAGCCAAGAGGTTGGTTGCTATTGATATTTTTTTTGTTCCTCCTCGCTTTTAAGAATAATGGCCTTCCCCTTCCCAACCAAGAAGTGACTAGACAGTTGCCACTAGAAAAAAGGTTGTAGATGCAGAAAGTGGTAGGTAAAGGACAAAAGATCCCAAACATCATGATTGCAGTAAAGTATATTGTGCATTTTGGTTGGCCAATAAAGGTATCACTGATGGGTTTTGGTTTGAATTTGCTAAATGACCAACACAGCTACCCCTGAATGTTATCATAATTGCATATCACATAATAAATATAATAATAGTGAGATTTTAAGAGGGAGAAGGCATCCAACTATTCAGCATGTCAAAATTTCAAGGTGATAAATACCATAGCAAAGTTCTAGTGGAAATAGTTTCATTTAAGCTAAATACAATAATTTGACTAATAGCATTGTGTGCCTGTATAAATGAATTCACTTTTCGTCTGTCTGTTTAGAAGATAGCATAGCATAATTGCTAAGTACTTGTAATAAAATAGTAAGTGTTCTGAACAGAAAATGTATGTTTTGAGTGGTTAGAGGTCTTTAATGACCTCACCCACAAGAGCAGAACTCAGACCACTCAACAGCCTACTGTGAACAATTTGATTAGTCTTTTGCAAGTAAAATAGCTCAGATCTATTCTGACTTGTACACAACAGTTGATACAGGTCCAGTGGGTGTAACTCTGGCTCCCTTTTCAGTTTCTACAGCTTAAGGATGTGAAAAGAATCCTTGAAGAGGGGAAGGCACATGTGTTACTATTGCCCTCTCTCCCTCATTAAAAAGGCCAGAGAACATTGATTGAGTGGGTACAGGGAGTAGTCAGTGTCTCTCTATAGCAAAGCAAGTTCCCAATATGCCTAAAGGATACAGTTGTAAGGGAAGTCTCTTTCAAAGGGCTTCTGGAAAGGGGTGAAAAGGTTACCCTGGATTCTACTGTATTAGATAACTAGTGGCCAGTCTACAATGTTCCATTTCTGTTGAAGATACTGTTCTGTTGTGATATCTCCTTTTCAGGATGTCACATTCTTCCAGAAGATGTAAATTTGCATGAATGCAGGGTGAATTCTTGCATTCAGCTCTAAGCCTGGAAGCTAAAGTTTCTATTCTGGTCAAGATTGCTTTTGTAAAGTTAAAGACTGTGCCCTAGCAAACAGGAAGTCATCAAAATAATGCATAATTGCAGGATTGCCAGACCTCTTCACAGGACACCAATGCAAGAAGGTACTAAACTTCTCGAAAGCTGAGCAAGAAATGGAACAGCCCATTGTCATTGCCTTGTCAAAATAGTACATTCCCTCAAATTGGAAGCCTAGCAAGTCAAAATCTTCAGGTGTACCGGAAGTAGCCTGAAGGCAGATTTTATATCACATTTTGCCAAAAGAGCTCCTTTGCCCAAGGATCTAACCATCTGTACTGCTGAGTCAAATGATGCATATTTCACAGATGCCAACGCTGGGTCAATAGTATCATTCACAGACTCCCCTTTAGGATAAGAAACATTGTGAATTAAGCGATACTTACCTGGTGTCTTCTTGGATACCCCTGGTAACTCCCTCACCGAACGTGCATTAGGTGCAAAACGATAAATAGCATTGGCAATTGTTTATGGGGCCCAGATGTCCTCCCTGCTGCCAACTCTTTCGCCAGCTTGTCCCTTACAATCCCTGGTAACTCCCTCACCGAACATGCATTAGGTGCAAAACGATAAACTCTTAAACCAGAATATGGAATGTGAAAACCATGTGTAAAACCCTCAAGTAAGTACTAGGCAGAATCCTGCTTAGGATAAACCCTCAACTAAGCTGTCAAAATGTCCAACCTAATGGGCGTTTGTGCTTTTTCCTCCAGCTGGCGTAGCCTGAGGGGCAGCTCCAGCTCCGGTCCACTTACCTTTGAAGCAAGATGTGCTGGGGTGATTCCCTCCACAGGTTCCACAGTGGTGTTCAAACTTGCAGGTCTCCTTCCTGCACTTACCTGCATTAAACTCCCAGCAGACTCCTGGTAATCTCTTTTCCCCCATGCCAGGCCTCGCATACTGCCCTCTTGGCTGAGTGACCATAGGCACGAAGCTGTTCTCACATCTGCTCGAAGGGGAGGCACCAACCATCACGTCTCCCCATAGCTCAGCTTCTACGTACAGTCTTGAAATGGAACAATCCAAAGCAGCAAGCATCTGAAACTGCTCATCATACTGAAGCCAAGCAGACCCTCTCGAGTTAAAGTGACAATTAGTGTAGGCCTTTATCATTATCTCCTGGTACTTGGATAATTCCAGAAACCTTAAAGGCTCCTTCTCCTCAATGATACCCCTATGAATTGTAAACCCCATTATCCAATTAATGAAATTCCTCTCCAGCTTCAGGTGCTTCTGGGCCTCAAAGTCTTTAGGTAGACTAAATACAACTCTGTCTTTCACCATAATTCTCGGTTCTGGGTCCCAGAAAGTCTGGGGAAAAAAGGGCAATGAACTCACCCCTCCAAATCCGCTCCTTCATTGCTAATGGAAGATGGGAGCCTAACAGAGTGGACATACCCACGTAAAGGTTACAATCAGCTGATACTCTCAGCTTCACTGCCCTGGCCAGTTTGAACACCCATACTGTTGCTGGCCCATACTATTGCTGGCCAAGACCCCAAGGAGATAGGTAAATTAGATGTATCTGAGCCCGCCGGCTGCTGTGGGGTATCCGTTGATGCTTGAACACCTCCAACTGAGTGTGATGCAACTGGGGCTCGGCTGTTATGCTGCAGGGTGGAGGAAGTACCTCCCACTACATTGCTCTGTACTTCTGGGGCTTCTGCAGCCGGCCCACTGGCCTGGCCTGAAGCCACTGCCTGCTGTATCACCTTATACAAATCAGCCAACATAGGCTGTGCAGACACAGAGGCCACTGCTCCCTGCTGCACCAAACCTGGAACCTTTTTCATAAGCTCCATCACATCAGCTACAGTTGGCTGCCTGCCCTCCATTGCTGTAGCATCTACTGGACCATGTGTTGTGTCACCCACTGTCATGCCAGGAGAGGGTACCTCCTGCACCTGTGTAACCTCTTGCACCTCATTTGAGGGCCCCGCTCTTGGGGCTGGAGGAGCCGAGGTTCTAGAGATACCACCCTGCACCCCCCTCTGAGCTAATTGCTCACAAACAGCCACACATGCTGCCATTGTACATGCCAACTGAGCCAGGTGGGCAACAATCTCATCATCACGACTCTGGGCTTTGGCTGAATGCTTGGGCGCTGACTGGCTGGTGACAGATCCAGCAGGTGCCACATGCCGCTTGGATTGCGACTTGCTTCATGGCATGAGGAAAAAAATTCTCTCTTTAAAATTAACAAACCGGGGGTTATTTTTTTTTTTTTAGAAAAGCTTTAATTGCAATAAAAACACATATACATTGACACCGAACAATACATGACATTACAAACAAACAAATACAAATCACATATAACCGGACAATTCACTAAACATTTAAATAACTAAACACTAAAACATACTAGACAATTTTTCTTCCTAAGCAGTTCAGGAGGATTTAAAAGAAAGAAAAAAAAATACCATAACTACTTTATGCTCTTCTATGAAGACATCCAGAAATTACTTACTATGGCCAATAAAGTTTGACCTTAACTAGATCTGATTATTAAACAAATAAAGCTTTTTCTATCAAAATCTCTAACAATATGTAAATATATAAACAGAAGAAGTAATTTAGTTTTCAAAATGAGGTGAAATACCCACAAACCCAGATGCCATTCTGCCCACACATCTACTCAGGAAACATCACCACAGAGTCTAATAACATAACCCACAATATTGCAGTCACTTTCATTTGCTCGTTCCTTCATGTGATATATCTCATTCCCTGTGAACAATGTCCTTCTGCACTCTATATTGTGCAAAAAGGCTAGCCTCTGCATTAGAAGATAAATAACATAAATCAGATATTATGAATGGGAATCCACAAAAACCAGTTGCAAAATATTTCAATCTTCCTGGGCATAGAATTAGAGTTGGAAGAGACCACAAGGGCCATCATATCTAACCCCCTGACATACAGGAATACACAATGAAAGCAGCCTTGACACCTTGTTATCCAACCTCTGTTTAAAAACCTTGAAAGAAAGAGATTCCACCACATTCCAAGGCAGCATATTCCACTGGCCAACATTTCTCAATGACAGGAAGTACTTCCTAATGTTAAGGTAGAATCCCTTTTCCTATAGTTTGAATCTGTTGGTCTGGGTCCTGTTCTCTGGAGCTGCAGAAAATAATCTTACTCCATTTTCAGTATTACATCCTTTCAAATATTTAAACAGGGCTTTCATATCACCTCTTAAGCTCCAGGCTAAACATACCTAGCTCCCTAACACTCTCCTCATAGGGCATGGTTTCCAGATTTTTCAAAATTTAATAATAATAATAATAATAATAATAAATTTTATTTTTACCCTGTCCCTCTGATGAATAATTGAGGCAGCTTACAGTAGTTAAAATTCATACAATTTGGTCTTCCCTCCTCTGGACACACTCCAGCTTGCCAACATCCTTTTCGAATTGTGGTGGCCAGAACTGGACACAGTATTCCAGATGAGGCTTGACCAAAGCAGAATAGAGTGGCACTATTATTTCCCTTGATTTAGGGCTCTACAGACTCCCTGAAAGAGCATGCTCCGTGCTGCCCCTGGGAGTTGCAGATTGGGGCCACGACAACCGCATACCATGGCCCTGATCTGGCACTTTGCCTCTCTAGAAAGAGCTGGCAAATGCTGCTCCTTTTTAGAGTGGGAAAAAGCCACCCTTGTCATGGCAGCAGCAGCTTTTTGACACTTCTTTGGTGCAGCGTGAGTTCCCTAACAACACCTTCCATCTGTTTGGGTGGGCGGCATGACAGCGGCATTGGGAAGGAGTCAGGGCAGCTGGAGTGCAGTCTCCACACCCCGACTCCACCCCCAGGCCGGCCCTTTTGGCCGGTCTGTATAGTCCCTCAGACACAATATTTCTAGACACCATACTTAAATCACTCTGGCTTTTTTAGCTACAACATCACACTGTTAACCCATGTTTCACTTGTAATATACTAGGACTTTTAGGTTCCTTTAACATGTACTGTTATCAAGCCAGGTGTCCTCCATACTGTATCTGTGCATTTCTTTTTCTTTTTGCCCTAAGTGTAGTACCTTATATTTCTCAGTGTTGAAATTATTTTGTTAGTTTTGGCCCAGCTTTCTAATCTATTAAAGCCATTTTGAATTTTTTTTCTTGTCCTCTAGGGTATTAGCTACCTCTCCTAATTTTGTGTCATCTACAAATTTGATCAGCATAACTTCTATTCCATTCATCCAAGTAATTGATAAAGACATTGACTAGCATTGGGCCCAGGACAGAACCCTGTGGTGCCCGACTGGTCACTACTCTCCAGGAAGAAGAGGAGCCATTGGTGAGCACCCTTTGGGTTTAGTTGGTAAATCAATTACAAATCTACCTAACAGTAGCATTGTCTATTTCACATTTTACTAGTCTGTTTGCAAGAATAACATGAGGGATCTTGTTAAAGCACTTACTGAAATCAGTATTCCATCTCTGATCCCAGGAGAGACTTGAACAAACAGCAACAACTTCTACAAAGAAAGATTGGAAAAAGAAACAGCTGAATTAGAATATATCCGCAAACTCCAATCCCTCAACAGTGGGTTTCACAGAGACAATGGCAGCATCCACACTATAGAAATAATCCAATTTGACACCACTTTATCTGTCGTAGCTTAATGCTTTGGAATTTTGGGAACTGTAGTTTTTTGAGACATTTAGACTTCTCTGTCACAGAGTTCTAGTGTTATAACAAACTTCAGTTCTGAGAATCCCATAGCATTGAGCCATGGAAGTTAAAGTGGTGCCAAACTGAATTATTTCTGCATTGCTGATGCAGCCAATGGCTTCCTGGCACACTATACATATTATAACATGACTTAATGCCCCAAGCTCATGAGAATGCTCTTGACCAGTTTGTCACATCTCCTTTGTGGTTCCCAGCCTACATACACATCACTCCAAAACACTCTCCAACATTCATATGGTTATCCACTCACTCTGGTCTCAGGCAACATCTTCCCTCCTGCCTTTGTCCCTCAATGGTCATAGTTAAAACAACTGTTGTTAAAACTGAACTTGTCACCTTACCATCATACCCACACATTTTGTATTTCCATGGTTATTCATATAGTCTGATTATAAAAGTCTTTCCTGGGCACCAGTTCACTCCATGCATCTGAGGTAGACTACTTCTACAAAAGCAAAAGCTTATTTTGCTCAGTTAACCTCAAACATGCTAAAAGATCATTTTGAATATCTATTTGCATATCCATTTGCATGTTCATCAATTGACCTAATCTATTCATAGAGAAATTGGAGTGAAAGCTTTTACATTTTTGTTACAGAAAAGTCTCTGATAACTGTTTTGCTATCTTTTGTTATCCTTTGATGTGAATACAAGGTGAGTAAGGCCACTGGTCACCTATATCAACCGTTATATGAAATTAATGATGATGCACCTGACTTTTGTTTACCTGAACAGTGCACTAGGTTTTGGGATATTCCTGACAAAGTGAAACTGCAGGTAGTCACCAAGCAGACAACTTTTTTTTAAAAAATAAAAATAAATAATAAACATTAGTCATACCTCACAGGGCCAGGAATGAGATTGCAAGACAAAAAAAATGGTTGACATTTCTAGGAGATTCTGATGTACATTCTTCACGTTCACACTTCAACAAAGTGTGTGAAATTGCACAATCTGCCTTAGATATGAATATACTGTGAATTATGAATTTAAATATATAGTTTCAGTGCAGTATGCACACAAATGGGCTTGTCATTCTTTCTTAGATTGCCTTTCCTATGTAATTAATCCAGAAATTCAAAGATTTACTTGTCACAATGTGTATTATTAAGGCTAAATCCAATTGCCATATAATGTCTAGACTAGAGTAAATAATTGAGTCAATGGGCATGTAGTAAATCAATATATTTCACAGATTCATAATCTCTTCTAGTTGGGATTAACTATTTAATTTAACCTCATGCAATTAGATATCTGAATACACAAAAAGAAATAATGAATTTATGGTCCTGACACATTTCAGATTTCCATGAGTCTTTGAAGAATATTTTAGGTATTCTGGCCCTTGTGTTGCTTTTTACCTTCAAGTAGTTTCTGACTTATGACAACCTAAGGTAGAATTGTCATGGGGTTTTCATGACAACATTTGTTCAGGGAAGGTTTGCCATGGCCTTTCTTTGAGGCTGAGAGAGTATGATTTGTCCAAAGATTTTCCAGTGGGTTTCCATGGCTGAGCAGGGATTTGAACCCTGATCTAGTCCAACACCCAAACCACTATACCAGACTAACCCTATCCCTACTCACAATTTAACTTGTACATTTGTCTGGAAAAACAGTTCTCTATGTCAAGATTTCCTTATATTTCCTTTTGGCCTTTATCTTATTTGTCCTGAGCGTGCACCTCTTATTCCTACTTAAGTGTTCTTAGCTCCAGGGGGAATGATCTAAATATTTTCTCTTCCTCCTGTTCAAAGTATTTTCATAATGGTGCATTTATGATCCTTCACCACTTTGCAGGATAATTTTCCATTGTATCTTCCAAACAATGGTTCTGCTGAAGTATTTAATTCTCATATGGCATTTACCTTTTTAAATTGTGCATTTAATTCTTTGCTAATTGCCATCAATATTTATGCTGTTGAACTTTCATCCTGTTGCATGTTGTATAATTGCTGCTATTAGATAAACTCCCTTAGGCTTTCTTGTCAAATTCATATACAAGACCAGCACCATTTTTCTTCTCCAAGATTCAATATTTTTTATGAGGTTATTAAACTGTACGATACTCTTAAGCCATCCATGTGCAATTGGTATCAAGTAATGAATTACAGTAACTTCCATTTTAATTTTAGCCTTAAAGTATTAACTAAAAGGTTTCCTTTCTATTGTTAGGAATATATACATATGCCAATCAAAAATTATTATTATTATTATTATTATTATTAAAAATAATAACATATTGGTTTAAGTCTATGCATTGTGAACCTTTGACTTTTGTGTTCTGTGGTAAAGTTCAAAGTTGATCTGACAGTCCCATGCTGTGTCTAGAAGATGTATACCCTCTGGTAATCTAGAAAGAGCCATACTACCTGCCTTCCTGTCTCCTGGATTTCTGAGAAACTATGGTGAGATGATAATACTGGGGTTATAGCATAGCTACAAGCTACAAATCACTAGCTCAGCATAGGCTTACACAGTCAGTTACAAACATTTTGCAGTGCATTTTTAGCCCAGGTAAATAACACTATTCAAATTCTCAACTCTGAAATACCCATCCCATCTTCTTTCATATAGCTAATGTTGAAATACTTCTCATGTTCTTATTCCCTGAACTTCCTACTTGTCTCTTTGTTACCTCTTCCTGTACCTTTATTTTTATATGTATTCCAGGGCATGTCCACAATTTTGCTTCCTGAGAAGATGGACTCTGTGTCATTCCATCTATAGAAGCTGAATGTAATGGCAGTTGAATCTTATATTCAACTAGCAACAGGAAAGATCATCCATCAAGTACACCTGAGGGCAGAAACAGACACATACAGTTGGTTTTCTGTATCCACTGATCCTTTATCCATGGATTCAAGCATCCACTACTTGAAGAGATTCACAAAAAGTATAAATTCCAAATAGCAAAAATTGACTATTTTACTATGCCATTGTATTTAATGGGTCTTGAGCATCCACTGATTTTGGTATCCACAGAGGGGTCCTGGAACCAAAACCCAGCAGATATCAAGGGCCTACTGTATGTTGTGACACACACAAGTCAGGAGAAAGGTGGATGTCCTACGATGCTCAGTAGCAGTAGATTGAGTGGGCACCTCTGCTGCCCACTAGGATCTGCCATCTGAGGTGGTTGCCTTGTTCTGCCTAATAGTAGGGTCAGCCATATCTGCTGCACCACACCTGTCTCTTGTTTTTATACTCTTGCTTCAGTCACTGAATCCATTTTGATTTCTGCAGGAGCAGTCTAGCTTTTACTCTGTTGCATTTGATACCAGACCTTTGCTTCAGATTTGAATTTGAGAACTGCCGAGCTCTCCTCCTGACATATCATCACTCACTGTATACCTCAACCTTCATAAAGGAATCACAAGTGAGATTATAATTGGAAAAGGTCACAAAATGTATAAGAGAACAGAAGCCAAAACAAGTTGGAGGTAGTATATTGTTGACAAGACATGAGTTGAAAACCAGCATAGTTTGAGTGTTAAACACTGCACTGAAGAAACACCCTTTCACCACCCAATGTCTGGGTGGGTGGGCAGCATGATGCTGGTGTGAGGGTGAAGTTGGGGCAGCCAGCATGTGGTTGCCACACCCACACTCCACCCTGACACCGACCCTTTCAGCCGGTCTGTAGAGGCCCAAAGACTATTTTTCCCCCCTTCCTTGTCACAACTCTGGCAAAATGTTGTGTATGTTTAAAAGCAAAGCAAAGCAGCTTCATTTATATACTGCTTCATACAGCACTATGGGGTTACAACTATAAGCTCATTGCCCCCCAACAGTTAGGTACTCATTTTAGCAACCTCGGAAGGTTGCAGGACTGAGTTTAGCCTGAGCCCTGGCTAGTATTGAACTCGCAACCTTGTGGTCTATGAGTGAGTGGCTGCAATACAGGCATTTAAACACTGCACCACCAGGGCGCATGTCTACATGTTGACATGTAGAATAATTGTGCAGATTTCTCCAGACATGCATTAGTTACAAAACAATCAATTCCATTGTAAGTTTAAAACTTTGTGGAACTTGCAAGGTGGGCACATCAATGTTAAGTTTTCTGTTGTTTTAACAGCAAAGAGGATTCAATTTGACATACAATTGTTGTGATAGGAAAGTTACTGTTTTAAACATAATTAAAAGACCTGCTACAAAGCTCACAGCTGTCAGACTTTATATTGCTTTTCAGTAACAGAGAATTAAGAGCTTCACCTACTCACTCAAGTCTAGTGATTTTCAACCTTTTTGTCTCTTAAATCCCACCAATCACTCTGTTAAAAAAACTGGTTCACACCATTCTGGAAACAACAACAACATTTTCCTACAAAGTACATTTATGTGTTTAGTTATCATATTCATAGTAAATTTTAAGGTCATTAATATCGTTAGGAGGAAAAACACAAAAAGTATTGATTTTATTAGTGGTAGGAAATTGGCATAATACTATTAAGCATTTTTTTTTTTTTACCACTATGGTAATTTCAACACAAGGAACATAAGTAAAAAAGAAAGAAAGAAATCTTGAAGCAATATTGGGAACATTTTTTATAACTAAAATATCTGTATCACACTAGTGGTAATGCAGCACTGGTGAGAGCTACTGCTCTGCTGTTTGATGATGACATCAAGGCCTTTAACCATATATTTTCACTAACTGCTGATATAGGAAAATAAAAATGACTACATGTATTCTGATTGCTTTTGTATGAGCTTTCACTGTGATATGAAAAGAAAAAAAAGTTAGAGAAAACCATTTGCATTATGGGAAGCTCTGTATAAAAATGGTGTCATTCTATAAGAATGATAAAAGGAAAAAATATGTCCATGTGGTCCCTTCCTTCCTATAGTTCCAAGACAAGGAAATTTGAATACATGAAATTTGGCACCATTAGTAGAGTTGTTTTCTGAGGAGGGGGTATTTTGGTTTTAAAAAATATTAATTAATTAATCTTCATTTACTAGATGGTAGACTTATCTAACCTTACCTAGTCACTGGGAACAAAGCTATTTCTTCTTCCACGCATATCTTTGGAACCATTTGTCAGCCAGTCATAGGGGCGGGGTAATGAAAATAACTAACTGCTTTTTCCTACCATGGAAAGGGATAGCCAATAGAATACTGCCAGACATTATTGCTTCAGGACAGTCACTTTTCCCTTTACACGGGGGTGAGAATAATGCAGTCCTCCAGATTTGATGAAGTATCCAGATTTGATACTTCATCATTATCTCTGCTAGAAATGTCTGATGGGAGTTGCAATCCAACAGCATTCAGACAATAATATTATTCCTATCCTTCCCCTGGAGTATCAGAGTCCTGTTTTACAATACCATTCCCACTCCCTTTTTATATTTCATCACAGGTCTTACTAGTCATCATAACTAGGACTAGGTATGCCTTGTTAAAAGGAGCATCACAAATGGCTACAGTTTTCCTTCTTGACCACCTTCATACTGCAGCTTGGAAGGAATGGATTAATTGTATGGAATTACTAATTTAATTATTTGGATGGATACTTAATTTTATATTGTAATTTATTTGGATGGAATGGGGCCTTGATACTTGAGGGAGTGCCTCTCCCTATATATGGTGTCCAATGGAGGATTCTTCCTCTGTTTCTCACCATTGAGGTCAACATACTATGTGGCAACAAGGAAAAGAACCTTCTCAGAAGTGGCACCCCAGTTGTGGAATACTCTCCCCCGGAAGACTAATTGGTACCAACATTGATTTCATTTAGGTGCCGAGTAGAAACCTGGCTATTAGAGGCTTTGTGCCTTACTGATTTCTCTCAAATCCTAATGTATATAGTTTTAAACCATTTTAATTTTTCAAATCTCTTTTAATTCATTAATTATGCTAAAATAATTTATATTTTTTTGTTGTTTTAAGCTGTTTTAAAGTATTTGTTTCAGTTGTAAGCCTTCATGAAATCTTTTTGATATAAGGTGCAAGTAAAATATTTACATAAATAAATAGCATTCACTATAAATTGCATTCAATTTGTTTAATTGTATTGTTATTTGAATTTATTGAATTGGTTTGTTAACTGAGTTAAATGGCTCAATGTAGGCTAAGGGAGAATATAAATGTTCAGACTTATTCGTGAGTACCTTGGAGACATCACAGGATGAAGCATTTCCTCAGCCAGGGATATTCTCATAGCCATCTTGCAAGTGCCTTCCTTGACTTGACAGCTGAATCACATCAAGGGCTAGGCAATCCTGCCATGATCCACCTGACAGACCCCCTCTGTGTACCCATTTGGGATAGGGCATAGCTAAGACAAGATTGGTTCTCACTCCTTTCCAAATGGAAGGGGATTTTACAATCACAAAAGTGACACTCTGGATTCATCTCAAAGTCTAAACCAGATTGCCAGTTTGCTAGATCTTATTATTTTGTAAATATGTCAAACACAACTGTAAGTCTATAAAGCAAGAAAAAAAGCAAGGAAAAATATTCCAGCAATTTGGCTTTGATATTGCCTTGACATTCCACAGCCATTGATGGTGTTATCTTCAAAAAAACTGCCTGGTACTTTCATAAACTTATTATATCCTCACCACATTAACTGAAAGTAAGTTCTAAACAATTGTTTATTTGAAACTTGCAGAATAGGTATTTCATTTACTAATTTATTTTTCATTTCTAGATTATGAAATATACTCCAAAATGTTCAGTTCACCATTTACTTTTCCCTTAACTATCGATAGTATCTTGTCAGAGAAACACAATATAACTTGTGTCAAAAGGAGTTATGGTTTTATGTATACTTTAATCAATTATAGACTTCTAGAAGTACATTATGTCTACAAGAACAGTTCTAATGAAGTTTAAAAGAAGTCTTAGCAAATAGAAATTATGGAAAGTCTGGTATGTATGAACAACGGGGGGAGCCTTTTTCTCAGATGTGTCCAATGAATTACACTGGGGGAATGCATTTGATTTGTTTAAGCAATTTTGATTACCATCAAAGAAGCTAATGCTGAAATAGCAATGAGTGCCAGTCTCATTTATCTATTCAAAATAATGGATATTTTTTTTAAAAAATAAAATAAATACTGAAGTGTATTTGATTCAAAATTATATTAAAATTTACTAGAAAGATGAGTGTTACAAAAATTAATAATTTTTGCTCAGTGGAAACAATACACCCTAAATGTAACATGCTTTTTGTATTATGCTGTGTTAATGTGTGAAAAGAAACTGCTACTTAGGAACCTATTGCATTGCCTCAAATATAACCTTCAGCACCTGGTCTCCACTGGCAGTCTCCCATTCAAGTATTAACCAGTGCTGATCCTGCTAAACTCCCAACATCAGATAGGATCTGATGCTGTTAGGGTATGCCAGTAGTTAAGTTCTATCATGAAGATACTGTGGATAATTCAGATGAAATCCAGGTACCAATAATGAATACCTACATCTTATCTCAGTTTCATTTCACCCCCCTCCCCGCTTTGATGTTAGGAAATATTCAGAGTTAATGAGAGGCAAACATCAACCCTTCATTGTGGCCTGGCCTGCTTGCCTGCCTCTTAGCTAACCACCTTACTTATCTAGCTCCCTTTAATTTCCTTCATTTGCTAAATCTAGCTTCATAAGGTACCACATTTATCCTGAATTCTTATATCTTATAAAACACAGGTTCATTAACCAAAGTCTAGCCAAGTTAGCTGACAAAGCTGAGGAACAAGAGGAAGCAAAAACAATCCCAGCATGATTGTTGTGGCAATCTTGCTGCTACTGTTTACTGATACAATATATTTCCTTACATTTTAACTTATTGCTATAGTGCAGGGGTAGGCAACCTTTCCCCTTTAAGGGCCAAGGGACTTCAGCTCCCAGAAGCCTCAGCCATGTTGGCCAATAGTCCCATGTTGGCCAATAGCTCCTGGGATTCTGGGAGCTGAAGTCCCTCGGCCCTTAAAGGGGAAAGGTTGCCTATCCCTGCTATAGTGCATTTAAACATAATTAGACATATGGGGCCTAGCACTGTGTTTGAATTAAACTTACCTTTTTATGCTGCTTTGGTGCACACCACAAACAGAAAAGAATATCACATGTATAAATTCATTGTCTACTTGAGTTACTGTTTGTTTCCATGGATGGAAACTAATTATTCTAATTACTATTAAGGGTTAGTAGAGAAAAATAATTTTTAAAATATGATATGGATATGATATTTTTGCAATTACCAATTTGTAATGAAAACTGAGAATAAAATAAGGAAGGCTTCTATGCTAGTCAAAGAGAATAATGTACAATTGTGAGTCATAGGCCATTAATCTTGGTTGCCCACCCTCCAGTTTTAGCCTGAAAAACATTACAGCTCAGCAGCTGGTGTTGTCATTGACAAATGGAAAAGATTACAATTAAGTGATGTGGACAAAGCAAACTTCTTCTCCTCCACCCTGCATGAAGCTTCCCTTATAGTGAAAGAGTTTACACTGTTCAGGCTATAGAAAAGGACATCCCATTTCTCTTACAGTTTGACTTGTCAAGATCCCATCAACATTGCTCCCCCACTCCTGAAAGAGAGAACATACCGGTACTTGAAAACTCATCAATACTTTTTTTTGGTTTTTTTTTTTTTTTGTATGGTTTGATTGAATCCTGGAAGCCTACTCCATTTCAGCATTGCTTGAAAACACAGTTGAGACTTTGGCAAATAGCACAATTGAACTTCAGTCTTTAAAATATCACACTCCTTGGTTTGATACAGTATTCTGTCCTTCTAGTGGAAGTGCTCTTATTTCATATAAGGGATGCAAAGAAAATTCACATTTCTCTCCTCATGATGAGCATGAAAGAGTGTCTTTACATGTTATACCAATTATCAGAAAATAGTTAACGGCCAAAAAACAAAAAGTGAAGAATTTGTTTTTGTACAAAATAGTGTTTTTTTAAAGAAAAATATTTTTGAATGAAACACTTTTTATTTTCTGAAGGTTTTTTTTTTTGGGCAAAAATGTGGCTTTGTGTGTAAAAGAATAACAAATCCTAATTATTTGATAATATGCAAAACCTCTTGTGATCTTACTAACAAGGACAATTTTACCCCTTGGAAAATTAATTAAAGAAAGAATTACCTATCTACTCCCTTATTGGAGATATAAAGAACGTTCCAAAATTTTCTTAATGCAAAACAACCTTCAGCAAAAAAAACCTCAGAACAAAATCCCCCCCCCCCCATTTAAAACTGTTTTGAAAGTATTGCTAGCATTATGTCATGGTCTCAACTACTGAAATACTCATATATGTCTATGTTTATATCTAATGGAAAGAACAGTTACCATTTTAACTGTTGACTAGTGAATGTACATGAGTGAACACAGAAAAAAAATCAGCATACTCTAGTTGCATTTGGTTTGCATCATATTTAAAGCTGGAAGGTGCCCAGGTCAACTCACTTATAGTACACAAGAACTACCAATGGAAAGCCAGTCCACTCCCAAGGCTTACAAAGAGTTACAAACAGAAACATAATCCAGAAGTCCAAGGTTTAAAAGGAGAAAGAGTCCTGAGCAAAGTCTAAAGTCAAGAGGGAAGCTGAGGGTAAGATTAGTCCAAATGTATATACTGAAGGTTAGCAAGCCAAATATGCCAGGCAGGGTTGCACAGAAATTTGGTAGCTATTATTCTGCAACACAATGCAAAATAATGGCCTGGGCTGAGCTGATCTAATTCATAGCCAGCAGTTATTTAGTTCAGCTGGCCTCATTAGCTCAGCATCCTGTATTTAATGTGACCTTTTGCTCCCAGTGCTTTATGGACAGGGTGAAGTGACTCTATTCCTCCTCCTCCTCCTGATGTACAGCTAATATCTGGGATGGACTGGATTCTGCCTCTGCCAGTACCATGACAGAACTGCCAGTCTCTCCCAGCTCCAACTGAAGTCCTGACTCTCTTCTGCCTCTTCTTTGTCTGAGGTGGCATCCTCCAAGGACATTTGATCACACAATTCACACAATGATGAATGGCAGTTTGGTGTATTCATACAGTGACCTCTAGTATAAAAACTGAAATGTGAAGGAAGTCCTTGCTTAATCAAAAATATATTGGAGGAGCTATTGGTGTAGGATCAACACTTACTCAATAGCGATCTCCACATCCTTACTAAAGCTTATAGAAATTGTATGTATGGGCTATTCTGTGTAGCAAGAAAGGGTGTTTGAACTCATAAGCCTGAGAAGCCACACAAGTGATGTCAAACAACCTTCGTGTTTATCAGATTTTCTAGCCTCAACTACCATGCTCAAAGGAAGATACAGAAAAGGAGAAGGTCCTGTTTGAGAAATCACTATTGTTTGCTATGGGGTCTTCCAGGCTGAAGGATGTCACCCTGTCATGATCCTTGTTTTTAGAAGTCCTAATACAAATGTAGCTTCTTCCACCCCATGCCTATTGCACAAGCAATTGTATAATAAGTCATTGGCTCTTTAAACACAAAATTCCTCACAAGAGACTGGAATAACACCAGGACCAGATTGCTTTACTTTCAGAAGGTCTCAGAAGTCTTTAGCATTGCACTGAGAGAACTGTTACTTAATCCCAGCATTGCTCTGTCCAGAATTTTAGAAGCCTCAGCCTTGCCTTACATTCAGTTTCCCTTCAATTCTGCGAGAACTCTGATTTAGTAGCTCTGTATAGAAATATATTTTCATTATTAGAGTGATATTTTCTCAAAGCAAAGCCTTACAAAATAATAATGCAGAACATCAGCTGACTAATCCTAATCCTTTTCTTTTCTTTTCATGTAGTAAACTCTTGTGGCCTACAAATGCACATTAAAATATGGAACATCTTCATGGTGAGTGCCACTTTGTGTGAACAGGTGCTATAATATTGACAAATTTGAGAATGTCAAACAAATATCCTTGCAGCTTAAGAAAGTGGATGCTAATCTTGAAAGCAGCACAAACATTTTCTATGTACACTATCAATTAGACAATAAGGCACCACAGGGCTTGTACTTATCATAGGATAATCATAGCCCTAGTGATTTACAAGGTTTGAAGCACAGGGGAATTTAACTGTGTAAACAAGAAGGGGATATGAAATCAAGTGAGCAAAAATTATCCATTTGAATTATTATAGTCTAACTCAGGCTGTCAAGGCATTATACATTCTTTCCACAGAGAATCATACTTGCAATGAAGTTAATGATGTCTTGCAGTGGAGATGATATAAGAACTTTTTAGTGGGCAGAGATGAATTCATTTACTTCATGTGGAGCAAGATGGCTGAGGGAGGGGTGAAATGTATAAGATACTGGACAAAACAACAACAACAATGTTGAAGAAAGGGTCAGCTCACACAGGACTATTAATCTATTATTCAATCATTCCTCAACACCAAACATGCAAATGCAAATCCAAAGGTTTCCAGCAACATACTTAGATTTAGTTTACTACAGAAGAGGAGTCTACTTAACCCTCTTGTGTGACTCAAATCTGAATTAAGTAGTATCAGCATATTCATAACTGCTTTGCATTTGAAATGCTCATTTCTCATAACTGTTACACCACATTGAATTATGGTTAGTTTGTTTTGTGTATCATAAACAATTATGAACTGTGAAACACATGGCACTTAAATCATACATTAAATCAGGATCTTGAAATCAGATATTGCTCTACAGATGGGAACAGCTTTTGTTGCAAAGTAGGGAAAAGCTTACAAAAATACATGAAGCTCTGATATTTCAGGTAATATGATTCATTAGATGAAATTGTTGCTCATTTTAATTGAACATATAACTATTGAGATATATCTTACAAAATGCCAAACACACCTGCAAATCCCAAATGTGCTCAATAGGTGCTATATAGAATTACTTGGCAATGTTAGCAGACAGTGCCAACATTTTGAATGATTTTGCTTGTGATTATCAAGGACATGTTCATATGTTCAAAATTCATGTGGAGGATCAGGCATATCTGAGAACACATTTTCATGAAGAAAATGTCTAATCCAATGTGCCCTAAATTACAGGGCCTTTACAGATTGGCAAAAATAGTGCAGCTTGAGGCCACCTTAACTGTCCTGGCTCAGTGCTAAGGAATCATGGGAACTGTAGTTTATTGTGGCACCAGAGCTCCCTGACAGAGAAGGCTCAATGTCCCAGAAAAAAATACAGTTCCCATGATTCCCTAGCACTGAGCCAGGACAGTTAAAGTTGCCTCAAGTTGCACTATTTCTGCCAGTCTGTAAAGGCCCACAATTACTCTTTCTTAGTGATTCACACATGTAAGGCTGCTGTTAAGCTACTGAGAAATGACATCTGAGATAGTGAACCTTACTAACTCGAGTGTCATACCACAATTTTCTTTTGCCTTTTTATTTACCTTTTTTTTTAAAAAAAAATCATTTTTACCATTAGAAAGCTGGGCAAAAAAGTAACAAAATGAAAATTAAATGCACAGATATAGGATGCAGACACCTCACTTGACAACATTCCATGTGAAAGGGATCTAGGGTTCTATTAGACCACAAGTTGAACATAAATCAACAGTATGATGCAGTAGCTTAACAAGCCAATGTGATTCTAGGCTGCAACAATAGAAGTATAGATCAAGGGAAGTAATAGTACCACTCTATACTGCTTTGGTCAGACATCATCTGGAATACTGCATCCAATTCTGAGTACCATAATTCAAAAAGGATGTTGACAAGCTGGAATGTGACCAAAATGATGAAAGGTCTGGAAATCATGCCCTATGAGGAGAGACTTAGGGAGCTGGGTATGTTTAGCCTGGAAGTTAAGAGATGATATGTTTAAATATTTGAAAGAATGTCATACTGAAGATGGAGCAAGATCCATCGACAGCTCCAGAGAACAGGATCCAGAGTAAAAGATTCAAACTACAGGAAAAGAGATTCCATCTCAATATTAGGAAGAACTTCCTGACAGTACGAAATGTTTAAATATTTAATAATAATATAATAATAAATTTTATTTATAGCCAGCCCCGCTTCTCGGCAATCAGGGCGGCTTACAGCATTTTAAAACATACAAAGTTAAAAACATTCCCTCATCCCGGAATCCCCCACCCATCCCCTAAAACCAGATTAAACTATAGAGAAAATTAAAATGCCGTAGTACAATAAAACCAACAAAACAATAAGGCAGCCATGATACAAGGAGCACTAAAACCTTCTCCCTTAGAGCCAGGGGATTATTCCGGGAAGGCCTGCCAGAAGAGATCCATCT
>CM034708.1:66376698-66393379 GCA_020142125.1 Phrynosoma platyrhinos
ATCCCAGATTGAGGATTGAACCTGAAAGAGGTAAGACACCTCTTTTGGGTGTGTTATAAGCTCCACAGTTAAAGCAAAATCAAGAATGCTATGACTGTGCAGTGTGAAAGAGTATCTTCCTGTTGCCATGGCAGGTAAAGTGGAATCATAGTGCAATTTTAAAGGGCCCAAGGTGATTGACCTTCATAAATGACTGCAAATTTGAATTTAGATCTTTCTTGGTCAATAGTTTAACACAAGGATTTGGAACCTGTGGTTCTTCAAATGTTGTCTGGTTCCATCTCCCACAATCTCTAGGCATAAGTGACAATAGATAGAGAAGATACGGATTTCAGTCTGACAATATCTGGATGGGCATGGATTCCCTGCCACTGCTCTAACCAGTCCATATTCTATGTTTTGTTACTGGTCCATTTCTTGTATTTCTGGATCAGCACTTCACACTGCCATCTTTTAAGTTCTATTGCTGCTTCTCTTCTTCATCTAGATCAGGGGTAGGCAACTTTTCCCCTTTAAGGGCCGAGGGACTTCAGCTCCCAGAAGCCTCAGCCATGTTGGCCAATAGTCCCATGTTGGCCAATAGCTCCTGGGATTCTGGGAGCTGAAGTCCCTCGGCCCTTAAAGGGGAAAGGTTGCCTACCCCTAATCTAGATGCTATAGGGAGGAAGAGGCTGCTGTTTCTGCTGCTGCCTTGGGCCTCTGCATCACCAGTGGGACTCTTCTCTTTGCATGACCAAGGCCCTGACCTAGCAGCTACTCACCATTAGCCAGCACAGCTGAATTCCCTGTCTGGGACATAAAAACAGGACTCTTGGAGGATGGATTCACCCCTTGGAGGAGTCCCTTTGGGGGTTCACCAGAGCCTCTCTGACAGAGAGAAGGGTTGTTACCTGTTTTTACCATCTGCTTGTCTGTATATTGTATTGGCTGTTTTAAACAGCTACTGCTTTGTCTGCCCAATACAGGAAGGATGTGTTTTACAGAGGAGGGAAGAAGTGCACAGATTCATGGAGCAGCCATTAGAATCACACATGGGAGAGGGCAGAGACCCCCAAACTGTCTCCTAGCTCAAATAGCTGGGTGACAGCCCTCCTGGGTTGAAAATGCTACTGTTGAATGCTAGGTCAGTGGATGGAAAAGCAAGTGACATTCAGGATTTGATTCTGGATGAGCATGCCAACCTGTCCTGTATTACAGAGACCTGACTGGATAAGACGGGATGTGTGAATGTTACTCTCTCTCAACTCAGTCCAGCAGGTTCTGTGCATCAGTGGTCTATTGTGATTCCATCCCTCTGACCAGGTGGCCTTTCACATAGTTTGCAGATTTGGGTGTGTATACTTAAAGATGGGTAGCTGGGACAGAATATGGATTTTGTTAGTGTACTGCCTACCTAGCAGCTTAACAATCTTTCCTGAGCTAGTTGGGGCAGTTTCTGGGTTTTTGGTGGAGTCCCCATGGCCAGTAGTGCTAAGGGACTTCCAACATGCAGGCTGAAACTGCCCTATTAGAAGTGGCTCAGGACTTCATGACCACCATGACAACTATGGGTCTGTCCCAAGTGGTATCTGGACCTACTCATCCTTCTGGGAAGACTCTGGACTTTGTTTTCTGTACCGGGTGGGGTGATGGTGGTCTTGGTGTGGAGAAACTCTGCGTAGTTCTGTCATCATGGACAGATCATTGCCTAGTCAGGTTTAGACTCACTGGGACTCAGAACATATGCAGAAGTGTGGGACTTGATCAATATCCTTCACCCAGGAGGCTGATGGATGTGGATGGTTTCCTTATGGCTCTCAAGGATTTTCCTGTCATCTCAGCAGGCAATTCTGTTGAAGCTCTTGCTCATCTCTCACCAGAATGGGGAAATTGCCAGGGCAGTGGACACAATCTCTTTTGTCCAGGTTGGCATGCTCATCCAGAAACCTCTTGCAGAGTGCAGCCAAACCAACCCCTGGTTTGCCAGGAAGTTGGCAGTGATGAGGTGATTGAGACAGAGACTAGAGACATGTTGGCAGAAGACTCAAAGCAAGTCTGACTGAACACAGGCTAGAGACTATTCCATGGCAATGAGGGCAGCAAAGATTTTTTTTTTTTTGCTGTCACCATTGAATCTACAGGGAGCTGTCCAGCAGAGCTGTTTTGAGTGATCAGATATCTATTACACACTGGTCCATAAGCAGAAAATGCAAATTACTGGACAACCAACTGTGAAGAATTTGCACAGCATTTTGCAAATAAAGTCACTCAGATCCACTCTGACTTGGATGATATAGTTCAGGGGTAGGCAACCTTTCCCCTTAAAGGGCCGAGGGACTTCAGCTCCCAGAATCCCAGGAGCTATTGGCCAACATGGGACTATTGGCCAACATGGCTGAGGCTTCTGGGAGCTGAAGTCCCTCGGCCCTTAAAGGGGACAGGTTGCCTACCCCTGATATAGCTGATACAGTGCCAGTGGCCTAGGTGCCTGTTTGTCCTGTTTAATGGATACTTTTTCATTTGTGCAGCCTGAGGATCTCAACAGGATCCTTGAAGAAGTGAGAGCCACCACATATATGATAGACCCTTGTCCTCCCTGGCTTATCAAACAGGTCAAAGAGGAACTGGAGGAGTGGATGAAGAAGGTAGTCAGTGCCTCCCTATAATGAGGCAGTATGCCAGCTTTCCTAAAGGAGGCAGTTGTGAGAGTTTGGTGGAAAAAGCCATCCCTGAATCCCTCTATATAGGTTAATTATTGTCCAGTATCCAACCTAGCATTTTGGTAAGGTATTAGAGCATGTGATGGCCTCCCAACACCATTATTCAGATCAATTTCAGTCTTTTCAGGCCTGTCTATGGGACAGAGACAGCTTTATTCACTTTGGTGAATGACTTATGTAGGGACCTGGAGAGGGGGAGTGTGTCCATGTTAGTTCTGCTGGACTCAGCAGCTTTCAATACCATCAACTCTGGTAACCCTCTGGGCTGCCTTGATGGGACAGGACTTGGAGGTATTGATTTACAGTGGCTCCATTCCTTCCTGAAGGGGTTGCCTAGAAGACTGTGCTAGGAGACTCCTGCTTGATCTCCTGGCCTGTGGGATCCCTCAGGGTTCTGTCTTGTCCTGCATGCTATTTAACATATACATGAAACCACTGGAAGAGATCATCCAGAGTTTTGGGATCAATATGCAGATGACATCCCACTCTACTATTCCTTTCCAAATAAGGAGGCTCTCCTGGTCCTAAACAGTGTTTGCCATCAGTAGCAGACTGGATGAAGGCAAACAAACTGAAGCTTAAGCAGTCAGAGATGTTCTTAGTCAGTCAGAAGGCAGATCAGGGAATAGAGATTCTGCATGTGTTAGATGAAATTATCCTCCCCATGAAGCCACAGGTTTGCAGTTTGGGGGTATTCTAAGATTCAGTTTCAAAACTGGAGGCCCAAATCTCTATGGTGGATAGGAGTGCTTTTGCACATTTACAGCTTGTGTGCTAATTGCACCCATTCCTTGAGATGCTGTGTTACATTCTGTTTGGACTACCGTAACATGCTTTACTTGGGGCTGCCTTTAAATATGTTTGAAAACTTCAGCTGGTGCAAGAAGCTACACCCAGAGGGTAAACTGGAGCAGGTTGCAGAGACAATATAATGTCCCCGTTGAAACAGCTCCACTGGCTCCCAGTTTGTTTCTGGGCACAATTCAAAGTGCTGGTTATGACTTATGAAGCCCTATATAGCTATATAGGGATAATCAGGAGAGGCCCTTTTCTCAGATCCATCATCACAAGAATGTTTGTTGGGGAGAGAGGCTTTTTGGTGGTTGCCTTCCCAAGGAGACTAGAATGGTGCCCTCCTTGTTCCACTGGCAGGCTAAAACCTTTTTATATAGACAGGCTTTCAAAACAAAGTTTTGAAAGAATAGGCTAGATGGTGCTCCTCTGTTTTAACAACTGTTTAAGAGTTTTTATTTTTTAAATTGCATTTTATTCTTTTATTGTGTGATTTGTTTTAATACTTTATTAGTTCTTTTAAAGCTCATTTTTTGTAAATTCAAAATTGTATTCTGTTAAATTTTGGGCTGCTTTGACTCTCACTTTTGGGGGGAAGCAAAAAATAATAATAGTAATCATCATCATCATCATCATCATCATCATCATAATCCTTACTGTAGTCTTTTAAATATATGCCATTTTTGGCCTGTGGGTGAATGAGCCTTGAGAATTCTCTGTACAATTTTTGGCAGAGAAACTGGTGATAGTAAGGAGACATTTAATCAAATTTTTCCATTTGTACAAATGAAAACATCAAATGGTAACAGTCTGGCCCTTATTTTCCATTCTTCACAATGCCTCAACAAACAAAGGGATGGATGGTAGCTGCTCCAAAAAAAGGTGAATAATATTTATAGAGAAATTTGCAATGTGGCCTTTTTTCTAGGTGTGTATAAAAGGTGAAGATGCTGTGCAATGTTGTATATACAATAATGCCCCTTCCTTCATTAGTGACTTCTCAAAGGAGTCTCATCCACTTCTTTACTGATCTTTGACAGATTCTTCAAATTCAAGTTTGTGTTCTGTCAGGAAATGTGAGAATGTAAAAGCAGCTACAGTCACAGATCAGCTATCTACAGTCACAGTAACACTTTTCATTTATTATTGTTCAAGGGCTAAGAAGACTTGGTATTTTTTAAAATGCTGTGGGGCACACCTGCTTGTGCTTCACAATAACTTCCATCACATAAGCCCTCAACTGAAACTAAAACCAACTGAGGATAAAGTTGTTCACTTAATCACTGGGTTTACAGTTAAGCTGGAAAGGCTAAACCAAAAATAAACAGACTGTTTCAATGTGACAAAGAGAGTTCAGGTCTTGGGAGAATTCCATTTTATCAAGAAGTATTCCATTTTGAATGAACGTGGGAAACAAAGCAAGGTATATCAGAAAGTATATAGTTATGAATGAAAAAAAATGTCGATAGTGGAAGGTTGCAGTTATAGTAAATAATTTAAAAAGTAATTGTGTAATTTAGGACCTTACTGAATGGGTATGAGACCACTACTTAGTTTTTCTTCCTGGCTATGTGTTTACAATCTGAAATTACCGTCCACAAATATTATTGTGCTTTATGGGGTACTAACCAATATCAGAGCCATTTATGTTTTTCTTTTCACAGCAGCTGCAGATGGTGACATCATTGTCAACTCCCAAGGTCTACAGACTCAACTGATTTGTGTGTGTGTGTGTGTGTGTGTGCGCGTGTGTGTGCGCGTGTGCGTGTGTGTGTGTATTATTATTCCATCATTTATATTTACCCATGTGAACCCACATTAGGACAGACAGGTTAGAAGCATTCATGGCCCTGAATTTTCAAAATCAAGACCTAGAGTCCTCCACTGGTGTTGCCACAGTAATCAGGGCCTGTCATGTTATTAAGCATGATCTACTGAACAGTTGCTCAGAGCAAGTCATGCAAATGATGGTGATGATGATGATAATTCTCACAAAGTTTATCAAGACATTTATCTGAAAAATAGTGTTCCTAAGTTCTGCATTAAGGTGGGTAAGTGAGGGCTTTCTCCAGTTCAGTTTCTAAGATCCAAAACACACTGCATAAATAATCCAGTTTCAGACCACTTTAACTGCCCTTGCTCAATGCTAGGGAATTTTGGGAACTGTAGTTTTGTGAGACATTTAGCCTTCTCTGTCATCTGGTACCACAATAAACTACAATTCCCAAGATTCCCTTGCACTATGCCAGGGAAGTTAAAGCGGTCTCAAACTGGATGATTTCTGCAGTGTGTTTTGGACCAAAGATTTAGAAACATTATTTTCAAGCATTGCTTTTAACTAAATGTGGGAGTAGCTGTTTAATCAAAGAAAGTTTTCCAAGTCCACTTTGAACGGAAAGAGACAACCTTCTTCCCTGTTCTGTTATTAACACCTTTGCAACTGCTTCACTGGAAGATGTAGTCCGACCAAAGAAAATTTTCTAAGGAAAAAAAGTTTTCCTTTGAAAAAGTATGTCCCTCAGCAGTCTTCCTTGTTTTCATTTCATTGTGAAATATTCCTTTATCACTCAAATAATAATAATAATAATCATAACCATGCTACAAATGATCACCAGATACTCTAGGGGGATGAAGACAGGGCAAATCTATTTATACATGTCTATTCAAAAACAATCCCTATGTAATAGGATTTTAACTTTAAAATATCGAGAATCTAAAATATCCCATAGTTTCAAGGCTTTCTTTTCAGGGGAATGGGACAAAGAGGAAACAATTAGAAAGACAGAGGGGAGAAGAAAAATGATAAAGCATAGAGCTAGAAGAAGTAGGGGTAGAATTAGAGGGGGAATTTAGGAAAAGAAGAAAATAGATTCAATTACATTAGCAGGAGCTGTGGGTGTGGGGGGGAAAGGTATTCCCAGTTGACAAGGTTGTCAAGTCATGTCTGACCATAGGGTGCTCATCTTTGTTACTAAGCCAAAGAACCAGCATTGTCAGAGACTATTCTGTGATCATAGGGCCAGCATGATTGCACAGAACGCTGTTTACCTTCCCACTGAAGTGGTACCTATTTATCTACTTGCATTTGCATGCTTTTGAACTGCTAGGTTGGCAGAAACTAGGACTAGTGACAGTAGCTCACCTCATTATGCAGCACCCAGGCCTTGAACTGCCAACCTACCAATCTTGCAATCAACAGTCAGTATCTTAACCACTTGAGCCACTGCATCCCAGCAGTGGAAAAAGAAGACAGGAGAGACAGACTGGAAGGAGTAGATGTTCAGCCAGGAGTAGTGAAAGATGTGGATAAAGAGGACAAGAAAGTAAGAGAGGGATTAGGGAATGAGGAAGAAAGTGAGTTGTCATGGGCTGCATTTATGGAAGCAGTAGTGTAGTAATCGAGTTTCTAATCCATCATGTACATTTCTATGGGATATTTTAGATTCTAAATAAAGCAATACTAGGGGCCTCTGCAGATCGGCCCAAAGGGCCAGCCTGGAAGTAGAGTTGGGGCAGGGCAGCTGCACACTGGCTGCCCCAACCCCAGTCTGAGGCCATCCTGACACCATGTGCTATTATGTATGGTGCACGGTGTCAGGATGCCCTTCCGGCGCAGCATTCAAACACACTGCACTGAAAAGGTGCTGAAGTAGGGTGGCCTTTTGCTGCCCCTAAAAGGAGCTGCATTTTGCCACTCTTTTTGGGGTGGCAAAAGGGAGGATTGGGGCCATGGCATGGGGTTGCCACAGCCCTGATCTGCTGCTTCCTGGGACGGCCAGAGCCGCTAGTCTGCAGAGGCCCTAGATTGCTTTAAAGCTCTCCTTCATAGCTTCATTGTAATGAGTTTTTAAATAAATGGGTCTGAAGGTAAACAGAGTCCTGGTACAGAACAGGTAAACAGAGTCCTGGTACAGAAAAGAAGCCTCTTTGAGTGCAGGATTCTTTCTTAGATGCAGGAAGAAAGGAGAGGGGACTACATTCCTTCCAAACCTGTAAGCATCAACTTGTAGCTTCTAGAAGGCTTATATTGTTAAGGTATATAACTCACATCTTAGAAGCATTTCCTTTGTCTTGATCTTGAGAAGGTGAAATGCTAGAACTTCACCCAAGAGCTTGAAGACCTATCTGGACCTATAGGAACATTGTGACATCTGGGAGTCCAAATCTGATGTTCATTTTCATTTAAGGCTGTATCAACATATGACCTAAATGATGTGAGAACACGTTTATATTTTCTGTTATTGCATCATTTAAAAATATATTTGTCAATAATAAAATAATGCATTACATCTCAGTGACTTACATGGTAACTTCAAATGTATGCAGGGTTCATTCATTTGATCAGTCTAGTCTACTGGGCCTAGAAATTGGTTTAATTAGTTTCAAAGTATACTTTGAAGTAAAACTAAGGCTGCTTCTGCATGGCATAAATAATTGCCATGGCTCAATGCTGCAGAACTCTGGGATTTGTAGTTTTATGAACATTTAGCCTTCTCTGTCAGATCTCTGGTGCTACAACAGACTGCAAACTAGAAATCCCAGGTTCATCTTATTTCTTAAGTGTGACCTCACAACTGAAAAAGCAACATTCCTACAGTAACACAATTCAGTGGCATCACTAGGGGGTGTGAGGGGTGCAGACTGCATTGGCCCTCCCTAATGCCATCCTGTCCTTTTCCTCATGAGGAGAGGGAAGGGGCAGCCCCAAGAGATGCTGAGTGTGCTCTCTCCCATGCCATCCCTTCCCTCTCTAAGTGCCAAGAGATGAGAAGAGGGACAGCACATTCCCATCATGAGGAGAATGATGGGTGGCCCAAGGGAGACTGAGCACACCACCCCGGAAGCTCTGGCCCACATACCGGGTGACACCAGGAACAGGAATGCCACTGTCACAATGCCTCTGTTGATTTCTATTGTTCTGAAAAATATGAACAACCAAGATATCCTTACATCATCCAAACAGGAAATTATAGTTAAATATGGTGTGACCTCAATACTATATATCGTATTATACTAAGTAATGCTCTATATGTACTTTCTGCAATTTATCATCTTGTATTTCTAATATTCTGTTAGAAGTTAGTTATTTTCTGTGTCACTGAGAACTTTATCACATGAGGCAATAAACCACAATAGCAGCTGGTTAATAAGCTTATCACACAATGTTCCCTCCCTTTTTTTGTTACCTCATTGGGAGATCATATCACAGGCAGGTTTTTTTTTCAGCTGTGCAAAACCTCTCTCACTTCTGTGGTGCTAGCATTTGCAGTGTGATAAATCAATTCTACTTTAATCCCAATTTAGGGTGGTCTATTGGCAGGCTTTTGGTGTTGCTTGCCCTTTGCCTACCAGTGATCAGGGACAAATGAGTTACTGTGCAGAGCAGAAAAGATTAATCAGTGGCAGATTAATCACATTCATCTGCCAGTGATTAGTTTCTCCTGAATTAGGAAGAGTCCACTCTCTCCCGCAAAGGAAAAAGGCCTTTTTAAAGGTAAGAATTATTTTAATTGATGTTTCTTTGAAGTGTGTCTGTGTGCAAAAGTAGGCACACACTAGACCGTACTGGATTGTAATAGGTGGGCAGTGCCAAACGCTGCATGTGGTAACATATTAGCATGAATGAAGGTTGTAATGCTGGAAAGATTAAAATGATTTTATACAGAGATGTGACAAAGAAAAGAACAGTCAAAATTGCATAGTGCTTTTGAAAAGAATGCAATTTTAATGGGAAAAATGTCTGGTGTGATAAGTCATGAGAGACTTTCTTATCTTGGGGGGTTGCAGACTGCCAGAAATAGTGCAAACTGAGTCCACTTTTAGGGTTAGTGCTAGGGAATCATGGGAATTGTCCCCCCCCCCCCAGAACATTGAGTCTTCTCTGTCAGAGAGCTCTGGTGCCACAATAAACTACAGTCCCCATAATTCCCTAACCCTAACCATAACCCTTAAAGTGGACTCAATTTGCACTATTTCTGGCAGTCTGAACCCCCCTTCTCATTTTTTTTTCTCTCTTAGGCTGCATCTGCACTGCAGAAATAATCCAGGATTGACACCACTTTAAAACAATTTTAAATTATCACAGTTTTAAATTGTCTGTTTTTTAACTGATAAACTATTTAATATATTTTAATCTTTTAAAATTATTGTTAATATTCTTTGTTTTACATTGATTTTATCGTAAGGCATCCTGAGATCTTCAGCTATAGAATGGGATAGAAATATTTTACTAAATAAATTAATAAAGTAATATTGGCACACTAGGCAAAAAATAATAATAATTTAAAAAATTAAAAAATCCACAAGAATTTCTTCCCCTCTCACAGTAAGAGTAAAATTTTAATAACTATTGTATCCTTATAGCTCGTTTTCTTTGATTTTCTCCCTCCCCAAAATCCTTGGCATTCTCAGTGACACAGAATAGGAGACGTGTGGAAGATAATTACTGAATGCATGGTTACTGGTATGTTTCAAACAGTTAGATGGCTAGTAACTGTTTTAAACAGGCATTACAGCTACATATTCGTAGTCATGGTAAGAGGTGTGTACCAGTACTGAAGAAAATATATTGCTTCAGCATCCACAATCCAGATGAACTAAGGCTAACTAAAGTGATGGGATTACTGCATTTAGTATTAAGAGATTAAAAATTAGATGATCAAGGGTATTTTTTTAAAAAAAAAATCAGTATGGTATCTGTTTGTGGAAGCGAAAGTTCTGTAGAATTTATAGCTATCATTTCATGGGTTCAGTAAATCCTTCCATTCTAACATACCACAGAGGACTAAAATAGTCTGAGAATGTACTGAAATCTCTATATTGACAGTAATCTCCACTGATAGACCATTGCAATCTAAATTCATTGCAGCTTTCAAAGTATAACATCATGGCATAAAAGAAAACTGAAGTGGAGGACTAATGCAGGAAATACTCTACTGCAGAAGAACATGTCTAGTAATAATAGTTGTCAGAGTGTTCAGAATTTCACAACTTCCCTTTGACATTTAATAGAGATTTTTTTTCACATACATGATAGTAGAGATCTGATTAATAATATACTGCTAATGTTATCAAATAATTAAGTTAATAATGAATGTCATTCTTTTATGTTAAAATCATAGGATTTATTGAAAATAGTGTATTATTCAGTGCACAAGAAAGAGATCATTAAAATGCAATTGGATTGTGCTTGCAATCTTTGAAATAATAAAATACAAGTTCTCAACAATGGAATAATTCTATGACTAATCAGAAAATATTAACTATATCAACATTTGAAATACCTTAGAGAATGTCAATTAGTTTTGACTTTTAGTATGATCTTATTTTCATACTTTAGTGTAAAAGAATAAAGTTTAACTGAAGTTTCAACCTCATTATTATAATGAACTGTTCTGTGATGCAGATAGTTGTTATTCTAAAGTAAATCAAAAGAATTGGAACATCTTTTATTTCCTAGTTTATATAAAATATGACACTGTCTTGGAATAGGCAGGGAAAAGAATACAATGGCAACATTATAATCCTGATCCAGTTTTCTAAATCTGATAGGCCTGGCTTCAGGATCAAATGTAGAGCCTGAATTTATTAAAGAGAAAATGACATTATATTTAAAGCATATTCCCTATAAACGAATTGTTAAAGAAGGATTGTAATGGGTATGAAATGAAAACCTTACACGACCTCAAGCAATTGAGGTCAGAAGGACAAAATTATGGATGGTTCCTTTATTGGCAATTGAGATCAAGATTTATAATGGACAAAAAATTAATGGGAATAACAAATGACAAAACTGATTTAGAAGAAAGTATTTGGTTGGAGAGACCTACCTTTCTATCAAGAATGTATGTATATATATATATATATAGATAGATAGATAGATATAGATATAGATATAGATATAGATATAGATATAGATATAGATATAGATATAGAAATTTATATGGAAGAAGTAAATAAAGAAAATATGACTGAATGGGCTAAAAACTGTGGTCAAACAATAAAAATAAGTAAGTGGGAAAGATCTTGGAACATAAAATTAAAATATTCAAACAGTCAGGTTGTTAGAGAAAACTATTATAAAATTCTTTATAGATGGTATCTCTCTCCAGTCAGAATAAGTAAAATGTATGGAACAGGAAATAATATATGTCAGAAATGTGAAAGGGAAAAAGGCACCTTTTTTCATCTATTGTGGTCATATATGAAGGCAAAAAAATATTGGAATGGAATCCACGCAAGCATAAAGGAAATATTGGAAATTGATTTAGAATTTAAACCTGAAATATGTTAGATAATAATACTGAAAAAAATATGGGACAGTTATTTTCTACATGTTAATGGCTGCGAGATTAGTCTATGATAAATATTGGAAAGTTTAAAAAGAAATACAAGTTAATGAATGGAAATTAAGTTGTTTGATATGATTGAGATGGATGTGATGTCCAAGAGACTAAGGAGCTTATCGCTCCACTAAATAAGCCGGCTTACCTTTGCTGGCTTCAATCTTCTTCCGGGATACCCCTGGATTTTATCAGATGTAAGTCACACTGATTTAGCCATGATGCTGCCAGACGGGTGAGACTCAGGCTGAAGCTATGCTCAGCTGGCACTTTTTCCAAGTCAAGGAGCTTCTGACTTCAAAAGTTTGTCGGCAAGACACAGCTTTGGCCTGCATCCAACCCGGAATGAATTTGGCTGGCAGCATCCTGGCCAAATCAGCTGTGGTTTATGTGTGATAGTGTCCAGGTGTAATCTAGAAGAAGACTGAAGCTATGGAAAGGAAAGGTGTTGTATTTTAAAAATGTGATAAGCTCCTAAGTGAAAATTCAAGAAATTTCTATAGAATATTGGTATAAAGTATATGCATATATAGAGAAGAAATGGGGACATATCTTGACTACAAAATTATGGAAAAAGAACAGAAATAAGAATACAATAGTTTGAGGATATCATGTAGAAACAAGGTTAAACTGAAAATATTTATTAAACAAGATATGCAGAGATGAATATTAAGAAATGAATTGGTGAACGGTTGGTCATAGGAAGTACTGAATGTATTTCATGAATGATTTTTTGTATGGATTGTTTTTATTTTTATATGTATTTATTGCTGTTTGTATGCTTTGATTGTATATATGAAATTATACAATTCTAATTTTCAATAAAATTAGAAAAAATATGTATTTCAGAACTAGAAATAGTAATATGAAAATTGGATTCATATTTTTTACCCAAGGAATGCTATGCCTTTTGATGATATTTTAAAGCAACAGTACGCATCATGAAATGCTCCAGATGTTGTCAGAGTACAGTTTCCAGAGGTCTAGCCTGCAAAGCAGATAATCAAGAGTGCTGAGAGTTTCAGTCCAATTAAAATCTGGAAGGCCACATGATTACCACCCAAGAGAGAAAGGGAGAAAAAGTTGCAGTAGAGGTAGTGGCTGCCAAGAAGTTTGAATGGACTGTTTCCAAATGCCTGCTTTTTGGGGATGGGGCTCAGTGCTCAGGGTGTTCTGGGAGGAAAGACTTAATGAATTCCATGTCTTGTGGCACAGCTGGTTTTCTAAGATGCGCCTTTCAGGGTGCCTTTAGCTCAAAGGACAACTCCACAAACTCAAAGGCTAGCCATTTGGAAATAAACTGGTCAGAGCAGGCAGCCACCTTTTTTCATATCTGCTTCTACCATCTTAATTCTCTCATTGCCACAGTGCCTGTAGCCTTTTCATCCTCTTGCAGAGTTCAGGATATTTCATTACTATAACAGGGACTTCCTCCCTGAAATGCAATATGAGAACATGGGAAACAGTCATTTTCCTGACTCATTCTTATCTTTCGCAACAAGTCATGCAGAGATGTTTCTGAGATGTCAAGGACATGCTAAACAGTAGGCAACAGAGGCCTCACATTGACAAGGCTATCAGAATAGCAGCCATTCCTTTTAAACATTTAACATACACTCACCATTCATTGCAGGCTTTGTCATAGCACAGAGACAATTGGGGCTTTTAAATGCAATTTAATTTAGTGAAATTGAGGGTTGGAGCAGACCAGCTTCCCAGTGGCTTGGGGCATGGCATTTAGATGCCACATGCCCCCAGGATGTCTTGAAGCTGCCCAGCTGCCCAGACATGGGCAGCTTCATGATACTGTGGCGGCACAGTGTTTACATACCACATGCCACCAGACTGGCATAAACCCACCATTGGGTTGTGGCAGGGCAGGAAAAACTAGCTCTTTGCTGCACAAAAAAGGAGCAGATCTTTGCCACTCCTTTTTTGAGTGGTTTCAAGGTAGATTGAGGCCATGGAGTGTGCCAATGCACCTTCAGAAGGGGTGGCTTCAAGCTGTCCCTTCCGCCTGTCTGTTTCACCCCTTAGGCTGCATCCACATTGCATAAATAATGCAGTTTGATACTACTTTAACTGCCATGGCTCAATGCTATGGAATCATGGGATTAGTAGTTTGTTTTGGCATCAGAGCTTTCTGACAAAGAAGGCTTAATATCTCACAAAACTGAAAATTCTGGAATTCTGTAACACTGAGCCATGTCAGTTAAAGTGGTGTCAAAGACATTTCTGTAATACATATTCAACTTTAGTGAAAAACCAAGGAATGCATTGATAACTCCTAATAGAAACCAAAGATTATCGTAATTATGAATCTTAGGACCAAAGACACATTGTCAAATATTTTTCTCATGGTTTTGTAGAATTCTAAGTCTTTTCTAACAGATTTATAGAATTCTCATATTTTTAGCAAAATATTATAGCTGATGTCTGATTTTTTTTAAAACCCTGAGAGACAAACCACAATTACTCACATAATATTAATTCCCAATAATACTGATACAAAGGAACATTCTGTCTGTTGTTTAAATGGGTGTCCAGATTCTTTTAAATTTTGTACTAACTTGTCAGCCATTTTTTTTCCCCTGGAAAGTCTGGAAAAGTATGGTTCAGCTGCATTTGGTGATTACAGAGAGATGGCGTTGGGGGTTTAATTATAATTCTTATCTTTCTTTCTATAAATAGTTGTTGAGGCCTAGAATTCCTCAATAGTGGTTCCTCAACCACTTCCTCAATAGTTGTTGAGGAAAAAACTAACACACAACATTAAAGTTCAATAATTTACAACAAAATATTTTAAACCATGTAAAGGTAGGGGGAAGTTGAATATCAAGAAATCTAAAAGAGACTGAGTTCTGCTCCAAGAAACAAAAACTATCCTTTCTTTTCACATTGGTTTAAAAAATGAACAGATGGTCTGTTCATGGATATGTATAGCTCAGAGACTGCTGTGAAAACAATAAGAAACCTGTATGCTTAATGGGCTGTCTGTTAACAGAGGTGCAAGCAAAGAACATAGGAGACAGGTATAATGTTGAGAAGAGACTAGTATATCACTGATATTGTTCCTCTTAGCAACTTATGCTATTAAATTTTTACTGTATTTCCATTTTATGTTTAGCAGTATTTTACCATATCATGTTAGTAAGCTGGAATTTCAGTCATATCTTGCAACAGCTTGTGTTTCAAAAATATTGTAGGTAGAGTAAGTAGGTACACATGTTTCTGGTTCTTGAATTTATAAAACAAGCCTGCTGAGGTCTATGGCAGCATTTGTCTTTGTACCTCTGGTGCAAGACTAAAAAGGGTTGATGCACTGTGTCCTATTATGTCTGCTTCTGTCAACATGTCACATCCTGGAGATCACAGTAATGTGATGTGATGTGGGCTGTGACACATCAGTGACACTTAAAAATGCTTTCTCACTCAATAATTGTCAGAGGTGGAGTTCAAGAGTTGTCTTTCTTGGTTTTCTCCTGTCAAGCTTTTGCTACTTGACTAATGATATGTAATGTGATGTTAAATAAAGGAAATAGTGTATATAATAGACTAGCAATTAAGAGCTGCTAGGTAGGAGTGTGCTGAATAGGAAATTGAGGAAACTACAGGCCTTTGCAGACTGCCAGAAATAGTGCACATTAAATTGAGGCACTGCCCTGGCTCAGTGTTAGGGAATCATGGGAACTGTAATTTATTGTGGCACCAGAGCTTTCTGACAGAGAAGGCTCAATGTCCCAGAAAAAAATACAATTCCCATGACTCCCTAGCACTGAGCCAGGGCAGTGCCTCAATTTAATGTGCACTATTTCTGGCAGTCTGCAAAGGCTATATATCTATAAAAAAATTGAAAGCTATTTAAACAAATGAGGACATTCCATAAGCATCCTTTCTCCCAATTTATTGAGGAAAGTCCTTTATATTATTTGTTGTCCACTCCAGATCAGAACCAGAATTCAATATGACCTTCACAGATTATAAAGCTGGGTCAAAAATAATAAAATAAGTTTCAATAAAGAGAATTGTAGGGTACTACACTTGGGCAGTAAAAATGAAATACTCAGATATAGGATAGGTGACACCTGACTTGACAAAAGTACATGCGGTACTATGAGTCTTAATGGACCTCAAGCTTAATGGACCACAGCTATGTGATGCAGTAGCTAGAAAAACCAATGTGATTCAGCTGCATCAATAGGAACATATGTCTAGATTGAAGGAAGTAACAGTACCACTCTATTCTGCTTTGATCAAGCTTCACCTGGAGTACTGTGTACCATAATTGAAGCGGGATAAGCTGGAGCATGTCCAGAAGAAAGTAACAAAAATGGTAAAATTCTGGAAACCATACCCTATAAGGAGTGGCTTAGGGAACTGGGTATGTTTACTGTGGGGAAGAGAAGGTCAAGAGGTGACATGATAGCTATGTTAAAATATGTGAAAGGATGTCATATAGAAGAAGAAGAAAGCTTGTTTTTTGCTGCTCCAGAGACTAGGACACAGAGCAATAGATTCAAACTAGAGAAAATAGATTCCACCTAATATTAGAAAAAACAAACAAAACACTTCTAGATGGTGAGAGCTGTTCAACAGTAGAATACCCTATCTCAGATTGTGGTTGGGTCTCCTTCTTTGGCATCTGGAGTGCTTTGATTATGTATTCCTACATGACAGGGAGTTAACTGGATGGCCCTTGTGATCACTTACAATTTTTATATTAAAGAACAATAAAAGCATATTGGAGTTTCTTATCATTGCTTTACAGCTGGACAGCACACTCAATAGGGGCATGGGTCATAAAGCCACATCCATCTCTATTATGGTGAAATGTGCCGTGTCTACATT
>CM034708.1:66465952-66489752 GCA_020142125.1 Phrynosoma platyrhinos
CTCCACTCCGCTGTTACAAACCCCGTCCTCAGGCTCCCCTGAGGAGGGCTAAGCCATTGCCTGCGGCCTGGTGATCCTCCGCAGGAGATGAAGAGTTCATGCGGCTCCTGCCGCGCCTGGCCGCCAAACCTCCGGCTCCCTAAACACGGGCCCAGCCTCGCGCCAGCCCAAAATACGGCGGGGAGCCGCCCAAGCTCCCTGGGAACCAGGTGTTTAAACAGCTCAAGCCACGCCTGTTCTCCAGGGCCTCTGGCTCCTGCTGCACTGGCTTGGCCTCTCTCAGGCCCAAAAAGCCCCAGAGCTGATAAAGGACAAGCAAGGTGCTTCTTGCTCGTCTGAAAACAAAATGGCTGCCAGCACATGGCAACGCGGGGCTTTATAGCCCTACAAATCTCGCTCCCAAATCTCGCGAGATTTGAACTCTTGCAAGACTCAGGAGCGAGATCTCTTTTCCATTGGCCAAGCAGACTGGGAGGGGCGGGCCTTCCGGTCTGCTTAGCCAATTACGCATCAGTGTCCTTATTTGGCCGACACAACAGAAGGCCCCTCTCAACTTGTGGGGGGGGGGGTCTTTCTCAAAGCAATTGGGGAGAATAAATCACCAGGAACTGCTGGTGTCAATAGAACTGCTATAATCCACAGATCAAGTTCATTCTAACTAAAGTCTGCCAACAAATGTGGAAAACAAAGAAGTGGCCCACAGCCTGGAAAAGATCAATGTACATTCCTATGCATAGGAAAGGAGATACAAAAGTCATGCTCAAAATTCCACTGCAAAGACTCCTACCATATATGGGGTGAGAAATCCCAGAGGTGAAAGCTGGATTCAGGAAAGGAAGAGGCACCAGGGATCACATTGCAAACACATGATGGGTAATAGACGCTGCTAGAGAATTCCAAAATAAAATCTACACGTATTTTATTGAATAAATAAAAAGCCTTTAATTGAATAAATTATTGAAAACTATGGAATGCTCTCAAGGAAATGGGAGTCCCACTTCATTTTATTGTCCTGATGTGTAACCTGCACTCAGTATGAGAGGCTTTCATCAGAACTAGTGGTTCCCAGTGGGCAAAGGGATCAGGCAAGGCTGTATGCAGAAAACATCATACGTGGAGCAGGCTTAGACTTAGAGGCAAGAGGAGTGAAAATTGGGGGCAGGAACAATAAAAACCTAAGATATGCATATGACACAATACTATTAACAGAAATCAACAAAGACTTGGAGCAACTATTAAAGAAGGTCAAGGAGAAAAGTGCCAAGGTAGGCTTGATGTTGAACATTAAGAAAACAAAAATAATGACCATAGAAGACCTATAAGTTAACAAGATAACAATAAAATAGTCAAAGAATTCCCATGCTTTGGTGCAAACATTAATCAGAATGGAGACTGGAGTCAAGAAATTAGAATAAGGTTATGATTATGAAAGAGAGCTATGAAAGAAATGAGTAATATCCTAAAAAGTAAAAACATAACCCTGAACACTAAAGTGAGGCTAATCCAAGCCATTGTATTCCCCATCACCATGTACTGATGTGAGAGCTAGACAAAGAAGAAAACCAATAGACAGAAAATAAACTCTTTTGAGATGTGGTGCTGGAGAAAAGTGCTGAGGATACCATGGACAGCCAAGGAGACAAACAAATGGGTTCTTGAACACATCAAGTCTGAACTATCCATGGAAGCCAGGATGACTAAATTGAGCCTTTCATACATTGGCCACATCATGAGAAGGCATGAATCATTGGCCTGAGCCTGCAGAACTTAAGCAGAGTAGAGGAGGACAGGCAGTCTTGGAGAAGTCTCATCCACAAGATCACAATGAATCAGGGTTGACAAAATTAGCAATCCTAAGGAAAACAGAAGTCCTGTTCAGGTCATCTCTTCTGCATAATTGTAATAACTGTCATGGAAGGAGCAGGGTCATGTCCCCTGTTAGTCCACTTCCATCCAAACTTTGAATGGGACTTCTGTAAAGAGCTACTGTACTAATTTATTAATTTATTTACACACATAAATTATATTATGACTGAAACCTTATTTCCATGCTTGGGAAGTATTAAATTTAGCAACTTACAGAACATGACACAATTTTATCATTAAAAATGTTGAAAACACACCTTTAGGTGTGTTTTGGTACAAAATATCCTAGAGATGGGGACAAAGGTCAAGTTTGATCTATAATTCATGTGAATAGTACATTCCACTGAATGGTAAAAATGATTTTCATACTATCCAGAAAAAGATTTGCAACCATTTAAGGAAATCTCTGAAGTAAATTTAGTTTAATTCTATTAAAGTGAATGGGACTAATGAAAAAGATCCCTAAATATTTGTACTGTAATATTTGTTGGTCAGATAGCAATCAAATGTTGGCCTAGCATGTTGTTGCATAAAGGTAGGATTTTGTAATCTTCAGTTCTTATTGCTAAAACAGAAGGTTTTATAATCAAGAAGAAAAACTAGGTATTTCACACTATATTAAAGTTATGTAATAGGTTTCCTGTCATCTGAATTCTTGAGCAGTAAAGTGACACATTTATGCTTTACATGCAAAGACAAAAAAACTGTTTTGTTCTGCCTGCAGTTAAGCAATGATGAGGTGCACATTATAAAAGAAGTTCATCCAGCATTATGTTGCAAAATAATAGTACTTTAGTAAGAGTAAATGTTTTGTGTAAACTTTAACTGGAAGGAAACCTTAAATGATACTGTCGTTGTGTAACTTTCTTTCAAGACATCCTACTATCTTGGAATTACTCTGAATATAAAGATGAAATAACTTGCAAATGCTTGCATAATGTATATTCCAACTGAAAGCATTATGGAACTTATGTTCGAGTCAAGGATTGTTTTTACTATTACTTAGCCCAGCTGTCAAATGGAAGCAAATTGCTATGGTGAGTGACAAAAAAAAAAAAAAAGACATGTTACAAAACAGATCCTTCTGTGTTCATTTAACCTTTTTTTTTTTTTTTTTTTACAGTCCATGAAAATGCTAGGCTGCTGAAGACAGATGGGAAATGTGATTTGATTTGCTGTTAGCTGAAACTACAGACCAATAATAATCTAAAATGCTTGGCTGCAATTTTGAGCAATAGGAAGTTAAGAATATGCAACTCTGTGAGCCTTGTTTTTGCTAAGTATGTGTGTTTGGCAAGATCCTTTTTGTTTTGGGTAGACTTATACAGCTTACAACTGAACAAATCAAATGCAGAACGATAGCCTTAATTTTCCCCTCCTCCAAATTTTGTAGTCCTAGCTAGGATGCATCAATAAGTGTATCTTTTAGTGGATAAGCATAAAATGCTAGTGGGCTTTGCTCACTGTCAGAACCTCTGTAGGCTGCTTTCCATATTGGGTGGTGTGATGGTGACCATGCAAGAACTTTTCTATAGTTCTTTTGTTCTATACAGATCACTATCTGGTGGGATTACTGGGATACCAAGGTTCTGGAGAACTGGTGAGGGCAATTAAGTTGGGCCATCCAAGTAGAGTGACAGATCCAGATTGTTTCCTGCTGACACTTGGAATCTTTCTAGTTGTCTTGGAAAGCCATTTTGTTAAAATCCTGGTTGTCCTCTGCAATGAGAAAAAAGTCAGGATAATGAACATACCACTTCTGAGTGTCTCCTTTCACAGAGTGAAAAAAGTTTCATGGTTATCTATAGAAACGGTAGTGATGAAATAAATGAAATGACAACTGGAAGAACATTGTTGGGAAATGTGGAAAACACTGGAACAAACATCAACTAGAGTCTATTGGAAGGCTATCTGTGGTAGTACAGTAAACAATAAAATTCTTTTTCAACATTGTATCTACAAAGAGTTTCAACTGGCAAGGGATTTGCTGTGCTCTGGTCAAGTAGAAGAAAATGGGGACCACATAACAGCCTGTTATGAACAATTTCCAGAGAACTTTGCAGTTGTTACACAGCCAATGGATGTAATGTTAGCTACTTGTAATGCATACTTTTTAATTTGCACATTTTTAGTAGGAAGACAATAGAGGGTTATCTCAGTGGCTGCTCCTATGTTCTGGAACTTAAGGAACCTAGACTGGTCCACACTTTATTGCCCTTCTGTCAATAGGCAAAGACTCTCCCCCTACTTCTATTCACCTCTTGGCAACTGATTGTGTTGTACCGCATTTTATCTTTTTTATTTTTAATGTATATTTTAAATTTTATTTGGTAACATTATAGCTTGTTTAACAGCTTGTTAACAACCAATATTGTAATGTTTTATCTATATTGTACTTGTTTTCTGAGCCATTGGTAATTTCATTTTTTTTCTAGTGGAGGGAGAATCTAAACCAACAAACAAAGTGCTACTCATCTTTCATTATATTTGTTGTAACTAGCTTCTATTTACAGCTTTATTTGTGTATCTTTTTTTAATGCATGAATATGACTGTGAGCACATAGTAAGCACACTGATGCAGTAAATAGTATGCACATTAAGTACATTTAGTCATAGTAAGCATGTTCAGTCTAGGGAAATGGTAATAAAATAGATTTTAATCTGCCCTTAGCCATATTCAATGAATAGAATAAATAAAATAGTTTTCCAGAAGTACAGTGAGGAGTTACTGAAGAGGTTGCAGGGCTAGGCACCACCGCTAATCTGTCTCTTCGGGGAGTTAAGCAATGCCACCACCTTTCCAGAGTAAGTTTCGAGATAATATGAAGAGACTTCAAATTTAAAAAAACACCAGGACTTTTCTTGTTTCTGGACTTACTAACCACTTCTACAAAACAGAACTTTCCTTTAAGTAACAGCTAATAAAACAACAGGCTTCTAGTAATTCAAGATGCCTATGGACGGACTAAATGTTTATAGAAGGATTTGATGATTAGAGGACTGGACTTGTTTGCTTATAAAAAAAGACAACAAACAAGCCTATAAGGCTTATAAACAGAATTAGAGAGATTTAGGAAATGACTTTATAAAGAAAAGAAAAGAAAAAAGAAAAACCTTTATTATTCCTCCCTCGGACCAGAGTCGTTGTGACAATTACCTTTAGATAGTCAGATCAAAAGTAGAGAAAATTTGTGGAGTCAATTTGGATTAATTATTGGAGACTTTAAACAATTTTGAGAACTTCAATTTTGATTACTTAGAATAAATGCTCCTGACACTTAAAACTATTAAAGACTCCCAATAAAGGGACAAGAAGTGAAAATGCGAACAGTGACAGACTAAACCCATTGAATTCAATCACCCCCGTCGCTGGAGACCCCGTCACTGGAGACCCTATATCCCTTGCCAGAATAAGGCTGAGGAGGTGATTCCGAAAAAGCAACAAACTAAGACCCCGATCCCGGTCCATGGAACAGTCTGGAGTTACTATTGTGGAGAAGATAAAGACAAAGGCAAAGACTAAGACAAAGGAAAAGGGAGACGGAAAGATTGAGAGGATCGAGAGAGAGAAATAATCCACTCTAGTCATTTCAGTTAAAGAGGTCTAAGCATTGAAGACAGATAAGGATAACTTAGCCTCAAGCAACAAGTTAAAGGTATATAAGTAGGATAAATTGGTAAAAAGGAAAGCATTGACTGAGGCTAAGAAAGGGAAAAGGAAAGTGAAGATAACTATGGGGAAGGAGGTGGGGGAAAGTGAGAACTTCAAGGATTGGAGATCTAGAGAGAAATCCACCTAATCTTAGTCTGAATAAGAATAAGAATTAAAGGACTTAATCTTGTGTTTTATCCGGGTTAAGAGAAGAATTACCTTCTCTTTGTTTACCTTCTCTTTGTCGCTCCCTTATTGTATATTATTATTATTATTTGTTGTTCTTTATTGAAAGACCATAGAGGAAATAACAAATTATTAAGGACTTCATGATTTGTGTGTAACCCTACATTTAACTATTTTGTATTTACTTTGACTGGTTGCTTCTTTGTGGCTTTTTTAGACGGTCTGTTCTTGAAAGGAATTCCCTCCCTTACACTCATGTATTTCCTGGGGAGATATCTGGGTTAATAATACCTGTTTGCTTTCTCTTTATTACTTCTTTATTGTTCTTTATCACTCCTTTATTGTTTTTTATTGAGAGAATATAGAGAAAATAAGAAATTATTAAGTAAGCCTATATTTAGCTATTTTGTATTTGCATTATCTGGTCGCTTTTTAGCAGCCTTTTTGACAGCTTGTCATTGAAAGGAATTTCCTCCCTTACATCCATATACTCCCTTATCTCTTGGGATGATTAGCACATAATTTGTGCAAGGTCATAAAATACACGGGTAAAAGGATTGATCCATATAAAATTGCTACAAAGTTAACAGCTCTAAAGACAAGACAGTCCCGGGGGGAGGGGGGAAGGATAAGGGAGAATATATTAAAGCAAGTAAAATATAGCTTAAAATATATTCACAGTTTCGAAGGGAAATAAATAAATAGAAAGAAAAAATAAGAAGAGAGATCAAAGAAGATTTAATATAAAAATAGAAGCTTAAGATATAAAATAGTAATAAGCTTATTAGCAAAGGGAATAACCTGGAAACAGAGAGGGAAGGGAAAAAAGGAGAGAGAAAAAAGAAAGAAGATAAGCTAACAATAAAAAATAAGGAAGACTTATTTAATAGCTATAAGTAATTAAAAAAGGATAAAAGATAAATAAATAGAACCATTTCAAGGAAATTTACTTAATCCACTTGATAAGATTTGAAAGAAGGGAAAAAATACAATAAGAAAGAAGTACAAAGGGAACATAATTACAACAACAAGAAGAGAAGGAATTAGGGAAAAACAATAATAAAACTAGTTAAATACTAGGGATAGGAAAATTCAGGAGGATGAAGTTGAGGTATAGGACAGAAGGAAGCAGGTAAGAGTATGTGGAGAAAGCAGAGTAAAAAGAAAAGTGAGGGTGATATAGAAAGAGAAGAGTGAAGATGGGAAGGGAGGAAGGGAAATAAAAAAAAGAGTGGATGGATTAAGATGAGTAAGGAAAAGACTAGAAGACAAAAATAGAAAGATCACTTTTCCTTGAGTCTACCAATTAGCTATCCTGCCTTTTTTTTAACCCAAGCTCTTCATATCATTTTTTTACTATTGTTACTATTAAACTAAGGAATGTCTCATAATGTTTAGGCCTCTTATCTTTAGGCATTTTGCTCGGCTTTTAATTTCTGTTAGAGTTTGCATTAATGCTCCTTTTTCTAATTAATGCTGCATGTTCTAAGTTCCTTGTTCTGTTCTCTAATCCATTTGGGTTTTTTTTTTTTTTGTAAGTCTTGAATTGACATTTTTATTTGTGAGACGTCTTGTGTCACTTGATCTAATTAACTGTGGCATCCCACAAGGTGCCATGCTGTCCCCAACACTATTCAATATATATATGAAGCTGCTGGGAGAGATCATCCAGAGACATGGGGCGGGGTGCTATCAGTATGCTGATGACACCCAGATATATTTCTCCATGTCTCAGTCTTCAGCTTTGACTTCAGATGGCATCTCTCCTCTCAATGATTGTCTAAAAGCGGCAATGGACTGGACAAGGAAAACCAGATTGAGACTGAATCCAGACAAAATGGAGGTACTTACAGTAGCAGCCCCAAAACCAGGTATTGGGATACAACTCCCAGTCCTGGATGGAGCCACACTCTCCTCTAAGGACTGTGTTTGGAGTCTGGGGGTGCTCTTGGATCCGTCGCTTCAGATGATAAATCAGGTAAATGTGACGATCAGGAGTGCCTGTTATCAGCTTTGGCTGATACACCAGCTGCACCCTTTCCTGGAAGTCAGGGACCTTGAAACTGTGGTGCACATGCTGGTAACCTCTCATCTTGATTTTTGTAATGCACCCTACATGGGGCTACCCTCGTACATGGTCTGGATACTTCAACTAGTACAGAATATGGCAGCCAAGTGGGTCTCAGGAACAACAACAAGAGACCATTTAACACTGATCTTAAGATCACTTCACTGGCTGCCCATTAGTTTCCGGGCCCAGTACAAGGTGTTGGTTATCACCTTTAAAGCCCTAAATGGCTTGGGTCCAACCTATCTTCAGGAGCACCTCTTCCCATATAATCCACCCTGTGCACTCAGGTCTTCTGGGAGGAATTTGATGCAGCCTATAAACACTAGACTATTTGCAACTACCCAGAAGATATTTTTGGCAACTGCTTCCAGATTATGGAATGGCCTGCCGGATGAGATCCATCATATTACCACCTTAAACAGCTTTAAAAAGGCTGTTAAGATGGATCTCTTCTGACAGGCTTTTCCTGAATAGATATCCCAGCCACCAAAAGACAGCCATCCTGCATATCCCTGATTTGGCTGTAGTTATTGTTATTTGTTTATTTGTGTTATTATTTTAACTGTGTTTTAAATTGTCACTGTTTAATAGTATTTTAACGGGAGGTGGGATTGTGGGATATGAAAGTATATTTTAATGTTGTAAGCCCCCCCCCCAGTTGCATTATGCAGAGGGGTAGGATAAAAATATTATTATTATTATTATTATTATTATTATTATTATTATTAACATATGTTCATGAAACCAGTATCTGGTGCTGTTCAGATGTTTTGACTCACAGCTCCTATAATCCTGTATCATTGGCCATGTTGGCTTCAGATGATGTGAGCTGCAATTAAAAATATCAGGAAGGCAACATGGAGTATCTGCACTACAGTTTGATACCATGTTAACTGTCACAGGTCCATTCTTTGGAATCTTGGAATTCCAATCCTGGGATTGATGAAGTAGTTAGAATTCACTGCTATTGAGCTGTAATTCACTCCCATTAACTGCAGAATTATAACTACCTAGATGAAAATTCTAAGTACTCCTCAAGCTACAAATCTTGGGATTCTGAAAGATGGAACCATGGCAGTTAAAAGTGACACCAAGATGTAAAAAGGTAAAGGTAATGTTACATATCTGACCTCCAGAGTCAACAACCCTGTAAGGGAAGGGTATGCTTAGATGGCCTCTGTAGGCCAGAATTAAGCTGGCTTGAAGCATGTCATGGGGGTGGAGCTGGAAGTTTTTAAGGCTTAGCCACCCCATTCACAAGCCCTCTTGGTTCTTCATTCTGCGACCCACTCTCCCACCTCAAATGCAGTGTGAGCTTTGCTGGTCACCTCAGAGCCACGTAGGAATTTTCTATCTTTTATTTGTTTGTGGTTTTTGTTCTTTTCTTTTCTCTTTCTTTCTTTCTTTCTTTCTTTCTTTCTTTCCACCTACCTCATATTGTATCTCACTGCTCATTGCCTATCCTATGTTTTATCTAAATTGGATCAATTGGAATAGGGAGGTGTCAGTAAATAGGTTGCCACTAGCAGGTAGTAGAGGGAGAATATAAGAATTTGATATTCACCTTTGCACCCTTTGGGTAAAATGTATGGCTCTGGAATGACCCAAAAGGTCCTGGGGCCTTGCGGTGAGGAAGGAATCTGCCCTTTGATCTGACTAGAAAATTGATTTCTCTTATAAACTTGTTGGTCATAAACTTTAGAGGGAGACGGCCTTCCAGATATTGAATGACTGGGGAGCAACCCATGATATTGGATTTCCCTTGGGTTCAGGTAGTTTGCCCAAGAGAAGACCTCAGCTAGTCCCATATTAAGTTGCTCCTCCTCTTGCTCTTTCCAAGGTTAAAGCCATTTAAATAATTTTTAGGACAAATAAAGTGGCATTTTGTATAATTCTAAAGTTTTGTTTCTGTTTTTTTTTTATTTCAGGGTTGGTCATCAAATCCAGATTTCCTATCCTTGGAACAGCATTTGGGACCAACAGCATTTGGAGAGTCTTCAAAATCAGACTCATTTCTTCACTGAACCATAAAGGTGAATTGCCAAAGAGAGATGCAAAAACTAAATGGCTTTGCTCTGTTTTTTGTTTCTTTGTTTGTTTGAATCTGCAATATATAACATAAGAAGATATACTTAGAAAAAAGGGAAATTTCAACTATGCCCTAAAAAAAAAAAGATGAATCAAGGACTAGAAAGCATTTTTTTAAAAAATTCCTTCAATATGTTCCTTCTGTCTTTACCAAGCTAATTCCCATGAAGAAAGGAAAGCCTGGGGTTTAAATATGATTTCTGTGTCCTGTGGCAAAAGGAACTAGGGCCTGGATGGGCCAGATCAAATACAGCCTTTGATATGTATCTATATGCTTTGAAGTCCAGTCTCCCCAATCCTCTTGCTTTCAACAGTGGTGGCAGCAGTGAGGCCGAGAGCCTGATCCTGGGCAAGAGCTTCTATCTAGCTTGCCCAGCTCTTCCACTAACAGTGGCAGCTGTGGCAGCAACACCAGGAGCCAGGCTGGGAGCTGGGACTGGGCGGAGACTATTTAGTCTGCCCCAATCCTCTTGCCTTTAGCAGCAAACAGACCTCCCCCCCGAGCTTTGTCACCAAGGGTCTTCCTCTCTATGAGGTGTCGGGAGAAAGTTGGGAAGGAGGTTACCTGGCTGCTTTAATACCACCGCCTCCTGTGATGGCTGGGAATTATCTGGGGGCGGATATTGAGGTTGTGTGGGGAAAAGGAAGGTATGGTGGGAACAGAATGAAGGGCTGTTACAAAAGAAGGCGGGATCAATGCTTGAAAGCTGTCTTGCCTTCAGTTCACTCTGTTTCCCAGAATGACTTGGAAAGTGCACCATTCATTCCACACCCTGCTCCTTTGCAATGCCAGGTCGGTTAAGAATAAGACCCATATTGTTCATGACCTCCTCTTATATGAGAATGCCAACCTGGCTTACTTTACAGAGACCTGGCTGGGAGATGATAGTGCTATGACTTGGACACAGCCCCTCCCAGCTGGATACTCTGTTAGTGAGCAGATAAGGGGAAGTGGGGGGGGGGGGAGTGACTCTGGTTCATAAGAACAACCTAACCTTGACCTGGATGCCTGTCCGGAACACAGTCCACTTCGAGTGTATGTACCTAAGCCTAAGGACCAAGGATAGTTTGGGGATTCTGCTAGTATACCTACCACCCCGTTGTCTAGCAGACTCCCTAAACGAGCTGACACAGTTGGTCTCAGAGTTGTTGCTGGAGTCACCCAGACTTTTAGTTCTGAGCGACTTCAACATCTCACTTGATACCACTTTGTCAAATCCTACAGGGGCAGCTCGGGAGTTCATTGGATCCATGACAAACATGGGGCTATCCCAATTGACCCTATGCAGTTGCTCTTCAACTCCAAGCTGGCTGTCCATGGGGGGGGGGGTGGAATGCCTTGAAGATATTCCTTAGGGACATCATCAATGCATTCCTCAGGGAAGTCATGTTCCATCTTGTTTAAAGGAAGCAGCGGTTAGGCCGCTTCTGAAAAAAACCTTCCCTGGTTCCCCTGGATATGAACAGCTATAGTCCAGTCTCTTTACTACCTTTTCTAAGCAAAGTGATCGAGAGGGCAGTTGCTATTCAACTCCAAACTGTCTTGGAGGAAACTGATTATCTAGATCCATTTCAAACTGGCTTTAGGACAGGATTTGGAGTTGAGACTGCCATGGTTGCCTTGGCTGATTACTTTTGTCTGGGCACCAACAGGGGTAGTGTGACCCTATTGATGCTCCTAGACCTCTTGCTGGTTTTTGACACAATAGATCATAACATCCTCTTGGATTGCCTGAGAAGGTTAGAAATTGGAGGCACTGCATTGCAGCGGTTCCATCCCTTCCTGTCGGGCAGATTCCAGACGGTGTTGCTTGGGGACAGTTGCTCTACTAGGAAAGAGCTTAATTGTGACATCCCTCAAGGCACCATCCTGTCCCCGATGCTGTTCAACATATATAAAAGCCGCTGGGAGAGATTATTCGGAGTCATGGGGCATCATCAGTATGTTGATGACACGCAGATATATTTCTCCATGTCTCAGTTGTCAGCTTTGACTTCAGATGGCATCTCTCCCCTCAATTACTGTCTTAAGGTAGTAATGGGCTGTATGAGGAAAAACAGAGTGAGAGTAAATCCAGATAAAACAGATATACTTACAGTAGTGGCCCCAAAACTAGGTATTGGGATGCAACTTCCAGTCCTGGACGGGGTCACACTCTCTGCTAAGGACTGTGTTCACAGTCTGGGGTGCTCCTGGACCCATCACTCCAAATGACTAATCAGGTAAATGCAACAGCTAGGAGTGCCTGTTATCAGCTTTGGTTGATACGCCAGCTGTGCCCTTTCCTGGAAGTTAGGGATCTTGAAACTGTGGAGCACGTGATGGTAACCTCCAGTCTTGGTTTCTGTAATGCTCTGTACATGGGACTACCCTCGTGCTTGTTCCAGAAACTTCAATTAGTACAGAACATGGCAGCCAGGTTCATCTCAGGAGCACCAAGGAGAGATCATATAACACCAGTCTTAAAGTCAGCCCACTGGCTGCCTATCAATTTCCGGGCACAGTACAAGATGTTGGTTATTACCTTTAAAGCCCTAAATGGCTTGGGTCCAACCTATCTTTGGGACCACCTCCACCCATATAATCCACCCCATGTATTCCGGTCCTCTGGGAGAAATTTTTTACAGCCTCTAAAAACAAGGCTGTCTACAATCTCCCAGAGGGCCTTTTCAGCAACCGCTCCCAGATTATGGAATGGCCTGCCGGATGATACCCTTCATATTACTACCTTAAGCAGCTTTTACAAAGCTGTTAAGATGGATCTCTTCCAGCAGGCCTTTCCTGAATAGATATTCTGACCTCAAGAGTTAGTCCATCCTTCTCTTCCCCTTCTCTTTGCTGCAGTTGTTGTTATTGTTTGTCTCATAGCCTTTGCAGACTGCCAGAAATAGTGCACATTAAATTGAGTCACTGCCCTGGCTCAGTGCTAGGGAATCATGGGAACTGTAATTTATTGTGGCACCAGAGCTCTCTGGCAGAGAAGGCTCAATGTCTCAGAAAAAAATACAATTCCCATGACTCCCTAGCACTGAGCCTGGGCAGTGCCTCAATTTAATGTGCACTATTTCTGGCAGTCTGCAAAGGCCCTTAGTGAGATTGATTTTAAGTATGCTTAAATCATGATATTATTTAATACTTTGTTAAGGGGCGGGTAGGTTTGGGGGTTTCTTGGTCATGATTGGTACTGAATTTATAGTAATTTTAATGTTGTAAGCTGCCCCGATTGCTCTGCAGAGGGGTGGGATATAAATAAATTTTATTATTATTATTATTAGAAAATGAAGAGTAGGTGTAAATTAGGCCTGTTTCTGAGACAGGATGGCAAGATGGATGGAATTGCTTCTTCCAGGCCAACTGCCATTCCCTTTGTTTTATTAACACCTCCTCTCTGGGTGCGGCAGTCATTTCCTTGTGGCAACCAAGAATGCTGTGTACCTGATGTGCCTGTACTGAGAGAATGGAAGCCTTAAAGAGGTGGGGTGGTTTCAGGCCTGTCCTGGGTGTAACACCAGTACCTTATGTTTTGTTAACTGCAATAAAGCCTTCTGCTGTTTATGAATTTGATGATGAATCATCTTTACCACACCATGCTTCCTTAAAAAAATTAACTTATCTCAGTAATGCTTTTTCTAACACACTACTTCCAAGCTTTAAACATGACTAATTTGGGCATTAATGTAACTGGGAACATAAAAATGGCAGGCATGTAGAAAAGATGGGTTTTGAGATGAAAAACTGATTGTAGTATACCAATGTTTTGGAAGACAGTAATGAGATTACAGAGAACCAAAGGAGAAAGAAAAGAGACCTTTGAGGGTTCTCACTGAATAGCTTTGAGAAATGAGTTTGAGGATCACTTGCAAACATTTCTGCACAAGAAAAGGAACACTGAGAGAATCAGGAAAGTTATGGTAAAATTATTTAATCACAATTAGAGATTTCTGTAAGTGAACCTGAGAAGGCTCAACTTTGTCAAGAAGTAAACTGAGGTAGCTGCTCAGATAGCTGGTCTGGAGGGTTGGGGAGTGGCAACCAGCTGTTCAAATAACTATCCAGGAGCCTTTTCACACTACACTGTTATGCTACTGTTATTCCATTTTAACCACTGTGGCAACATACAATGGCATCCTGGAGTTTAGAATTGGTGAGCACTATATTTCTCTGGCTGAAAATTGTAAATATTCCCTTCCTGAACTTGAAATCCCAAGATTCCATGAGAAGTTGCCATGGAAGTTAAAGTGGAATCATATCACTATAATAACATAGCATGAAAGAGCCCTATTTCTGGCATATTTTGTCCCTATGACTGCTGACCTCAGGCAGAGGTTAAAGAATTTCTGTCTCTTGAAGTAAAATGTAACTATCAGTCCAGCCAGCTTTTGTGTTTGGAATGAAGGAGATAAAACACTATCTGCTTCACTTCAGGAGGCAAATTGTATCAAGTCAGATCTGTGGGAGGAAAACTTCCTCTCCTTTTTTGTCCTATATTCTACATTCTTGTGGAATTAACTGACTGAACATGATATTCCAAATAAGACCTTTCTGTTTTAAGATTTTCTTTTAAACCCCCCCCACAACACCTCCCCACAACACACTACAAATTATCTTTACTTAAAAGTTAAAGGTTGATAGAAATGATGGCCTTGACCAATAGTTTTTGCGCTTGATAAGCTTTACATATGCCTTTGGGGAAAACCATTAGAGGTACTCCAAACATGTTTACCAATACATATTTGATAGGTTTTTTCCTTTAGAAAAATGAACCAAGCTGGAAAGACTTTAAAACAGATATGAGTCAAATATATACCAGACCTTTATAGCTTGCTTGTCTTACAGATATTCCTTATTGATGACCAGTGATTTTTCAAAGACTACAACAGCTAGAGAAAGTCCTGTCACATTAATAATTTATTCTGTGTTTTCACTTTAAAAAACCCTTAGAGATGTAGTATTTGGCAAACTGATGCAGGATTTAAAATGTTTTCCCCAGGTGCTGGATGTTTACCTAAGAGATCCTGACAACACCTTTCTTTAAGTAATGATTTTTGTTCAAAATTGCTTACTTCTCCATATATTGCATCAAATCTTTCCAGTTTTCTGCTGTTAAAGTGAATCTAAAAGACAACTTCCCTGTCACTTTAATTCAGTTGAAACTAAGTAACTAGTTGCTCAAGCTCTTTAGGAACAACTAAGGGCTTTGCAGAACAGCCTAAAGGGCCAGCCTGGGGGGTGGAGTTGGGGCAGGGCCACCGCATGCTGGATACCCCAACTCCATCCCAATGCCGTCCTGATGCCACACGCCCATCCACACAGTGCGTGGCATCAGGACACCCTCCTGGTGCAGCGTGTACACACACTGCGCCAAAAGGGCATGGAAAAGACATGGCACCAATTCTTAGGGCAGCCTTTTGCTGCCCCTAAAAGGAGTGACCTTTAGCCACACTTTTAGGGGCGGCAAAAAAGAGGATTGGGGCCATGGCATGTGGTTGCCATGGCCCTTATCCACCACTCCCAGGGGCGGCTCTGTGATGCCCCAAAAGGCAGGTCTGTAAAGGCCTTAAGAAAAAAAGATAACATCTTTTCATTTTTATTTTAAGTGTAGCATAGTAAACCATGCATAAACTGAGACATTGCAAGCCAGCTGTCATTCTAACCATTCATAGTATATGTAGCTTTCCCTGAAGTCAGTATGAAATTCAGTTGTATGTATTGAGGAAATATGTTTAGCATTATCCTACCATTGAGATTCAATTAAGAACTCTGTTTAGGTCAAATCATTGTGTAGTAAAAATAAAAATGCTAGCTTTGATTTCCCCAAACACTCCAAACATGGTCAACAAAGAAAAGGCAGAGAGTCATTGGATTTCAAGCCAATTAATTTGAAGTACTATGTGGAATGATCCACTGAGATTATATGCTGAAGAAAACATTGCATATGACATCATTTTTCTATACCTAAAAACTATGGGCTGCTGAAGGTAAAAAAAAAGTGCAATAAAAACACCCTCCACACTTTTATACTGAGCTTAACTGTAATAGAAATGTTATCTCCCAAAGTATTTGACTTTGAGTAATGCCACACTACAAACAGTGTTTAACTGACTTGTCATCTTATTTTAAACTGAATTCAACATAGGAACCCAGGAGTGACATACCATTGGGTAAATTAGCATTCACAATGTCTCTTTTCCTTTGAGATGCAAGTTAAACCAAGATACAGCAATTTTTTAGGCATGGCAAATATTTCTGTCTCCTCCCTTACTGCAAAATGTGTTTTCACTTTCTTTGCCCCACTACTCAACTTTGGTTCAGAAGCGGAAATATCTAATGAACATTGGCTACATTTTTCTTATCAAATATAATTTGAGTACAATGTCCTGTACATGCTAATAGCACTACAGAATAAGGGTGTATATATCTGGAACATCAATGTATTGACCCCCCTCCCCCCTGAGGGCCACCCCTGCAGTGTCAGTTCAACCAGACACACCTGGTTATAACTTGTTAGGATCGAAACTGTTTAACTTCTAATTATCTAAAATGTATTCTTGAGGGGATGAACTGCTTTTAATATTTTGTGATATGTTGCATCTGATCTATCTTAATACATTTCTTTTACTTCATTTTTAGAATGAAAAGAATCTTCAAGAACAATAGGGCTTAGTATTAGAGCAAGAAAAAGCAAACTGCAGTACAAAATTACCAAAAATGCCTTCTTCCTTCCTCCTCTTTATTTGTGTAGTTAAGATGACAAGATTATGGGTTTGAAAGAGATTCTTTTTTAAAAATAATAATTTGTTGTTGTTAACTGCCTTTGAGTTGGCCTAAACTCATGGGGACCCTGTGAATGAGACACCTCCAAGTCCTCTCTGCTCATGACTGTGGTCTCTTTATATGAGTCTATCCATCTGGTATGTGGTATTTCTCTCTTTCTACTGCCCTTCACCTTTCCCAGCATTATTGTCTTTTCTAGTGATTTTTCTAGGCCATCATTTCTATCAACCTTTAACTTTTCTCATGATATGGGCAAAGTGTGATAACCTCAATTTATTCATATTGGCTTTTAGGAGGAGCTCAGGCTTAAGCTGTTCTTGGACTCACTTGTTTGTCTTGGCCATCCACAGCATCGTAGCACTCTTCTCCAGTCCTACATCTCAAATGAATTGATTTTCTTTCTATTAGCTTTCTTCATTGTCCAGCTCTCACATCCATACATGGTGCTGGGATGTGATACAATGTCTTGGACGACCCTAACTTTGGTATTCAAATTAATATATTTTCACTTTAAGATCATGTCTAGCTCTTTCATAGCTGCCATTCCAAATCCTAGCCTTCCTCTGATTTCTTGACTGCAGTCTCCATTATTGTGGTTGACCCAAGGTATGGGAACTCTTTAACTATATTTCAATTTCCCTGCTAACTAGTTCGAATTCCTGTAACTCCTACATGGTGATCATTTTTGTTTTCATAATGTTCAACTGCAAGCCTGCCTTAGCACTTTCTAGCCACATTACTGCACTGCACTCTTATAGTGCTGCTATTCCACTTTTACTTTTCTGGATGCCTCCTGTTGTATTCTGAGGCTTGTAGTTCAGTGAGGCCTAAGAACTCTCTGGCTGAGAATTTTAAATGCCCCTCCTTAAACTGCAAATCCCAGAATGCAACAGGAGGCAGCCAGAGCAGTAAAAGTGGAATAGCAATGCTATAAGAGTGTAGTGCAGTAATCTAGTTCTTTGACTTTGGCACAAAAATCCTAACAAGTTGCAGAACTGTGTAGATAATTGTATAGAGTAATAGAATAGCAAGAGTATAAGGCTGGATAGGCTATGGTAAGGAACAGAAGGAAGACAAGAGAGAACATTTCCTTCACCTGCTGCAAATGGTCATATAACTCTAGTGAACTAAATGTTACTATACATTATAGTTGAGAATGTGGGCCCTAAATTTGTCATTCTTTGAAATGTGTCATAATTTCAGATAAGGCTGTAAATGTCAATGTATATGAGCAGTTAAGCAATGATACTGCAGAGAGACTGAAGAGGTAATAAAATAAGAGTCTACCTTGAAAAGGTGAAGGCCAAGTGGTTCTATAAGGTAAAAAGGCTTACTGTTTGCAAGCCAGGGAATATTTTATTACTGCTATATTTTACAAATAACCAAACTAGACAAAGGAACCATGTATTTCATATTAAATATCTAGATATATTTGCATGAAGATTTACAATCTCATGGCTTCAGTTTAGTTGTGTGGTATTCCTATGTAGATATCCCAAACTGGCCAAAAATTAGTGATTAATTAATCCCTTACAAACAGCCACATGGGATGGGGTCACATGGGATGTTCAGTGTGAATAAAAGATACAGGCACAATTCTATGCACATATGTCTACTCAGAAGTAAGCCCCTTATTACCAAAAAGGTGTAACTCAAATACATTCAGCAACAACAACCTATAGAAAACAGTTTAATTGATGCATTACACTTTAATCACACTCTTCCTCTATCCAGTTCAAGGTTTCTAATGACAGTATACATTTTGTCCATACAATTGCTCAATGACCCATATACGAAGAAGGGGAGATTGAAATTAATCTGAGAACCATGAATTACTTTCTTGAGCTATAGCACTACAGGATAATTTAAGAAAAAATTGCTGAGAAGAGGCTAAGGGATCATTAGCTCTTTGTTTTGTTGAAGTCCTGAATTCCCAAATTGATTTGAAACCACAGTGGAAGGAAAATTAAAAAATGCCATCATCCGAGCCAGACCTCATGGGGTTTTGGAGTGTTTCTATCAGCAAAATAGGAATAGGCAGACACCCTTTTTAAAATCCCTCTATGATTGAGAGCCTTTTTGCTCAAAACAGATAATTGCAGATAGGGAGGCAAAGAAAAACCTGCAGTAGTTACTAATTGCATACCCTCCAACATTTCACAGATGAAACTCAGGACATATGTGGCCAAGCAATATCAATGTGTGGTCAAGATGGTAAACGTTATTAATGAGGAAGATCACACAAACTAGGAGAAGCTGCAGCAGTTTGCTTTTGCCTGAGACTACTGTGGGGAGCAGTATTCCACCCATTCTTTTCCTTTCTCCTCTACTGAGTTAACTGAGTGCAGACTACATTTGCACTTTGCCCTTAGTTTGTGGCTACTAAAGTAAACTGAAGACAAAGGGGAAAAAAGGGAGGAGAAAAGAGAAATTGGGACATTTTTAAAAAAAGCTTGAAAAGTAGGATGATAGAGGATTAATCAGGACTGTCCCTGCCAAATTGGGACAGTTGAAGGGTATTTGCTGAATTTAAACAATATCTTAATTTGAACTGAGGCACCAATGATTACTTTGTTCACATAATTTACATAGCATAATGGTGTCCAATCTGTTTTGGTTTTTGGGAGATGTGACAGAAATAATGGACAGATCCATGCTCTTCCCCAACAAAAGAACAGGAAATTCCTTCAGATTTGTCTGCAGTCTGTCCTTTAGTCTTCATTTACATTCTTATCAGATTCATAAAATACCACAGTATGGTGTTTTTTTAATGCTATGACTTGCTGTAATGCTCTTCATAGTGTCACAATACCTAGACTTTGAAAAAGTCCACTGGGCTAAAGTTTTTTTTTTTATTGCTTCGATAAGAACAGAATTCTTGAGTTGTGCTAAATGCCAGAATGAAGCCATATCAGAATGTAAAATGTTAACCAGAAGTGCCATGACGACCTGAGAAAAAAGGAAGTATTTAAAAGCTGGGGATCACAAAAGATTGCTGGTATTTAAAAATAATATATTCTGACTTTTCCAATCATCAGATGATCTGAATTCTTACAGGCAGCTTGCAAAAACAGATCAATTTAAAGACTCACATGAAAGTATAAAGGCAGTCAAATTCCCCTATGTTTCACACAAGCGGCCTTCATCTATTTTGAAGCAGATCTGTTTATCAAGCCATGTTTTCCCTCCTGCTAATATTATGTAAATGACAATAATGCATTTCTTTTACCCAAGCCATTTAATTCCTCATTTTAAGTATGAAAGCTCTAATCAGTTTTAGGCGGTGGAAATGTTTAAAATCAGGTATTCCCCAACGCATGATAGTAGCAGTTTAGACATGATTACCTGCTTTTGAATAGTTTCATTTGCATGTTTCAGTACAACATCTGAAGCCTCAGCAGAATCTACCAAGCTGGCATTTATTCAATATTTAACATTGGGAAACCAATAAAAATGTTCACTCATATTTTGGTCACTTCAATGCCTAACTTTTTTGTTTGCTTGTTTGTTTGTACTTAGATTGTCTTCATCTGGATATGTATAACTTAGGCCACCTAAGGAGTGGGTTATTGTATCATGAGGAGTGTTTCTTTCTGAACACCTCACTTAGTAAAAAAGAGCACCTGTTACCACTGGATAACTTGCTGAACTGCTTAAGCACTACAAGTGTATATAATCTTAATCTATTTAGTTAACACATTAAGCAAAATAGAATAGAATTAGAATAGTCAGAATGATTCCATTTCTCCCTCTACGATTTGCAGACTGTTCTGTTTCCTTCAGATTAGCAACTGAGGCAATCCAGGTGGTAGCTTAGCAGCCTGGCTGGCCTAACTCTCTGAGGAGCCTGGCTGGCCTAACTCTCTGAGGAGCAGGTGAGCTGGTCTGGAATCTGTTGAGAGTGCAGCCTGGAGTTTTAATCTGGATTTTTAAAACTCTTACAGAGTCATGGTTTCAGTTTGTTCTTTATTCATTTAGCAAAAGGTTATCCTACCTGTAAGTGGTTTGTCCAGAGATTCTACTGTTGGCTCTCAAGAATAGTCAGACAACTCTCTGAGTCTTCTGTAAAAGTGATTCAATTTCAAGCCAAGTGATTTTCAGCAACCATTCAGTAACTCTGTGAACAATTTCAGCCATCAACCAGGAAGAACATTCTTAGATCCAAAATACATATCAAGTTAGAGATATACTGAGCAGCTATGTCTTTTTATTTTTTACAGTGGGGAGAGAGAAAATCTTTACTAGTACTTTCTATACCAGGAAGTATGGTTTAATATTTCCTTCATAACGCACAATTTCACAGGGAGTCAGCCCTCTCCTGCAGCTATGGGACTTTCCAATGGCACCATGTGGAGCTTTTCTCCTAAGGAAGTGTGTAGGAATTTTAGCTGGAAACAATGTAGCTGAGGCTAGTATTAAATTTCACTTCTAATAAAAATCAGATCCTCTCTCCATCTCTCAAAGAAAAAGGGGAAAACATAATATGTAGATAAATCTTTAGCACAATGGTAGCTGGTAGCATCCATGCTAGCTTGGTAATCAATATACTCTGAGTTAATCCAAACTTTAAATGACTAGTCAGGGTGCTGAATATTATCTGCAAAATGTGTTCTGCACTGTTGAATCCTCTCTGGAGTTTAGTCAGAACTTAAAATGAACTGTCTTAAAATGCTAAAGAAGACCCCCCCCCCAATGTGTTCAGCACCTTGGGTAACTTCTAAAAAAATTCACCACAAAACTGACATGGAAGTCACCAACAGTGAATTCATTAATATAAAATGCAGTTTGGGTCTTAGACCCCACTAGAGCTTCTAAAACAAGATCCCCCTTTGCTTCCCTCACATTCTAATACCCGTGAATTTTTATAGACAGGACCTGTTTTGTTTATCTACAGCATGAGTTACCAATTCATTGACTGAATACTTCAATTTGATAAAATAAAGAAATGATGCTTATAAGAGGAAATAAGATATTAGCATTAATCCAACTTCTGCTCACATATTCAGATTGAAATTGAATCCAGATAAAATGGAGGTACTTACAGTAGAGGCCCCGAAACCAGGTATTGGGATACAACCTCCAGTCCTGGATGGGATCACACTTACCTCAAAGGACTGTGTTCGCAGTCTGGGGGTGCTGCTGGACCCGTCGCTTCACATGATTAAGCAGGTGAATGCAATGGCCAGGAGTGCCTGTTATCTGCTTCGGCTGATATGCCAGCTGCGTCCTTTCCTGGAAGTAAGAGATCTTGAAACTGTGGTACATGCCCTGGTAACCTCCCGTCTGGATTTCTGCAATGCGCTCTACATGGGGCTAACCTCATGCTTGGTCTGGAAACTTCAATTAGTTCAGAATATGGCAGCAAGGTTGGTCTCTGGTGCATCTAAAAGAGACCATATTACACCAGTCTTAAAAAGACTTCACTGGCTGCTGATCAGTTTCTGGGCCCAGTACAAGGTGTTGGTTATTAGTTTTAAAGCCCTAAATGGCTTGGGTCCATCTTATCTTCAGGACTGTCTCCTTCCATATAATCCCACCCGCACACTACGGTCCTCTGGGAGGAATTTGCTTCAGCCTGTTATAACTAGACTGTCGACAACTTCCCAGAGGGCTTTTTCAGAAACTGCTCCCAGAATATGGAACGGCCTGCCAGACAAGATCCATCAAATTACCAATTTAGACAGCTTTAAAAAGACTGTCAAGACAGATCTCTTCTGGCAGGCCTTTCCTGATTAAATTCCTGGCCAAGGAGTGATTTGTCCCCCCACCTGTTGCCACACTCAGCCACATTATTTATTGCTTGTGGACTGCCTATTAGATTGCTCTAAAGTTTATTGTTGTAAATTGTTCAAATTGTTTTAATTGTTTGTATTAATTGTTTTAATTCTCACTATTGTTTTAAGGGGAGGGTGGGTTTGGGAGGGTTTATTGTGATATTTTATTGATGTAAGCCACCCTGATTGCTTTGGTAGAGGGGCGGGATAGAAATAAATTTTATTATTATTATTATTATTATTATTATTATTATTATTATTATTCATACTTGGATATTAGTATCTGATTATAAATTCTTAATTAAGATCCACAAGCGTCTATCCATTCCTAACCTCCACAATTTGTGCCATAACCTCAGCCTATTTATTCTGTCAAAGGCTGAAATTAATTCTACAAAAATAGCATATAAATACTTTTTGGAGGAACTTGTATATTTCTCTCTCAGATGGTTCAGTATAAAACAGTGGTCAGTAGCTGATCTGCCCCATTGGAAATCTGTCTGTTCCTCACTCATCAAATAGTTTTGATCTGCTCAGTCTTCAGCCTTAAATAGAAGATAATGTGCATATAATTTAGAGGTGACGCCTAACAAACTAAGGGGCTCTGCAGATGGTGCAAAGCACCATCTTGGAGCCAGGGAAGGGGAGGGACAACCGGACACTGGATGCCCTAACCCCTTCCCAAGGACGTCATCGGAATGCCCGCTATTACATATGGCAAGCACTCTGATGACGCCCTTCCTCTGCACGGGCTGAGCTGGAAGAGATGCAGAAGAGCCACAAGACAGCTCTTCCGGCAACCTTTCTGGGGCTTGAAGAAGGAGTGCTATTTTAGCACTCCTTTCCCAGGCTCCAAAAAGGTGGATTTGGGCAGCCTCGGTCCCAATCCTCCACTTCCCAGGGTGCCCATGGTTGCCCATCTGCCAAGCCCCTAAGACAATAGTTGGCTGGTAAGGTTTTATCTCTCTTTTGAAAAATAAGAACCACAATACTTTGTCTCCATCCCTTGGGAAATTTCCCAAATGAGTTGATAAAAGTAAAAATTTGCTAATATTGGGGCCCACCAGTACAAATTATCCAAAAATATCTCTGGAGGAAGCATGTCATCTCCAGGTACCTTCCTCTTATGTAGACGTACAATTAGTTGCTTCACCTCACTTGCTGTTACTACTGGCCATGTCTCCATTTCTGTAATATCAGGGAGTTGAAAGAATGGCAAATGATTCTTGCCTAAGACAGAATCAACATTGAAGTTAAAAACTTGATTAAAAAAGAGTTTCCCATGATTCAGGCATAATATGTTCATCTAATCCAGGGATAGGCAACCTAAGGTCCGGGGCCCAGATGCAGCCCCCCGAGGCCTTTGGACCGGCCCCAGGCTGGTCCTG
>CM034708.1:66495211-66513432 GCA_020142125.1 Phrynosoma platyrhinos
TTTATTCAAACTGGAAACCCAGTAGATCACAGTCGTCCAGGTGTACAGGAAGAAGTCTAAAAGCTGACTTGATGTCGCATTTAGCAAGCAGGGCACCTGAACCCAGGTTCCTAATCATCGCGAGTGCTGAGTCAAATGGTGTGTACCTAACTGAAGTAAGCTCTGGGTCGATGGCATCATTCACTGAATCTCCTTTGGGATATGATAAGTTATGTATTAGCCTAAATTCCCCAGGAGCTTTTTAGGAACAATGGAACAAAGGAAAAGGCAAGGAATCATGAGGGCCAGAAATTCTCCCTGCCACAATTTCCTTAGCCAATTTTGCCCTGACTATATCTGGCAATTCCTTCACAGAACGAGCATTAGGTGCAGAGTGAAAAACCCAAGGACCAGAATAAGGAATGTGAAAACCTGAATGGAACCCATGAAATGAGTAAACAGCAGCCTCCATATTAGGATATTTACTAAGCCAAGGCTCCATATTAGCCAAATTAATTGGCAATGGGGCCTTTTGCACCAGTTGGCACTGGCTGTGAAACAGTACCCCCCCGTTCATTTACCTTTAAAGCAGGAGTTGCCCAGGTGTCCACTTCCACAGGTGTTACACTTATGTTCATACCTGCAAGGTTGTCTTTTGCATTTACCACCATTGAAATCCCAGCACAAGCCAAATTGTCTTTTATCACTCGTGTTAGGCCTTGCATTTGGCCCTCTCGGCAAGGAAACCATTGGGACAAAGCCATTGTCACACCTGCTTAAGGGTGAGGCCCCTACCATGACATCTTCCCAGAGTTCAGACTGGACATGTCTCCAGGATAAAGCAGGATCTTGAGCTACACGCATTCTAAACTGGTCATCATACTGCAACCAAGCGGTCCCTCTGAAGTTGTATAAGCAATTAGTACATGCTTTTATCATTATCTCCTGATATTTTGAAAAGTCAGGAGATCTAAGATGCTGTTTTTCTTCAATTACACCTCTGTAAATGGTGTATCCCATGATCCAATTTACAAAATTGTGCTCCAATTTAGGGCATTTAAGCACCTGAAATTCTTTAGGCAAGCTCAAAACAATACCATCCTTAACCATGATCCTTGGTTCAGGATCTCTAAATGTTAAAGTAAATAAATCAATATATTCTCCCTTCCAGATCTGTTCTTTAGTGGAACTAGGAAGGTGACAACCAAGGGGTGCAGACATGTTCACATAAGGAGTCGGTTCCACACTGCCAACCACTCCAGAAAGGTGTGTATCAACAATTTGCACCACAAGGGCAGAGGTAACAACAGTGAGGGGCTGGCTAGTATGCACCTGTGAATCAGGCGCCTGTGACACAGCAAGGGCCTAAGTGGATGCTCTTAAGGCTTCGGGGTTAGGCTGCTGCAAAGCCACCCCCCACCCAATCTGGCTACCTGGAGCCCATACCAAGGTAGGCCAATTAGTATTCACAGTGCCTATAGACACACCTGAGCTTGAAGCTTGAGCAGCCTCAGTAGGTGACCACGATGGTTCCCTGAGCTATGGGCCTGCAACAGATCGATTGTCCACAGAAGCAGAGGCGCTTGATCGCCTCTCTGTGTAGCACTCGGTTGCTCCATATCTCCACTTGCAGCAACAGACCTCTGTAGGAGGTTATACAAATCAGCCAAAGTAGGCTGCCCAGATGCAGGGGGATCCACACCTTGTGTCCCCAAACCCAGGACTCTTTGCAAGAGGTCCCAAACATCGGCAACCGTGTGGTGCCTGAGCTCCATTGCCGAAGCCACCAGCAGACCCGGTGTGGTAGCGGCCAACTGGGACTCAGGTGTAGCCATGTAAGATGATACATTTGTATTGTCAACACCCGAAGGCTTGGCACTCTGAGAAGAGGCAGTAGCCTGGAGTTCCTTTTGCGCTATCTGATTACAAAGTGCAACACAAGCCTGCACCGTCTTACCTAGTTGAGAGACTTGGGCAAGAAGGTCCTCACTTTTACTAGCAGGCTTGGAAGATCTTTTGGGGCGCTTTGACTGGGCCTTACCACGTGGCATCCTGAGCTCCAATGACAAAAACGCAGGCCCTAATAATCACCACACAGTTGATTCCAACCTGGCTAAAAGGCCGCCCTCTTCCAAAGTCTCTCGAGACCACCACAGACAGGGAGCAGCTGGCAACCACCAGGGAAACGTGTCCACCGAAGGCCTGACATGGAACCTTCACCGAAGACAAAGTCTTTGCACACTCACCATTGGAAGAAAGTGCAGCAATACCCCCCCTCCCCCAGCAATGGGTTCCGACCTTACCAGATCGAGTGGTTGGGGCATCTCAGAGCCTGGAGGGACAAAGAGACACCAGGTGGAAACGGAGCTGGCAACTCCTCTGTCAGGTGAAGAATTCCGAAGAGAGCAAGGCAACAGGCCTTAAAGTCCGGCCCAAAGGCCACTCATCCATCCCTGTCAAAAACCAGAGCCCACGGGGTGAACGAAATAATTGATCACAAACCTAGAACCAAAACTTGCCAAAAGTCAAGAACAGTTTGATGAGCTCTCACTGTCTTGACTATCAAAATGGCTACCTCCACATGGTTGCAACAAGTTATAAATGACAAACTCTTGTTCAAAATCTCGTGTAACCAAATGAGATTGTTAACTATAGCTATTGGCTAAAATGCAGTGGTTTTATTTTTACACCCTTATCGACCAATGGGGAGTCCTTACCCTTATTTGGCCAGTACAACAAGATATCCCTCCCGACAAGTCGGGGGTGTCTTTAGTGATGTTTATGTCAGGGTATAATGTGCCAAGTTTATATATCAATTCCTCTGATGTGAAACAATTAGTATTTGAGTAATCTTGTCCTTGTTCTAGTAATGGTTTTGGCTGAGTTTGTAACTGTGCTGCAGAAGAAGGTTGATCAGATTCCATTTGACTGTGAATACATTTTAAATTTGTTATTACATCTTGAATATAATCTTGATCAGCCCAGATTTTCTGATCTGTTTATTCACGCTGCAGACATATGTTTAAAAGACTAAATTGCAAAATTTTCAGAATATCAATGATTACTAGCTGCTCCTCTTTCGGAAGGGAAACTAAAAGATGTCACCAAAGCAGCGACTCCTTCAAATTCTTCAAACTGCTTCTGCAAAGCCTGTGTTTCAATTTCAGTTTGATTACAATTTCTTAAGATTTCTAACTGTAAGGTAATTAATTTATCAAAAATTACATATTTCTCTTCATTAATTAGACCTGTAATGGAAGCACCTCTTTCTGCTTCCTTATTCTTTCATAATGTTTCTGCCATAAATTGTTCCAAAGCAAAGAAATCTCATTGCATTTCAGCTCTACCTTTTGTGAGCTTCTGTTTCTAAATACTATGATTGTTCCTTTATATTATATTATATTATATTATATATATTATATTTTGGAATCTGATTTTAACTCTATGATAGTTTAATTCTGTTTTAAGGGGTGGGTGGGTTAGAGGTGGGAGGTTGGAATTGTTTTTATCTGTTGTATTTTTAATCTGTTGTATGCCGCCCCGATTGCCGAGTAGAGGGGCGGGTTATAAATAACATTTATTATTATTATTATTATTATTATTATTATTATTATTATTATTATTATTATTATTATTATTATTAATTGGACTAATTCTGTGCCTAAGTCAATTATAAAACCCTCAGGGCATTTGGTTACTCCATTCAGATGTAGCATTTGTGTCATCTGTTTAGTCTGGGATACCACTGGCTGTTGCAACAAACCTTAGATTGGGGTTGGGGGTAGTTAATCAGGGGATTCAGCTGCTTAAAGTAACGTTTAACTTCAATACTATTTTTATATAATTGGGTTCTAGAATTTAAGATCTTCTTTGCCATTTGTGAGTTGGTACATGTTATTTTTGCTTTTGCATTGTAATAGTTATAGCACAGATATTCCACTGTTACAATATTCTCACTAACAATAAGAGTTCACCTTGGCCCACTTCAAAGTTTCTATCAAATGAATCTTACACTCTGACTGATTTAATTATCCTTTAGGTTTAGGATAGTTGCAGAGGACTGCTTGGTTCTTCATTAATGTAAATGAAAATGATTGATTGGCTTAATTCTGCTTGTTCTTAACCTGATATTAGTCCTGACTAGGTGTCCCTTTCTTCTTCAAAGGGGCCTGTTGAAATATGAAATCTTGTATTACATCTAGAGTACTGAGATCTTCCTGAATTGGTGTAAGATCTGGGAGTTTGTATTTGGCATCTTCTTTTTTGTTACTAACACTTAATTTGGAGCTTACTGTATCATTATTCTTTCCTCTTTCATTTCCTTACAGCTATCTCTAGTGGCTTTATCTTTCTTAACCAGTAACTTAAATAAACTGTTAAAATTAAATTTCTTATTTTTCTTTCTCAAGTGATCACCTTTCTTTTTCTTTTAGGACTTTACTTTTTAGGCTTCATACATCTCTTGATTAGAGTTATTATTTTTAATGTCTAATTTACTAGTTTTTTTTTATCTAAATTAGAAGGAGAGTCTATTTCTACATTATTCTTATCTCCTGTCAAAATGGAGGGTCCACCCTTGTAACTTTTGTCCTTTACTAAAGTGTGCCTCCTATACAATATGCTGCTCTGCAAGAGTACACCCTGTATTACATTTGTTACCCAGTCCCAGAAATAATGAGACAGGACACAATATTGGGATAAAACAGGGCCATTTATTGACCTATTTGTTAAATTCTTAACAGAACTGACACTAATCAAAGAACCAAGTTTAGGAAAAGCTGCAGCTGGTGTCTTTCTCTGGACCACCTCTACAGGTTGTTTGGATGATAACACCTGAGCCCTCAACGATAATCCAAACACTGGGTTATTCATTGGCCAGCCCGCATTAGAAAGTCTCATAAGAAAGTCCCTCTCCCAATCTGTGAAGATTTGTCTATAAAGCCGGACCTGAGGACAATTTCTTTCTGCCGCCCCTCAGGTTGCAAGGCCTAAAGAAGTGTTTCCAGAAAGTTCCCTTCCACCCAAATGGTGTCTATGGTGCTCGCTGAAAAATAATTCAATTATTTATGCCAAATTCAATTATTTATGTCAAATCCAATTAGTCAAACCAATTCAACTATTAACTCAGCTGGACTGTAATTGCATCATTTATACCAAATTGATTCCTATTTAGACTCCCCCAAGCCAATTTCGCATATGCCAACTGGACATAGTATGGGGTAGGCAAAAAACCCATGGAAAAGGGAACAAAAATTCCTACCCAGCCCCTAGACGACCAAGAAAAGCTTCACACTACACTAGCGTGGGGTAGATGGGTAGACTTTAAGGCACTTCTGAAGCCCCGGGGGCAGCTGCCCGTTATAAAGGCTCTGGCTCTGCCCCCAAGGCCTCATGCCACAGCATAACTGCTGTGGCATGATTTAATTTAGCCTGTCTCTTGTAAGGAGAGGGCAGCAAAAAGTCCATCCCCACTCCCACTCCTCCCTCCTGGAGGGGGGAAGGGGATGGCTATTATTGTGCAAGTGAGTCAGAACTCCTTGCATTGTATCTATTATTTCCCTGGTCAGATCATAAAATGAAGTTTTTAAATTTACTTTAAAAAATTGAATTCATTAAATAATTTATCTGCCAAGCAGATAACATTGTGAGCTGACAAATTCTAAATCTGAAGAATCTGGCTTCTCATTATCATTAAATTTTAGAGTTTGATATTGGCTAAATGTAGCCGCAATATCCAAGTCATGAACATAGTTATCAATAAAGGTTTGTGAAGTCGAAGGCTTTCATGGCCAGCATCCATAGTTTTTTGTGGGTTTTGGGACTGTGTGGCCATGTTTTAGAAGAGTTTCTTTCTGATGTTTCACCAGCATCTGTGGCTGGCACCTTCAGGGAATACTGGAATGGAAGAGAGTGGGTATACATATATTGTGAGACCCTGGGTAGGGAGGAGTGATTCCCATGTAAATTGTGTATTGTTCTGTTGTTGATGGCAGGGCCTCAGGATGGGAGGATATGCAAACGAGGATTAATGTCTGCTAATTGGTGATCATTGTCTGCTGGGAAAGCACCTGACCTGAGTGGTTTATCATTTGCATTTGCTGACTGCTGATTTTTTTCAACAGAAAAGATGAAACCCTTAAAGTAAACAAAGTTTGGCTACCAGTCCTGCAAAATAGAAAAATAGAAAAATCAGCACTCAGCAACTCAGTGGCATTCCTGCACCAGTGTCGCTGGGTGGCAGGGGGCAGGACTTCCAGGGGGTGGGTCTTCCAGGGGAAAACATGCAGGGGAAAAATGGAGGGCCTGACCAAATAAAAGCTCAAAACAAAAAATAAAACATTAAAAACCCACTCATATAAATATTAAGTCATTCCTTCTCACCCCTGCTCAAAATGGATGGACATTAAATCCATCCTTCTAATCCCTGCTCAAAATGGAGCCTGGACAGGAGGGTGAAAAGGAGGATAAGTCTGGGAAAGGGAGAATCAAGTCTGGTCACCCTGAGCAAAAAACACTCATCTGTTCAGCTACTCAGAGTGCCATGTGAGATAAAAGCATCATATAAATAAAATAAGATACCAATAAATAAATTCCTGTTGTTGTTCCCAACTAGTGTAGACACATTCAATCAATTGCTGAACCATGAATGAACATGTAGCTAGATTCCATTGATTCAATGACTCTAATCTAGGATGCATCTACACTGTCTTAAAAGGAAAACACAATAACAGAGTTTTCAACCCACTGAGTGATCTTGGGCAGGTCACATTCTCTCAGCCTCAGAGGGAGGCACTGGCAAAACCACTTCTGAACAAATATTGCCAACAAAACCCTGTGATAGGGTAACCATAAATCAGAAACAACTTGAAGGCACACCACAAAACAACAACAACAACGCTTCAAGAAAAAGCCAGTGTGGTGTAATGGTTTGAGTATTGGACTATGACCCTGGAGAACTGAGAAACAACTTGAAGGCATGCAAGAACAACAGCAAAAGTGGTTATGGCAGACTGTGAACCAGATGTAAAATATACAGGAATTTGTTCTTCTATTTTGTTGCTATTACATTGAAACCTGTATAAAGGAATCTTGTGGCACTTGAACAAAAAGATAAAGAAATCTCTGGCATAGGTTTTGGTGGATTCCAGTCAAGTCTGTTTGGTGCAGACTTGATGCTGATTGGATTTGAAAATTGTGTTTCAGTCCATTTTCCCTGCAGCTTTCCTTGGATTCCTGATTGGTGTGTGGAAAAACAAGGAATTTAAAACTACTGGCTATGATGTGAACTCTCTTTTCTTCATTTGCATTTATTTTAATTTTTGTAAGATGCCTTTACTTCTCACTTTCTCAGAGGAAAAGGACAGATATAAATGAATGTGTTGTTGTTGTTGTTGTTGTGTCTTCAAGTTGTTTCCAACTTTTGGTGACCCTGAGGACCTTATCATGAGGTTTTTGGGCTGAGAGAATGATACACAGTCAAAATCACCCAATGGGTTTCCTTGGCCAATGGAAATTTAAACCCTGATCTCCAAAGTTGTAGGCTAACACTCAAACCATGATGTCAGCTTGTCTCTCTCAAAATGAATGACTAACAACAACAAAAATAATCACTGGACTGCAATGGAAAAACATTTCAAATACTAGAGCTGTTTTCAATGTATGTTTGGATGCTGAATTTGAAAAACACAATAACAGTGTCATGCTCTGCAAAGTCCTTTAACAAATCAGATATTTTTTATCCATTTAGTGGAGCTTTGATTAAGTGTGGATACTGATGCTTCAGGGCACACAACATAAAAAAACCAACAGTAAGAATCCTCAAGTCAGGAGGGTCATCCAGTCTGACCCTCATTTTTTCATACAGAATGACACACTCCAAGCTGCCCCCTCCTGGACAGATGGGTAATTCTTCTAAGTCCCTTTGGGTGCATTGGGTGTGTCCAGCCAGCAAGTCAAAGTCTTTGGGAAGCATGGGAGCTGAGTGACTGCTTTTAGCTCCTTCCTCACTCTTGGCAGGGAGAGGAGTTCTGAGCAAGATCATTGCCTCAAGGCATGTGGGTGGGTGGGTGGGGGGAAGCTGCACTGGAAGGAGCCCTCTGGTGGGCCCTTTGAGTATTCAGGCAGCCAAATCTGTGAATGAACCAGCACCCATTTGGGGGGAACATTTCCATGCTTTCAACCTGGGGGGTCATCAACTGAGAAGCCCCAGGCACACATACACCCCAGGGATGCATCCCTCCATATGCACACACAGACATGACCCCCCCAAGGGTGCTTCTTTGGCTCTCCCTCACCCCCCTCCAAAAAAAGCATCTGACCTTGGTTTCCCTGGGGGGCCCTGCTATCCTCACTCATAGGTGCCCCAGGACATCTGATGGCTCCCACTCTGCCACCAAAAGTCCATCACAGAGGGAGGAGGGAGGAAAGGAGGGCCAGCAGGAACTGAGACCCCACTTGCCTCCACTACCATCACTACCTTCCCTCCTTTCCTTGGGTGGGCAAAGAGAAGCATATCTCCCCAGTGTGCTGTTATACAACAGTGATTCCACTTTAACTCTTTAACTGCCCTGACCCAGTGGCATAGAATTGTAGTAAATTCCCTGGAACAGACTGAGATCATGACCCAAGATAGGATGAAAAGCAGGCTTTATTTCCTGCTAGCAGTGTCTTGGAGGAATCATTTCCAAAAGCCAAGCTGCGATTGTACTGAAGTGGAATCTTTTATACATGTCTCCAAACAAGGTGCCCAATCCTCTTCTCAATTTCCTTTACTCAACATTTCAGCACGTAAACATCTTGACCTTTGCCCACTCCCCCTCTGGTCAAGCTGTTCAAACACCATTATTTATCTAAGCAAGGACAATATTCTAATAGAGGAAGAACATGAGATAAGGGATAAGGGTATAATTAACATTCTGTGCTGGTACAAGATTTCCTGCCCTGTTGTGGTTTTCGTTTACATTATGGTCATTTTAGTTTCTCTGTTACCTCATTCCTCCCTTTGATGTTAAATCATAATTTATGATTATCTAGCACCCACCAGAGCCTTATAATTATGTAGAGCCAAAACCACAGCTGAGGCTTTCCTGTTAACCATATCACCAACGACTTTCTTGATCAAGTTAACAAAACATGAGATACAGAGTAAGATAATAAAGCACATTAGTCCATCTAAACAAAGCATTATCAATATTGTCTTCAGCCATTGAATATCTGGTAACAATGAAGTCATCCAGGACCACCAGTCCTCAGAAAGCCCATATCCTGCTCGGACAGTCTTTACTAACTGGTGTATTTTTTCTATATTTTCTTCTATTTTTCCTGATTCATTTATATAGTGACAACAGGCAGTATTTAACCATACACTCAACCTTCCTCCTTTATACAGGATGTAATCCAGAGCCAACGTATGCTGAGCCAACTCCCCTGACGAGGAAGTCACCTGAGCCTGGAGGACTCCTAATCCTTTTACTGTTTCATTGACCATTATTTCTAACTGGGCAGTTTGTTTCCATATTTGTTTGCTACTCTAGAATGGGAAATGTAATAGATCCAAATCATTCCCCTTCTGTCAAATAGGTACAATCTGGATCATATCCCTTCTTGACATTATAATTCAATGCCATGCAAACTGTTTTTTCTCATGTTTCTATTGACTGATGCAATGGCTAGTGCATTATCCCTGCCAGTCCTAATCCTCCTATGGTACAGCTACCATTCCAAACTGGAGCTAAGACCTTTCCTGCCCAATTCCCACATATCCAATATAACCCCATGGAAAGCCCCCCATAACCCTTCTTTTTACCTGGATTTTCACTGTAATTTGAATCCTTAATAGTGCTAATCTACCCCCTTGATTTTTATACGTAAGAGCAATATCTTTCAATATGCTACTATTTGCCAACCCACACCCCAAAGTTTCATCATCATCTGGAGTGTAGCTGCATTTGTCCTCATGTGGATTAGTCACATATACCACTCATTGGCACTTGAGTTTGAGTCTAGGCACTTCTTCAAATTTACTTTGGCCATCATGATAGCTCTTAACCATGCCTATATGAGTCTTATTCTTAAGAAGAAGAGCCCTCTCTCCATTCCATCCAGTGTCATCTGGGGGAGAGGACACTAGGCCCAGCACCATTGGGCCTGGAATAAGAAGAAGAGCCCTCCCTCCATTACCATCTGATGTCATCTGGGGGAGAGACACTAACTAAGCCCAGCACCACCCAGTTTGTTTTGATGTTTCAAAATGCTGTACACCGCCCCAATTGCCTAGCAGAGGGGTGGGATAAAAATAAAAATTATTATTATTATATTATTATTCCATTGCCTTACTCAATGGAAGGCCATTGGGGCAGAATCTAGATGGGTGGTCATGAACTGGCTATTGTATGATGGGTTCTTAGTATCGTTAATTTGGTACCACAAAATGGTAGTTTTGTTCCATCCTGATAGGGTGAGTGTAGCAGCTGCTACCACAAACACCCTAGATTATATGACAAGGGAGCACAGGCACAGACCCAACACCATGTAACATTTACTGTGAGTGACATATTTATTAGTTGATGAAACTTATTTGTTTCCTAATATTTCTCAATTTGTTTCCATTTATCTCTATTCCTAACCCCACTATTAAAACCATAAGCGAACAGAATCTGAGCATAAATGGGAGTTTATAGGTAGGTGTTGATGATCCACCCATTCTGGTATTAATTGATGTTGGGAGATAATATTAATCTCTACTTTACAATATTTATGCACCCAGGGTTCATCAATGGTCACGATTTGTCCCACTATAACTGTCTAATATGTGATATGAACTAGTGATGATCTTTGGGAGAGGGGATCCTCCCATTCGCTGGGTTTGCATAGACCAGCTGACTTCCGGAGCAGTTGAAGCAGGACCTGTCCATATGTAGAACAGTCAGCCTCTAGAGCAGGGGTAGGCAACCTCTCCCCTTTAAGGGCCAAAGGACTTCAGCTCCCAGAAGCCTCAGCCATGTTGGTCAATAGTCCCATGTTGACCAATAGCTCCTGGGATTCTGGGAGCTGAAGTCCCTCGGCCCTTAAAGAGGAAAGGTTGCCTACCCCTGCTCCAGAGTGACATAGTAGGACCTCTTTGTTCTTCAGCTGTGTGGTGCCAAGCCTGTTTGCTGTAGGGCTCGTGCAGGACCTACTGTTTACATTGCCTGTGAGTCTCCTCATTTCTAGTAGGGTGAGATCCAGAGGTAGATGTTATTTTCTTGAAAGTGAGTCTAAGGGGGTTGTTGAGATCAAGCTGGGGCTGCCTTTTTTACTCTGGTCCAATGAACCCAGGGTCTGATACCTGCTAGCTTTATTGCAGTCAGAGTGGAAATACAATTAGGAGACCTCTCCATTTGGGAGCTAGAGGCTCATTATTCCAGTCTTTTACCCAAACCTCATCCCTAGTCTGAAATGAGTGTAAATTGGTCTGAAACAAGGGGGAGGGTCTTTGTTGTAACACATATTGGTTGATCTGCTGTAATGTTTCCCTAAAGTCTAAACCTCCTGATGCAGAGCCATTTCACTCAATTCTCTTGTATTCCCCCTTAGGCCATCAATCACCTTAGGTGGCCTCCCATACATTAACGCAAAGGGTGATAGCCCTGTGTTTTTATTTAGGGTGCAACTGAGCCTCAACAAAGCTAAGGGTAGGACCATTGTCCATTTATGTTGGGGTTCTTGGCACAGTTTTGACAGTTGGTTATTCAAGTTTCTGTTCATTTTCTCCACTTTCACTGAGCTCTGAGAGCTGTATGTGCAATGTAGCTTCCAGGTTATTCTTAATATTTTTGATAGCTGTTGTATAGTCTTTTCCACAAAGAAAGGTCCGTTATTGGACCCAATGTGGTGTGGTAATCCATGCAGTGGTATAACATCTTTCAACAGGGCTCTGGTTACTTTAGGACTTTTTCCATCTTTGTTAGGTGGGCCTCTACCCATCCAGTGAAAGTACATACAAAAACAAACATATACCTGTGGGCCAACTCTTGGCATTTCAGTAAAGTCCATCATCTGTGATTCAAATGGAGATATTCCATGGTGCTATATACCTGGTGGCTTTTGGGGGGCCTGCTGGGGATTGTTCCTTGCACAGGTGGCCCATCGTGAAGAAGTAGCTGCTGTTCGGGAATTCAGTCCATCTATGTAAACCTGACATTCCAATAAGGTGCCCAGTGCTCTTTTTCCTAAATGAAAGGTGGCATGTGCTTGTTGTACTACCTCCCAAGCCAGATTTCATGGTATGAAAATCTGTCCAACTGGTAGCTGCCACCAATCTTCTTTGGTCAACTGTGCCTTCATTTCCTCCACAGCTATTTGATTTTCATCTGCATTGTATTTTGGTCGTATGGTAATCAATTGAACCTGCAATATTGACATTGTCTTTCTGGATTTTATTGCAATGCTGCTTCTCATGCTGCCTTATCTGCTTTTCGATTTCCTTGGACTACGGGTCACTTCCTTTTTGATGTCCTCTGCAATGTATTACTGCTACTTTGGAAGGCACCAGACTGCTTGGAGCAGATGTAAAATTTTAGCCCCGTATTTGATTGGCTGCCCTGCAGAACTGATGAATCCTTTTTCATTGTATAGGACTCCATGAACATGCAAGATGGTAATGGCACACTTGGAATCTGTATTGATGTTTACAGGTATCTGGTCCACCAAATCCAATGCTTGAGTGAGTGCTATTAGTTCTGCCTTCTGGGCTGATTTCCTGGCTGGGAGTGGAGTGGCATCTATAACTTTGTCTTGAGTGATCATGGCATATCCTGCATATCTGGTGCCATTTTGTATAAAGCTGCTCCTATCAGTGAATAGGTTATATCAGGGTGGGGCCACAGGGTGTCCTTCAGGTCTGGCCTGTTGGAATATACTACATCCATGGACTTGATACAATCATGGCTTAATGTTCCATCTGGACATCAAGTTGTTGTTTCCAGTTCACCCTAGGATTTTCACACAACAGGCTTGATATTTCAGCATCTGACTGTTAGGGGGGTGCAGATGGATATTCCTGGGCTTCCCCGGGAAGTGGAGGATCGAGGCCAAGGCTGCCAGACACCTCAGCCCCAATTCTCCCTTTCGCCACCTGCAAAAGGAGTGCTAAAATAGCACACCTTCCGCAAGCTGCAAAAGGAGTGCCAAAAGGCGTGGCATGTCTGTTTGTCATCTCTTCCGGCTCAGCGTGTGCGGATGCTGAGCCAGAAGGATGTCATCGGAACGCCTGTCATGTGGATGGGCCATTGCTCCGATGACGTCCTCAGGAAGGGGATGGTGCCCAGCATCCAGCTGCCCCTCTCCTTCTTGTGATTGAAGACAGCGTTTTTCGCTGTCTGCATCCCCCTAAGTGAACCAATTGTTTCCTTTGTATTCCATCAAGTTGATAACTACATAGGGTACTTTAACATTTAGACTCTGTCCTAGAGATAACTTGTCTGCTTCTTTCACCAACAAAGCAGTTGCTGCTATGGCTCTCAGGCATCCAGTCCTGCCTTTTGCTACCAAGTCCAATAGCTTTGACAAATAGGCTACTGGTCTTTCCCAAGATCCTAGTGCTTGGGTGAGTACTCCAATTGCCATTCCTTGTCTTTCGTGCACTTTCAGAATGAAAGGTTTTGGGACATCAGGTAATCCTAAGTCTGGTGCTTCCATAAGCACTGTCTTGATTTGCTCAAATGCTCTCTTTTTGTTCAGATCCCCACTGGAGTTCTGAGTATTCTCATCCTTTTGTAGCCTCATATAATGGCTGAGCCATTAGTGCAAAGTTCAGAATCCAGATTCTACAAAACCCTGCTGCCCCCCAAAAATTTCTCATAGCTTTCTGGGTCTTGGGTTCAGGCAGGGAACAGGCTGCTTTTTTCTGGCCTGTCCTAATTTTTGCTTCTTTTATGACACATAGAAGCTAAGATACTGTACCTTTTGTTGACATGAGGGGATGCAGACGGGTGACTGTAAGCCACCTTGGGAAGCAGAGGATTGAGGCTGAGGCTGTCCCATGCCTTGGCCCCAACCCTCCCTTCTGCTGGCCCTGAAAGGAGAGCTAAAATGCCAGTCCTTTCAGAGCCATCAAAAGGGACACATCAAGAGCCACCGCACAGCTCTTCTGTGCCTCTTCCAGTGCAGCACGTGAAGATGCTGTGCTGGGAGGACATATTCAGGGCACACACCCTGTGTAATAGCTCATGCCCTGATGACATCTTCCGGGAGGGGTTGAGCCGGCCACCATCTTTGTGCCATCTCCAGAAGCCCATAATTGGACTTTCTTCTTTGATACTTTGTATCCTGCATCCCATCATAAATGGAGCAGCTCCCACATGGTATCCCAGCATTCTTCTTTGAGTCTGCTGCTACTAGTAGATACATATTAGAATACTGGAATAGTACTCTCTTCCCTGGTATGGATTGAATCATTTTAAGTCCTGGCTGAAGGCAGTGCCAGAACTCTTCTTGAACTCTTGTGGGAGTCCAACATCTTCCTATTTGAATGTGAACAGAGGCTGGCTCTTTGGTGCCAAGCAGATACAGAAGAAGGCAAATTGTAAAATGAGTGGCTTCCACTGGAATTAGTCCTATGAAGACATACAGATTGGGAACAACTGGATGTATTGTTATTGTAGCCTGGTTCACCAGTCTCAAGTCCTGGACTGGGCAGTAATCGCTAGTGTCTGGTTTCTGGACAGGTAGCAGTGGTGCATTCCATGGCGACTGGCATTCCTTCAGAATATGATATTCTAGGAGGCAGTCCAAATGTTTTTGTATTCCTATGATGGCTTCTTGGGGTATAGGGTACTGCCAGACAGGTGATGGTGACAATTTTGGGAATCTCAGAACTGCATGCCCATGGTGCCATCTGTTTCAAAAGATATTTGCGCTTGTAGTTTGACCAGTAAATCTCTTCCCATCAATGGAATAGGGCACTCAGGTATATATAGAAATCCATGACTGACTTCACTAGATTGCATATTCTTTCTTGCAGCAGGGGGCATAATTCCTTAACTCTTGTACTCCAACCACTACAGAAGATAACTATCTGTATCTTCTGGTTGGTGGTTGGAGTGATGGGGTATGTAATCACTGACTTTTCAGCTCCAGTGTTTATCATAAAAGGAACTTCTTGGCCTCCTACACCAACTTTGACCATGGGTTCCCCGGGGCCAAGATTAAGGAAACCCTGCCCGACTCAGTCCCAGTCCTCCATTTTGGCCATGCTGATGAATCCTCCCTCTGCCTTGTAGAGGGTGCTTATTGGTTGCGGGAGATAAACATGTTGCTCTACTCAGCCCCTGTTCCCTCTTCCTCTGCAACCTCTAACCCTCCTTGATTCTTCTTTGGGCAATCACTTTTCCAGTGTCCTTCTTCTTTGCAGAACACACATTGGTCTGGTCCCAGGGGTCTCATTTTTCCATTCGACAATTGCACTCTACTTCTCGATCCTCTTATTCTACCTCTTCCTCTTCCCCTCTGAGTCCAGGCTGAACTTGATTCTGTGAGAACTGCTGCCAAAAGTTCAGCCTTTTGCTTCATCCATCTGTCCTTCTCTCTTTTCTCCTCTTGATCCCTACATACATAAACCTTCTGGGCAATTTCCAACAACTGAGATAAATTCATCCCCAAGAATCCTTCCTGTTTTTGTATTTAATTTCATATGTCTGGGGACCTTTGAGTTACAAAGGCTCTATTCACTAATCATTGATTTTCAGGGTCTTCTGGGTTGAGAGGAGTGAATTGCCTGTAACCACCTAGCAACCTTTCAAAAAATGCCCCAGGTGATTCCGTGGGTCCTTATAAAACTTCAGATACCTTGGTCATATTCACAGGCCTTTTCATTCCTTCATGGCCTCTATTAGGATGGATTGATAATCTTTCAGGAGTTGGAAGTCAACTGTCACATTTGGGTTCCAGTTAGGGTCTCCCAAGGACACCCTATCCCTCACCCACTGACCCACATTCTGTTCCTCTGGCAAATCTGATGTGGTGAAGGGAGTGTAAGCATAGGAGGTTACCCTCTGGTTCCCAGCACCATCTGGGTCACCTGTCATAGTGGCATGAAAGCCTGGGCTCTCCCCTTCCTTGGGCTGATAGCTCCCTCCTCACTGTCTCATTCTGTTTCCTCTCCTTCACTATAGCTAGTCTTCATGGTGCACCCCTTCTTAATCTTCCTGACCCTTAGATTATAAAAGGAATCCCAGAAGTCCTGCCCCGAAGTTGAGCTGGGCTGCTCATTTCTCAATGGTGATGGCAAAGTGGCGTATATGCCTCCCTGTTCAGGGGTTTCCTCTCCTAATGGTGCTCCTGTTCAACTGGCCCCCCTCTCCCCTGTGCTTCTGGAGGTGTGGCTGGAGGTTCAGGGGGCCAGGGGTGGGGGCACTGTTGATATCTCAGCTTCTTCTGGTTCTACAAGAATGGGCTTCTGTTTCTGTGCTAGCTTTTCCATGTGGGTTAACATTATCTGAGCACATCTCCTTACATTTCTTCAGCCAATCTGGGCATTGCCTCACTGCAATGTCCCATGAATCAATATAGGGAAATTGGTCTGGATGCCCTGGTTGTCCAACCACTACAGAATGCACCCTCTTTACCACTTCCAAATCTAGGATACCCTTGGGAAGCCACCCAACATTGAAAGATGGCCATTCTACTTCACAAAGAGTGTGCAACTTTCCCGGTGACATTCCCCCCCCCCCATAATCACCACTACATTCGTTTTTAAAATTCTTCAACATACAATCCAGCAGAGTGGGCTAACTCGCACTGTCTCCCATGTCCTCCCATTACAAAGAATATAATACAGACACAGCAGGGTAAAGGGGTTTGTGCTCTGAGTAAGGGATCTCAGTCTGACACAAGAGTTTTTTAACATCACACCATTCACTGTTACCCGCATGGGCACCTGGACTCTCAACAGCCTGCTTCAGGAACCACGGCAACCACTCAGACACACAACCAAATGATAGGTGTCCCAACAAACATCCTCCCATGTCCCGTTCTAAAACCTAGTTCAGTGATTTGACAGCTCCCCACTGGAACCGCTACTTGGACTGAACTTACTCGGACTGATCAAGCCCCTCTTCTTGCTTTAGGGGAAGGTACCAGTTATACCCTTTATATCACCTGTTTCTGAGGACATGGGTGGCCTGGTTTCCAATCCTTCATTTAGGGTTCTGTGGCACAGTCACTGGCCCCTGGAACAGTGGCGGAAGGAAGCCAAACTCTCCACCAAAGGCTGTCAGCAGTACTGAGCTGGAGTCATGGCCACCAGCCATCTGGTGATGGGGTGCTGGCCAGGATGGGCACAGATCCCACCTCTTTCCCAGCTAACACACCACAACTCCAGATTCCCTGGAACAGACTGAGATTAAGGCCCAAGATAAGATGAAAAACAAGGAAGCAAGCAGCTTCATTTATATACTGCTTCATACCACGCTATGCAGTCTCTAAGCAGTTTACAACTGTAAGCTAATTTCCCCCAACCAGCTGGATACTCATTTTAGCAGCCTCGTAAGGATGCAAGCCTGAGTTGAGCCTGAGCCCTGGCTGGTATTGAACTCACAACCTTGTAGTTTGTGAGTGAGTGGCTGCAGTACAGGCATTTAACCACTGCACCACCAGGGCTGGTGCAGGATTTATTTAAAGCAGGGTTTATTTTCTGCTAGTAGTGTCTCAGAGGAATTATTTCCAAAAGCCGAGCCCCAATTGTAGTGATGTGGAATCTTTTATACGTGTCTCCAAACAAGTTACACAGTGACAGACAAGGTGCCCAATCCCTCTCTCAATTTCCTTTACTCAACATTTCAGCACATAAACATCTTGACCTTTGCCCACTCCCACTCCTCATCTTGTCAAGCTGTTCAAACACCAGTATTTATCTAAGCAAGGACAATATTCTAATAGAGTAAGAACATGAGATAAGAGATAAGGGTATAATTAACATTCTATGCTGGTACAAGATTTCCTGCCCTGCTGTGGTTTTTGTTTATATTATAGTCATTTTAGTTTCTCTGTTACTTCAGAATCTTCTGCTCTTCCTCCTTTACCTTGACTTGGAGCCACCCCTGGAGCTGGCAGTTCAAGTGGTCTCAGTCTATATGATTTCTGTCTTGTGTTTTGGACTGAAGTCTGTTTGTGGGCTTGTAGGCCTTCAGACTTGGAGCTTTCCCTCCTCCAGAGCCTTCTTCTTCCTCTATTCACTGAGCTACCTCTACACTCTTAGGGTGTAT
>CM034708.1:66631442-66646731 GCA_020142125.1 Phrynosoma platyrhinos
TTCTATGATTCTATGATTCTATGATTCTAAGTATCTTGCCTCTGGCCAGGCCATTTCAGAAAATCTGAACATGATGACCTCCCACTCAAGACTTGAGCCCTAAAGGTGAAAGCCAGTCAATTCCAGTCCAGTGGCTGAATGACGAGATGTATCTTTTATTTTGCAAATGTGTATTCAGCAGGCAGCTACTTTGTTTCTATGTTATTCCATCATGGTGTAGGTCTTGTGGTGAATTTAGCAGTATCTATAATGTGCTGATTTCTTGTGAAGGGTCTCAAGTATTATTTAATTGTGCATCAGGAAAGATTTAGTTTTCATATGCTGGTCAGCAACATTTATCACAATTAGGAAATTTCATATAACCATAAATGTGTCTATTACAAATATTATAATTATTATAAATACAACTATATTGCTTTAAGTTATTATCATACCAGATCCAGTGAACCACCATTCTAACTCCTGCTTGCACAAATATAATTCTACTGTCAATATATGATAGTGCTACCCCAAATCTGTCATCTGGTGGTCAACTAGAAACTGTCATTGCTTTGTTTTGTTCAAATCATACATGCATTTTACTCAGATACTATGTTGGATCATTATCTTCTCTACTTTTCTGTTTTTGAAGTATTAGAGGTTCCCACTATATTTTAACTTAAAATTACTTTTCCTGTTTGCATGCAATTTTCAAAACAATGTATAATCTTCAGCCTTTGTCTTTCATAATGTCAGATCTGGTCATTCTTTTGCTTTGCATATGTTTTTGAAAACTCCACATGCATTTAAAGATTTGATTATTGTTAAGTTCTTTGCAAGTTTTCAGTTTAATCATTGCCTATTTACATTCTAAATACCTACTCCCCTTTATTTTTTCTGTACACCAAATTTAAATGTTCAGGAACTGAAAAGTTTCTAACAGAAAATAAATGATTCTATTCAATCTATCTTTTTTTCCGCATGAAGTCAAACAGTGTTTGTGAACACTGAATTCTTGATTTAAGGGTATTTAAATAGGGGAAAAATGAGTTAAAGAAAATATCTCACTTCAGCCAAAAAAGCAGGGGCATGTCTTTTTCTTTTTTCTTTTTCTTTTTTTTTGTTGTTATTTATTTATTTATTTTGACATGAATAATCTAATTTGCAATCAAAGTAATATATGTTAAGAAGATAAAAAGATGTAAAGAAAAGAAAAAGAAAAGGGAGAAAATGGACAATTGATTAATATATTGTATGACTCTAACACTCCCCCATCCTGATTGTAATAAGAAAAAAAATAATAAAAAGGAAAAAAGTACAGATCCAACTAAATAATCATACTGAAATTACTAAAAATTATAACTACAGAAATCTACATTTCATATTGCTCAAAAAGTCCAGAAACAGTTTCCAATCTTTCATCCAAAACAAAACAAAACAAAACAAAAAACCTTCAACTGGCTTATCCCTAAGAACCCATGTTAATATGGCCATCTGGGCAAACTGTGTAACTTTATTAATCCATTCTTCCATCTGTACTTCATCCCATTTCCAGGTATGAGAAAAAAATAAAATAAAAAATAATAATCTTGCTGCTGTTGTCATATATTGAAGAAGTAATCCATATTATTGCCCAGTTCTTTATCCATAGAACCCAATGAAAATATTTCTAGTTGATTCAGCTTTCTTGACCATCCAGCTCTCATAACCATAAATAGTGATGGAAATTACAATTGCTGGACAATCCTAACTTTAGTATTCAGTCATATACCTTGTTTTTGTTTTTGTTGTGTGCCTTCAAGTTGTTTCTTACTTATGGCAACAGTAAGATGAAACTATCATGTGGTTTTCTTGGCAAGAATTGTTCAGAGGAGGTTTGTCATTGCCTTCCTCTGAGGGTGTGAGAGCATGTCACTTGCCCAAGGTCACTGTACCTTACATTATCATTAAAGACCTACACAGAGATCTGAAGAGCTAATATGGTGTTATTTAACAAGGGGGCCAAACAAACCTGCAGTTTGGAGTGGCCAGAGGTCACTCCAGACCTGATTGACCCCCTATCAGCACAGCACAATGGTGACTGGATGCCAAGGCCCCAAGGATGGCTGCTGCTGTGGTACAGAACAGACTGACAGCAAGGAGTAGTTTTTTCCTGCTCCTTTCACAGCTGGCTTTGGGCCATGTCAGCCAGCCTTGGTGCAGCTTACAAATGATCTTGGGGCATGCACCATCTGCATGCCACACCCCCAGATCAGCCCGAAGGTGGCACTTTTTGCCCATCTGTTTTGAGTCAAAGTTGATATAGGACAAATTTTGGTGCAATAACAATCAATTCCCAAGTGTCCCTAGGTCTAAATACAATAAGAATATGACTACAATAAAGTATATCTTATAAAACCATTTAGAAACAGCTTGCCTTTCCCATCAAAATACACCTTTTCCATCCTTGTCACAGGAAGAGAATCAATAATAATTTCTGAAAGAGTTTTCTCCACAATGTTCTTTAAGATTAACCATGAATGCTAAGAAAAGATGGCTTTGATAAGGTGAATAATTTAATCTATGTAGAAGAAGATCACATCTCCAAGTAGCTTAATCTTACTGCATATATTTTAGGAAGCTATAACTTCTAGTCCATATACCATAATCAGTATTAAATTCTAAATAAATTTTCTTTGAGATTATTTCTCATTTGATCACATAGTAAATTTATTTCTATACCTATGATGAAACTGGAACATCCAGATCACTGCTATTTCATTTGCAAAGAGGATATATAAGTCTTTTAAAATATATAACTGGAAAATCCTTCCAATAAGTCCCCTTAAAAATCTGTTCAAAATCAAATGCTTATCTGATAGCCATGGCTTCCAATAACAATATTATTTTTTATCTGTAAGATCAAATACATGAAAAATGTAATGTTCATACATGTTATTAAATCAACTTCTATTTCTTAATATGAAGGAATTCTTTGTGTGCATCCAAATTCATTGAAGTTGAAAAAGTTTAGTCTTATCATAAAATCATATATCCATGGTTTTCATTTTGCAGCATGTATGTACTCATACCAGGAGGTTAGAAGGCATAATCCTAGACAAAACCATTTTTATATGTAGAACATCTATATATTCCAGAAGTTGGAAAGTTACTATTGAACAGCATTTTACTCCCATTATTCATCAAAAAGCATGTAACTGTTTTATTTACTAATAAAGTTTTTAAAAGTTATTGCATTACTTGTTAGGATTTCATACTACATGTATCAGCAAGAGGTTATGTGCATATTGACATGCTTGAGTCCTGGTTTTCAAAAGGTTAGTAAAACATGTTCAGTATCATCTATCATCATCTACTATATTTAGATAACATACTGAGGAAGATTTAGGTTATGTCTAAAGGGTATGCAAGATTCAGGTGCACACTAAACGTACCTCCTATACTTCTATGGGAGATGTAATATTCCCCCCCCCGCTCCAATTCATTATGATGTAGAAATGCTATAATATTTCTTTTCAAAAGAATGAATTTAAAATGAAGTTGAGCATAGACATTAAAGTACTTAATTACCTTCAATGCCAAAAATTTTGCAATGTGTCCCCCAAGGTCTGGACTCATCTAGTTTTAGTTTTGAACGTTAGAGGCAGACAAGCAGTATATTCATTGTCAAAAAATTTTGACCAAGCTAATTAGAAAGTTTTTGAAAGGTCTCTTAAAAAAAATTAGTGCTGTACTATTTGCCTCCTTTTCTTTTAAACTGATAATCTAACAATTACACAGACTACAGGGAAATACCAGAAAATGACAGAAAACCCCTTGATAGGTTAGCCTTAGGGCTGCCATAAGTTGGAAATGACTTGAAGGCACACAGAAACAACAACTGGATCACAGACAGCTTGTGGAACAAGAGGAAGGATCAGCACCACACCAGATATTAGATACATATAAAAACTTTTTAATATAAATTTGAATCTTGTTTATGCTATTAGACATTCTATATTTGCCTAATAGTGTCTAATAGCATAAGAAACATTCAAATGTATATTGGGGGCACCTAATACAGAAATAAACTGGACTAACCCTAATTTATTTTCTTCAAGAAACTATAGGACCTTATTTTGTTGGGCAAAGCCAGGCTAGGGACCTCCCATAAGTTCTCAGCCACATTGCAAAGTATTACAATGAAAGTCCAAAGGCCTTAGCTTTTAGTAGGAAGAGTAGCAGATTAACAAGCACCCAGGCAAGCAGTTTATTGTCTTAAGATATCTGGGAGCAATTTGCTATTCATTGGACTCATTTCCTTTAAAATGCCATAGGAAATGTTCAGAGGAGTATAGAAGCACTGCTTTACTTTGTCCACCATCATAGCAAAGACAATCTGCATATGCCTTTTGATGTGCATACACTTACCATGAAGGTTATAGATCATATGCATATATGGTTCTCATTTATATGTTTATGACAACTACAATCTCTTTGAAGTTATACATACTAAATTTTCAAGAGCCATATCTGGTGTCTGTAATTTTGCAGGTAGTGTTAAGACAAATTTCTGTAGAGGCCTATCCATGGGTTCACAAGACAAATTTTTGGTTCAAATTGATTCTTCACAGTCTGATTCTACACTAACAGTAATGTATCTCTTCCTTGAAACAAGCTGAAAAGTATTAATTGATATGTATACTGGTCAAAGACCGAATAAATTGAATTGAATTGAATTAATTGATATGTATAGCTAAAAAACAGATGAGTTGACTGGATATTTTAAAATGATGCAAAATCCTCCAGTTGTTAAGGATCTGATTTTGTTATTCTTTGTCAGTCCTGGGCTCCCAGATGTTATTGGTTCATAATATCAATATTTGGTAATATTGAAAATAGGACAGCAACAACATCTGGGGCAAAAAGCTAGAAAATGCTGTGATTTACAGAACTTACTTAATTTTTAATATGTTAGCCAAAGATCCTGCATAATCCAGAGTAACTACAATGATGAGCTCCATCATCATAGTTACTTCTGATTATTGGTTGTTGTTGCTTCAATTCATTTCCAACTTATGGCAACCTTAAGGTGAACCTATCACAGGTTTCTCTTAGCAAGATTTGTTTATAAGAAGTATGTCATCACCTTCATTTGACACTGAGAGAGTGTAACTTGCCTAAGTTACTCAGGGGGTTCCCATGGTGAGGCACAGATTTGAAGCCTAGTCTCAAGGGTCCAAGACTGAAATCACTGTATCACACTGGCTCTCCCATATCTGATGATGACATCACACAAAAATGTACCTTTCCAGCCTGATAATTCCTCTAACAAAGGGCCTATGAGATGTTGTAAATTGAGATACTAGGAAATTGTACTTACACTTCACTCATAGTTGTATAGTGCATGGAGAACAAGGTTCTGCCATAACTGCTAGTCTCAAGTCACATCATGACTGGAAGAGTGCTACAGAAGTCATTTCCCAATGCCCTGATCTGCAGTACTTCAGAAACCCTTCAGTTGAGACACTGCCAGCTGAAAAAGTAGATTTGGGGGTCACATTTGGTCACTAACAACCAGTAATGTGAATCCCCTATAGTTAGGGAGATCATAAATTCATTTTGTAATCTTATAAGCCAATCAATGTTAAGAAAATTGGTTTGATAAGAAAAGATAAAGTAAAATAAAATGAAACAAAAATTAATTACTACACTAGATAATTGTAAGGATACTTCATTGCTTGTTAAAAAAAAGCCTGTTCAGCAAAGAATAATGAAGTGGTAGCTTAATCTGTTTGGGTATAAAAGCTATTATTTGAACACATGCACACATTGCCTTGACATAACAATAATAATAATATATGATAAATTACAACTTTACTATGAGACACTTTGTATCACAGCACATAACAATAATGCATAAGATTTGTCTGCAAAGGGACTTATTTAGTTTACCAGTGACTCTTGTAGAGCATTAATATTGTATTCATCCTGAATTGTAGATCCAAAACACTATTTCACCAAAAAGATAGCTAGCAGAAAAATCTCCACTGAATCCTGCAGGACAAGAAAACCATGTTGATTTCACAGCAGCACTTTGACTCAAATATGAGCAAATCTAATTAAGGGGGAATGCAGACGGGCTGCCCTGGGAAGTGGAGGATTGGGGTTGAGGCTGCCCCATTCCTTGGCCCCAATCTACTCTTTTCTCAGCCTTGAAAGGAGCAGCAAAATGCACAGCACATCAAGACACTGCACTGGAAGGATGTCCTGATGGCGTGCACCGTGTGTAACGGCACACGCTGTGAGAACGTCTTCAGGGAGAGGTTGAGATGGCCACTGTGCAGCTTCCTCTCCCCATCCATGCCTCCAGGATGGCCCAAAGGGCTGTCTGCAGAGGCCTTAAGTCTGTATAATGTCACCTCTACACCATCTGAGACATGATAACAATGGGCTAGGGTTTTTACATCTTCCTCAGCAATATCAGTTTCTCCCCTCATTTCCTATTCACCTTCCACATATTAGGCAACTTTGTGGACTTGAGAATATTCTGGAAGAAAAGATACAGATTGCTTGGCTGAATAAATGTGGAAACCCATGCCTGACCACCAGTCAGGCAGGTATGTTCCACACTGCACCTGCATTCCTCAGCATATTTATTCCAGATTCAGCCATAGACATGGGTAGACCGTCCCCTTACAGTATGATTCCTTTTTTATTTATTTTAGTCACATGTGCAATATGAAGTTAAATATTATACAATGGTATGGGAAGATATCCTCCAATGAAAGATAATCCTTCACATAGCAGAGAATTGCTCCCTCAGTCCTCAAAGAATTCCCTTTGAAGTACAAATCTGATTCAAGATTAACTCTTCCCAATAAATGTGCTTAGAATTTTATTCTAACTAGGATTAGAAAAGAATACAAATGTCATTCCTCACCATTAGCCATACTGTCTAAGTTTACTGGAAGTTGCAGTTCAACAAAATATGGAGGGCTGTACAATTTCCATCTAGATTTAGATCAATTAAGTAAGAGGTATAGCACAGATCCTTGTGCAACCCCATAGCCTGCATTTACCAGTATAAATAAGCTCTAATTAATTAATAATTTCACCAATAAATTGTTTTATGTCTATAAGAACTATTTATTCTATGAGGTATTTCCATAGCTGGTAAATGTTCCAAAGGGGCTTTGGTGAGAAATATTACTTAAATACTGTTCTTCTCTTTTCTGTTTTTTTTAAATCAAACATATGATTCTGTACCCTTTCTGTCTGATTAATATGACAGCTACCACTTTCAAAACAAACAAAAATTACCTGTAACTTTGACAGGCAGGAACCATGTTGACTTCTGCTTTAAGAAAAATGAGCAGGGGGCAGAACATCTAATGAACATAAGTTAGAAATAGATATATCATTTAGAACTACTTAGTAAATTTAGAGTACCTTGGCCATAAGTAAGCTTTTAAAGTGACATTACTAGCAAATACACCAAGCCAGCTATCCACACCGCACACACTTAGGGGGGAAGCAGACCAGGGCATCTGGGACGCCCTGAGACGGTGTGCCGTGGGACCACGGCATCTGCACCGTGGCGCACCGGTGTCATCCCTGAAAGGAGTGCTAAATTGGTGCTCCTTTCAGAAGTCAGGGAAAGTGTGCCCTAAACGCATAGGGAGCACTTTCCCTGACTTTTCCTCCACAGCGTGTGCGGACGCTGCGGTGGGAGGTTGTCCCCGGAGCGCCGGCTGTGCGGAGGGCTGGCAGCTCCGAGGGCAACCTCGGGAGGAGGAAGGGGCACCGATCGTGTGGCTGCCCCTCCTCTTCCCTGCCTCGGAGACGACCCTATTAGTCATCTGCCGAGGCCCTTAGACAGAGAGAAGTGTGCTAGTAAAGATAGTGACCCTTTAGATAAACACCTTGAGATGATACAGGAACTATTCCATCCAAGAATCAGAATGTAACAAATGGTGGGTATTATTTTTCCTTTGGTTGTTTTTTTGGGCTTTGTTGTTTTGTTTTGTCCTAGTTCTACAAACAGAAGGTTTGGTCTTGCAGTCTGCCCAAAGCACGCTGTCTATTACGGCCTCAAAGGCAACAATTATTGCAGAAACAGACATTTGAGAAACCAGATAATTAATCCAATGCAGCTGGTATTAAAAATATTTTTGGCACCAAGATTGATATCATTAAAATTTTGGCACCAATGAATATGACTAATACCTTCGGGCAAGTTAAATACACAGAGACCTAGTGAATTTTTAGAGTTTAGAACCAGGTTTTCTTTTTCAAGACTACTGGCTCAAGCTCAAAACAAAGAGACCAGAGTTTAAGTGGAATTACGTCTTAGGTTGTTTGGTAACATTTTCACTGAAAAAGATATGTCTTCAACAAGGTTGAAGTGAGACATTTGTTCTATATAATACTGCCTAAGGCATAGACTTTAATTGCACGTGACCACAACAACTGACATTTAAGCCTTGCATGCACAAAGTAAATCTCTCCAACATACCCAGAATGATATTTGTCTAAAGACTCACTGCATGCAACACTGAACAATTCTCCATTCCAAATCATCCACTGCATCTGCTACAGTAGTTTGTGTGAAATTCAACATGATTCTACAGTTCCTTTTAAAATGGATAAGCCAGTTGGCTTTCAGATGTGTGTGTATATATATGAACAATATTTGACATAAGAATGTACAGAATGGCAATTGACTAGTTAGTTATACATTTAGTTTATTTACATTTTTACATTGGATAAAGGAATCTCTTTAATAGGTGAGTTGATGGAAGGCATATTAAACTATAGTGAAACAGCCTCCCAGTCATGCTGTTTTCCCACTAATGAGGTGGTGTGATAAGTTATTTATTGACCAACCACCAGTGAATAAATAGGTGGGTTGATGGAAGGCATATCAAACTAAAGTGAAAAGGACAGGAACACCTCTTTTTTAACAGGTCTATGATTACTCTAGAAATACCAAAGCTGTTATCTATAATGTTGGGCTCAAAATTCCTCAAAAAATCTCAATGATATGTGCATGGCAGTTAGCAAAACATGTGTTGCTAATAATGATCAGGGGCTATCATATCACCTATTCATCTCTAACTCTACTATGAAGACTAATATCATGTTTTCCTTACTTTGGCTTTGACTTACTAAGGACCATTATGTTCTTACTCCTGTTACCCAGAGGAAAACTTTAAATAGGAAAAAAATATGTTTTGGTGTACAACTCACAGAATCACCTAGCAAGCATCATCTGTTGACTTTATCACATTAGGCTTGAAAAGTGGAATTAGTGCAGGATAGTAGTGTCTATGGCTGTACCTTGTCACAGGACTGTGTGTCTGCCCAGTTGCTGGTTTGTAGTCCTTCAGTTTCATGCTCCTTTTTATTAATGGACAAAACCTGTCAATGCCTCCCAGTCATGCTGTTTTCCCACTAATGAGTGAGTGTGATAAGTTCTTTATTGACCAACCACCAGTGAATAAAGAGACCACACCAAAAAAAAAAAAGGATCACTTTATTAAGTTACCTATTTAATATTTCTTGGAAGAACTGCAACTAAAGAGGGGGGGGGTTGCCTAGTGTGGGAGCAGCTGCAACAAGTGGTCCTTTCCCTAGACTTCCTATTCAGCTTCCCCAAGGCAATAACACCTTAGCCCCAAGGATAACCCACACATTGGATTAATCCTTGGCTGGCCCGCATCAGGAAAACCCACCTGAAAGTTCCTCCTGAGGCTTAAAGAGAGGGTTTATGCTTCAGGCCAGACTCAAAGGAAACCCCTTTCACAGCTTCCCCAGTCTCTAGACCAAAAGAGGCAGTTCCAGTAACCTCCCTTCCACCAAAATGGTGACCTAGGTGATCACCATGCTCAAAATTTCTCCCCATTAACTGCCATGGATAAGGGGCAAGCATCTGCTTAGCCCCTATCCCCACCAGGCCAAACAAGACTTCCCTAATGCCTCTTTGCAGGTCTCCCAAGAAAAGCTCATTTCCTAATTCATATAGATGGATGCCATCTGCTCAGTAGAGCTCGGGCCTCCCAAAAACAATGTCTGGATGAGGTAAGTAGTGGCCCAAACTCTTCAGGGGAGCATTTCAAATCTCTCTATAAGCTCTCTTCCTTGCTCTGTCAAGTAAGCAGAGACCCCCTTCCCCCTTCCAAATTTGTCTGGGAAGCATCGCTAACTACACAATTCCAACCGAAGGCCAACGGGCCTTAATAACCTTCATGTCATGGACAGCTTGAAGAATCAATGCCTTGCCCTTAAGCAAGCCTAAATCATTTCCACCTAAACATAGAAAAAGAACATACTGAGGAGGCCCAATGCACCCTTCAAACAAAAATAGTAGCAATAGCAGTCTTGGCCCCTCAGGTACAGGGGGATCTTGAGGCTGGGCCAGGGCCCAATTCTGCCCTGCCAGGTCCCAGCCCTGCTCTCCCAGCCCCTGCAGAGTTGACAGCCTGGCCCTAGCTGCGTGGAATCTCCTTCAGGGGACTCTGGGGCTCAGCAGCTCAAGCTTGGGAGACGTAGAGCAGCTGGACATTGAAATCCCTATCTTAATCCTGAGAAGATCTGAAAAGGCATGCCTTCAGCATTCCAGAAGGCTTGCTGAGAAACGCTCATCCATCACTCAGCAGCTGTGATAAGGGAGTGGCTCTGTGATTTAAGGCTGAGTTCCCTTGTCAGAGATTATTATGCTTTCCATCTAGTGAACGCTGCTGGCTCTGGCTTCCATAGACCTTGCCCCTGGATACCTTGTTCCCTAGCCCTTGGACTGCTCTTGAACCTACAACCTTGGAATGGACTAATCAACCAACCCTCTGGCATCTTTGATCTCAGACTGGATTTGTAGTTGTTGGCCTCTGGAATCCTGAACCTGGACTGGCTTATGGCTTTTTTTATTCGGATGGAGGACAGGTCTGTTATTTGGAGACTGCCTGCTGGCAGCTCGTCCTTGTCTTTGCCAAGCCACTCTTATCAGCTGTGTTTGCATGTTTTCTGGCAGCGTTCCTGGACAATAAGAAAAAGAGGCCTGGTGTGGCTGCATGGCCTCCGAGGCTGTAAAGGCACAAGCAGGCCCCAATCAGACCTAAAGCGCAAGTTTCAAAAGGGGGTACAGTCATGCAGGTGAAAAAGCCCATTGCAGCCACGCAGGCCTCAATTAGGCCCAACCATCCTGATGGAGCAGAGGTGTGGCCATGTGGTCTGATAGAAAAGGCCCATCACAACCATGCAGGCCTTGATAAAGCCTAAAGGCCCCAACAGGCAAAAATGTGGCCACACATGTGTCAGTTAGGCCTCAAAGGCTTGCAGGAGTGGAGGTGCAGTCCCAACAAGGCAGAGGTGCAGCCACGCAGTAGAAGAGGACGAGCGCACCTACGCAGGCCTTGACAAAGCGAAAAGGTCCCAATGGGCAAAAGAGCAGCTGTGCCGGTCTCAATCAGGCCCCAAAGGCCTGCAGGAAGGGAGGCGCAGCCGCACAAGCAAAAATGGAGACAATCGTGGCTGCGCAAGCCACAGAAAGGCTCCACATGGCCCAGCTGGCCAGAAAGCTCAGCAAAAATAAGCAATGGGAGTCCCCACTCAGACAGGCAAGGAAAGCCCTCAATAGAAATGGCCCCACCAGACCCCGGGAGCTCCTAACAAAGTAAAGGCAAATAAATGAAAAAAGACCCAGCAAGGCCAACTTATCTTTCGGTCAACCGTTTCCTTCAAATGTTGAATCAAAGAATGCAGAGCCAAGGGTGGCAACCCAGCCAAACACTTTGGCTCCACCCCTGACTTTGCCAACAGCATCTCAGGGATGCTGTTTATTTTTAAAACATGGTCTCTTGGTCACTGGAGGCCAGCAAACCTCTCCTCCTCTTCCAACGGCTCTGCTGAGGGGAGGGATCCACATTCCAAAGATGAAACAAATTTGTTTTTTGCAGCTCCTGACAATAACACCTATAGCAATGGATTCAAACTACATGAAAAGAGATTCTACCTTAACATTAGGAAGAACGTCCTGAACAGTAAGAGCTGTTTGACAGTTGAATTTTCTGTCTTGGAGTTTGGTGGAGCTCCTCCATTAGAGGTTTTTAAATAGAGGCTGGAAGGCCATCTGTTGAAAGTGCTTTGATTGTGTATTCCTGCATGGGAGGACGTTGCACTTGATGGCCCTTGAGATCTCTTCCAAGTCTATGAATCTATGAAGCAGTTCCACTATGTAGGCAGTCATGTGGAGTGAGTAGGTGCGATTATGATTCTCCCCCTACACTATTCCCAGACTTTTTTTTCCAATTTCAATATTGATTTCTTTTCTTTTATTTATTTATTTTTTACTTAATGGATTGCCATGAGTGCACAATTGTGCTAAAAAATAAAAACAAAAACAAATAAGTACAGACCAAAAGGCATGCTGGAAAGAGGTTTGGGCATGGAACTGGGACTATGGAGGTTGGCATGATAAAGACAGAGGCCAGGATAGAAGCAACACCATTGTGATTTTGAAGAGTCATGATATAAGGAGCATTCCAAACTTGGTATGTTTGCATTTCCAGCAAATTGTAGTGTCTTACAAGCCTGATGTGATAAAGTTCTGTGCCTCTGAAAAGATTTTAATCTGTTCTGATTTCATTTTCAAAGGACCTCTGGAGATACTGAAGGGAAACAACAGAAACAAATTTGTAACTGCAGTGTCATCTTGCAGTAGAACCAGGTGTAAGTTACAGTCACATGCAAGTCTTGAGTTCAGTGGCCCTGACTCTCCAGTAAATGAATATTATATTATTCCTGCCTGTTAGTATCACTTTGTTTTTCATAATTCCAGTGAAGAGTTAAGATCTAAATACATCTGTTAATCTCAACTAGAGTAGACCCATTGAATCAATGAAATTTCCTAAGTATTAATTTACAAAACTTCTAGAGTTACTGGGTTTATTCCAGTGTTGACTAACAATTGAATTGGGAAATAAAATTCCTATGTTTGATAATGAAGGCTTAGCTACCATTAGCTATTAGTAGTGATATATTTTTGAACACTATTTAATAATTGAAATGCTTTGACTTGATGTGCATAGTTTCAGATGTATAGAAACTATAAGCCCCTTCATAATAATGAGCCTTTGCCTTTTGTCCTATTGATTCAATGAGTAAATGGCTTAGCCATAATTCATCCTGATAAAAGATAACTACATTACAAATATTTCATACCTTCATCTATCTCAGGATGACTACATTAACAAATATTTCATATATTCTATCTATCTTGCTTCTCTCTCATTTCCCTTTATGATTAATTTTTGCCACATGTTTGCTTTCTTCTTTCCTCTGCATGTCACTTTTCTCACCAAGGTTGTTCTTTCTTTATGCAGTAGCGCATTATGCACCCATGTGTGTATGGAACAAGGATAATGTTGAACTTAGATCTGTTGCTGTTTCCTTTTTTCTACTTATTCTGTACAAAGAATAATTCAGTGATGGTGACTAAGTGGTAATACTTTTTCTCCCCCAGAAACTACTTTTGTTCTGTGAAATGGCTAGGCTGGTATGAGTGATTCATCTGTTCTTAGTCCATCCCCTTCCTTAACAAAACATTTATATGATCATATTACACTTTTATGACACAGGGAGATTTTTTTTTGGTCTTTTAAGCACTTGGCTTTTTCATTTCCTCTTTCAGAAACCTCACAGACATTTGCCAACAAGAATCCCTTTGAGTCATTACCCATCCATCTCTATTGGCTTTCTGTTCTTACATCAGTTCCACAGAACTTCTCCATTTTGACTCCTCCAGAGCCTTTCATTTCTCAGTCACTGTGACTGTATGGTATCTACACCAAACTGCCTTTGCCATTCATTAGTTTTTCAAATATTTTCAATCTTTTTCTTTAATCTAGTTACATTCTTCAGAATTTACTGCTTCTTTTCTCATCTCTTTGTACTTACATTTTCTTCTTTACTGTCTTGAGCTTGCTGAGCCACATATGATGAAACTTTTAAAGTCAAGCCTATCCTAAATTCCAAGTGTTTATTGGAACTGCCTTGTGTTTTAATTGTAAGCTGTTAATTGTAAACTGGCACCAAACTCAGTTAAAAAGACATAAAAAATGGTGTTATCCAACAAGAGAAATCCCTTTGACTGAGGCGACAGCTTAGAAACTTGCTTTTAAAAGGAATGAGCATAATGATGAAGATGCCATCAGTTATATGGTTGTCTTCTGCATGCCATGCTGTTTTACAATATAACACACTCTGGTGAGGGAACTGCTTTTCAGTCATTTCTTCCCTTTCCCTCAGCAGCTTTCTGGGTCTTTCTAATTAGTTATGGGGGAAAAATTGTTCAGTGTGGAAAATTGTTCAGGTGGATACAGTGGGAATATGCAAGTGGATACAGGGAGAATTTGCCCAAACTGTTCTCTTTGTGAATTAAAAGAAGCCCCTGCAAGATCAAACAGCTTTCCCAAGAGCAATGATGCACTACAGAGTTTGGAATATGGAAAAGACATGGTTCCCCCCCCCCCATCTCATAGGAGTTTGTCACATTTGGGAGTTTAAACAATGATTAACCTGTGAAAATTGAACAATTGACATTAAAACATGCTTCAAACAACATTAACACAAGTGCCATTATCCCGTGAAAAACCAGGGAATAACCAGGCAACAAACAGCAAAAAGTCATTCACAGGAAAATTCTGTGAATGAGTTAGTGTTGTTTCTTGCCTGGTTCTTCATAGGATAATGGCATATTTTGTTTCAATGTTGTGTGAAAACCATTCATGCAAGTGTGCGCAAATGTGGGTTAATCATGGATTCTGCATGGAATAACAGTGCTTTGCATGCTGATGTCATGTGAAACCATTCATGCTATTGTGGGTTAATCATGGCTTAATCACTGTTTATACTTCCAATTCCCTTCTTCCTCCATGTGTTAAACTCCTTAGACTGAAAGATTTAGGAGATTATCACATTCACTTTAAAGTGACTTATCCCTGATGGGATAAAGTCACTTTAAATTTTAAAAGCGGGTGTTATCGTGGTATACACCATATAGACTGAGGGCCTCGGCAGACGGCTAATAGCGCCATGTTGGAGGCAGGGAAGAGGAGGGGCAGCCGCATGCTCGGCGCCCCTTCCTCCTCCCGAGGTTGCCTTTGTAGCCACCGGCCCTCCGCACAGCCGGCGCTCCGAGGGCAACCTCCCGCTGCATGTTCGGACACGCTGTGGCGGAAAAGTCAGCAAAAGTGGGCCGCAAGCTTTTGCGGCGCACTTTCTCTGTCTTGTGAAAGGAGCGCTATTTTAGCGCTCCTTTCAGGGGCGGTGAAGG
>CM034708.1:66659750-66670723 GCA_020142125.1 Phrynosoma platyrhinos
GGGGGGGGGGAGTGAGAGTACATAGGACATTAATGTGGGGGTAGAAATATATATGAGCCAAAGTGGTGCAGTGCTTTGAACCCTAGTTTCCCAGTTTTTGCCAAGAAAACCCTGTGATAGGTATGCATTGTTGTTGTTGTTGTTATTGTTAATTGCCCTCCTATGGCAACCCTCCAAATGGGACAACCCTCCAAGACTCCCTATCCTCAACTATTCGGCTCAGGTCCTGCAGACTCAGGTTTGTGGCTTCCTTGACTGAGGAGCTTATTGCTCCGCTAAATAAATCATCTTACCTCTCTCGAATTCAATTCTAATTTGGGTGGCATCCAGATACTATTTCAGGGATTTTGCCACTAAATCTGCCACCCAAATGCATCCCAGCACTCTGGCAGCCATTTTCTTAAATCAGAAAACTCCCAGTTTGGAAAAAAGGTGTGCTCAGTGTGCCAGGGACCTAATATCAACCTGGGCTGTATTCGGTTGGCAGATTCGGCAGCAAAATCCCTGCGATAGTATTCAGATGCCACCTAAATTAGAACTGAATTCGGGAGAGGTAAGATGCTTTATTTTAGTGGAACAATAAGCTCCTGAGTCTATCCATCTAGTCTGTGGTTTCCCTATCTTTCTTCTGTCATTTGCCTTTCCTGCAATTATTGTCTTTTCTAGAGACCTCTTCCAGTGGTTTCTACAGGTCACAATTCTTTTAAAAAATAAATTGCAGAGTCACCCACAACTTTTTCTCTCCTAAAAATAGTCATCCCTGCAAATAGCTATTCTAGACCTAAAGAAAAGGGTTGGTGAGGCAAACAAAAATTGGGATGGGATAGACCCAGGCCCATCTGTGGTAATAGTTGATGCTTGCTGATATGACAAGAGTTTTATTCTTCCCACCAACTGCAGTCATCTTCAGCACACCAAAACACTGCACTGGGGCATCTTCTAGCCCTCTGAAATAGGTTCTGAGGAGACATAGGAATTGTAGGAAGGAGTGGCAATCATCCCTTTTATGCTAATGGAATCAGTTCTTTGAGAAATGGCAGAACTGGATGCCTTCCACTGTATTTCAACAGAATCAAATGTACTTGAAATACTTACAGATAATGAATCTTGGCAGTTGATTTTGAGTTCTGATCTGCATAACTTATGCTTATAAGTCACATGTTTGAGTAACCACAAGGCCACAACAGTCATAGCAAAATAGTAATTGCAAAAATATTTTTTAAAATAATCTAAACTAGATTACTATTTATTAATAATGGATATGATCCAACCAAAGCTGACACTTCAAAGTTCTATTAAATTTGTCAGGAGAGAGTAAGTGCTAAGTGTTTCCACTGAAATCAATAGAATTTATGAGTGTTTTACTTTGGCTGAATTATGCACAATTTAATTACTTTATTTCAGTGATGTTTTCTAGAGGTTACAACAGTCATAAAAAAAGGCAATACAGTACTGTAACTGTGATTCTGGCTATATATCTAGAAGAAAAAAAGGAGGTGGAGAAGACATAATCATTTCAGAACAGTCTAAATAGGAATGGGAGAAAATATGTTTCTGATCTATCGCAGTTTCACACTTTTTCTAAATCCAGACTGTTTCATTTCTTTGCCAATCAAAAATTTTAAAAGGAACTGAACAGAGGACAAGAAGGGACAGAGGCTGCAGTATGGGCAGAGAAGGAAACCAGCATGAGTTTCTACCCTCATGGGAAGCAAACTCCACCGGGTTTTGCCTCTCCTCCATTTGTCATCCAGCAACCATTCTACACTTTAGAAGTTGCTGCACTACAATTTCCGGCATTCCTCATCATTGTCTAGGCCTAACAGAAATTACAGTGCAACAGCATCTGGAGTGTCACACTTTCTCTATTTTTTCTTTACATTGCAGCAGACAGAAAGCAGAAGTACCTAGTCTCTAAATAGGATCCAGACCTCTTTTGTCATCCTCTTTCTTTGAACTGTTTCCATTCCAGCAGGTCATGATAACAGGTCAATAATGTCAGGCTGCATTACAGCTCATTATAAAATCCTTATAACATCAACAATTTGTGCCTAGGTTTTCTTGTTTTTCTTTAGATTGCCTTCCTCAGGTCTTTTTTATTTTGTGCCATTCCATACTGTAAGCCTGTCTTGTTTTATTGATCTGTCAAGCACTTCATGAGCCTTTTGGATGAATCATGGGGTATACATGCTGTAAATAAATATACTATTATTTTTTTTTACAAAAATACCCATTTTTGCATGCATTTCATCCCAAAACACACATTATTCTCATTTCCAATTTTGTGAACCACAAATGATATTATACAGTTCAGAGAAGTCAAAAATGTGTTTTACTTGCATAATAGTTCAAGAAGTTCAAATTAGGTCAAGACACTTAAACTGCAGTGTCAGTGAAATCTTTTTATTATCCTTTTGAATCAGCATTCAGCAATAGTCTCCCTTCTAAAGAGACACCATCAAAGATGACATTTTGTTCCAAAGGAAAGAGTCTTAACTTTTATGGATTACTATCATTATTGCTGAAAATTTATCAGATAAAACTGTTAAAAGAGAAGAGGAAGGTAATATAAAGGTCTGTTAACTTCTACAAGAAAAAGACACACATTAACCCAAGTATTTATTGTGAAATGTAAGTGCCTAGTGGTAATAGTAGCAAATCCTTGCGAAGCAGTGGGCACTATACTGGGAACCATTTATTTGTCTTTTTGACAGTTCACAGTATCCTAGAACTCTTCTTCCAGATAAGTTCAGATAAGTTGATTTTCTTCCTATCAGTTTTCTTCATTGTCCAACTTTCACAAATATACATAGAAATAAGAAATATGATGCCATGGTTAATTTTGGCATCCACTGATATACAGTGGTCTCAATATCCACAGGGGATCCATTCTGGACCCTCCTGTGGGTACTAAAACCCGCAGATGCTTAAATCCCATTGTTCTCAATGGCCACGCCACCATTGGGGACAATGGGACTTCACTTCATGCATCCTCCCCCCCTCCGTCTCTGCTTTCACCTAAGGCAGTGGGCAGCAAGGGACATCTGCTGCCACTGCCACTTTCTCTGCTCGATCCTGCTCCCTCCTCCACCTCATCCTCTTTGGCCTGCCACTTCTGCCACTGCCACTGCCACTGCCACCACCTCCTTCCTCCTTCCTCCTTCCTCTTCCACATCTGCCCTGCCCCTGTTCTCTTCTGCTGCCCACCCCCCATGTGGGCTTGCTATCCACAGATGCTCAAATCCATGGATGGTAAGTCCACAGATACGGAAGACAGACTGTATCTTTACACTTGTCTAGTTCCTTCATTGTTTCCGCTCCAAGCCCTAGTCTTCTTCTACACTCTGATTATTGACTGAGCAAAGGAATGGAGAACCTTTAATGATTTCAATGTCTTCATCATCCAAAGTTATGTAAATCATAATGTTAAGTCATTATTCTTTATGTTCAGCTGTAACCCTGCACTGGCCTAGCTTTGTAAATATGATTATTTGTACACTGTTTGTTTGTGTGGGCCTGATATGATTCTGTTATATAGACTACAGTTCCCAGTATTTCATCTGGGTTGCTTCCACAATTTGTACCATGGAATATCTCACCCAAAAAAATAATTCTCTTTTTCTCATTCTCTCTCTCTCTCTCTGACACAAAATGGTAAGTATGCTGCTTTATGGGGTTTATCTTGTCTTTCTAACATGCTTGATGGATCCAAAACAGAAATGATTTTCTAAATAGTTAGTTATGATTGCACATGGGTGTGCAGCTTGCAATTTTCATTTGAATATAATACTTCTGTACAAGAATTCAGTGAATTGTGTTTTTAATCAGATACTTCCAGTATAAAATGTTAACTGAAATGGATGGAAACCAGCCCACATTTCTTCCCTTTATCTTATAAAAGAGAGAAACAGAGAGAAAACAAAACAAAAGAAAGAAAGAGACAACTGATAGATAATAATTCAAATGTTTGAATATGATTTATGTACAAGAAGCCCACATGGTGAATTGAGCTGGAAAGATCACTCATGCAACATCTGCTAGCATGAACAGCCCCTCATTTAGTTGTGAATAGGCAGTTGAAAGCCTGGTTCTGCCTACTGGTAAGCCCAAATTGTGAGTTAAACAACCCATTTTCCCCACAAAACCCAAAGTTTTCTGGCAGTCTCTGCTTAATTTTTGTTTGTTTGTTTATACCCTTTCTAAGGAGATTATTGCATGCCTTTTTTCACCTGATCCAGGCATGGGCTGGGCACAGGCTTAAACAGGTGAAAACGAATCTGATTGCATGCCTCCATGTCCCATTCAGCCACATCAAGAACCCGATCCAGACTCCTGGCATACTTTTCAAAGAATGATACTTTACCATTAACCATAAAAGTAAAGAATCTGTTTGGATTGGGTTTGCGATGCACTGAGTTGGGCACGAAGGTGTGCAATAAGATCTGTTTTCAGTTGTTTAAGCTTGTGTCTAGCCCATGCCTGGATCTGGGGGGAGGCAAACAATAATCTCCTGACACTCTGTGGAATATTTACAGGAAAACAGCTATAGATTTCAGGATCATTAGGAAACTCTAGAAATAGATATTGTGTACTGCAGACTGGTTAAATCAAAACCATCCAAGCAGCTAACATGGGTCTGATGAAGGTGAACTGTGTATTGTGGTACAAGCAATAAGGTGAGGTGACTTATTGCAAGATGGCAGAAATATTTCAGGCTTTCCTTCTGGGCATTCATTTAGGTCCTAGTCACAGAACAAATCAGGAACTGTCATAGTGTATATATGAGAAAGGTGACAGCCCAGTGTTCCAGTCTAATTGGCAGTCATTTAACTACATCTGGTTACCAGCAGTCTCATTTTCCAAACTGAAAATGGCTGTCCCTATTAAACACAGACAAATTGAATAAACTGCAGGATTTGCAGGCACACTCTTACATGCAGTATAAACTTTGGTCAAATATATCTGTATTTTTATCTATATTATCTATATCTATCTATCTATCATACTTGTATGTAGTTACACGGATATGTACATTTTTAAAAATAATTTAGATAAATATGATTGAGATAATAAATAATAATTTAGATAAATAATATGCCTAAGTAAAATTCAGAGTCATAGCCATTTTAATTTGGAATATCAGTATGCAAAAGGGTCTTGTTAAACCTTTGAGATTTACTAAGTGAAAGAAGTTGCAGCATTAGCTTTCCTAGATTTGGTCTACTTATTTAAATGCTACAAGAGATTCTACAAGATCCTTTTGCTTACATTAATCAGTTTTAAAAAGATTTTTTAAAAGCTGATCTATCTGTAGATACAACTGTGTTTATTTATATAGTCATTGCATACCTCTATTCTTACAGAGCACACTGTTGATTGCACCTGCACGTACAGCTTATTTGTTATGATTACAGTTGTTGGATTTTTAGAGTTCAAATGCATGCTTTATGAGATTATAACCACAGTACTCCTAATCTTGACTAGCATATTTCACTCACACATCTCATACAGACCAAAGTAGTTATACATTTCCACGACATTACTTTCTTCTTGAACTTGCCTTTCTTGAGGTACTAACATCAGTGCCACTGACTACTATTAATTCAGATGCTTAAAAATGTTCCAGATCAGAAGGAACATTTGATAACCAGCTCCACTAAATAATGCATCTTTATAAAAAGAACAACCCCTCCATGACTGGCAACACAAACTGTTTCTGTACCTTGTTTTCAGAACTGATTGTCTAATGACTTACCTATCCTTTTATTCTTAGCCTGTAGAGGAATACATGTTGGAATCTGCATCAGGGCCCCTTTAAATTACATTCTACTTGCGTACCCTAGAGTAGCTATGGTTATTACCAGTGTCTTTGGCTTATAAGCAGATGTTTTGCTGATATAGCTGATTTTTTGTATCTTTCTTCAAAGATCCAATCACAACAGCTACCACACCTGGGAAAGGAGCATCAAAAACTATCTAGTGCATACAAATATTTTTTATACTGCTAAACACTCTGTCAAAACAGAGGTGGAAGAGAGTTTGATATATTCCCTTAATTTTTGATTAGGCACTGACTCTTCAAGATAAGCATAGAAGGAAAGGGTGACATTTTCACTATAATGATTCTTATGTCTGAATAGTTTTGCTGTTAACTGCCCTCAAGTCATTATTGACTCATGGCGGCTGTATGGATGAGACATCTCCAAGACCCTCTGTCCTCCACTGCTTTGCTTAAATCTCACAATGAATGAATTGATTTTCTCCCTATCATCTTTCTTAATTGTCCAGTTTTCACATCCATACATGGTAATAGGGAATACAATGGCTTGTATGATTCTAAGTTTTGTGCTGAGTTGTATATCTTTGCATTTTAGAATCTTTTCTAGTTCCTTCATAGCCACCCTCCCCATTCTTAGTTTTCTTCTGATCTCCTGGCTGTAGTCCTCATTTCTATCAATGTTTGATCCCAGATATGGGAATTCTTTTACTATTTCTATTTCTTCATTGTCCAGACTGAACTTGTGAAGGTTCTCGGTGGTCATTATTTTTGTTTTCTTTATGTTCAGCATTAAGCCTGCCTTAGCACTTTCTTCTTTGATCTTCTTTAGTAGGTGTTCCAGTGAGGTTTTCTGCCAATACTATGGTGTTATCAGCATATTTTAGATTGTTGATATTCCTTCTCCTATTTTCATTCCTCCTCCTTCTCTGTCCAGGCCTGCTTTTCTTACATGTTCTGCATATAAGTTGAACAGATAGGTGAAAGGATACAGCCTTATTTGACCCCTTTGCCAATTGGGAACCATTCTGTTTCTCCATGTTCTGTTCTGACAGCCTCTTGTCCTGAGTACAGATTCTTCATCTGCACTATCAGATGTGTTGACACTCCCATGTCTTTAAGGGCATTCCATAGCCTTTAATGATCTATGCAGTCAAGTCTTTGCTATAGTCTATAAAGCACATGCTGATTTTCTTTTGGAATTCCCTGGTACGCTCCATTAGCCATCACATGCTTGCAATGTGATCCCTAGTGCCTCTTCCTTTCCTGAGCCCTGCATAGACCTCTAGGATCTCGCTTTCCATGTATGGTTGGAGACTATATTACAGAATTTTGAGCATGATTTTGCTTGCATGGGAGACCAGTGCTCTGGTCCTATAGTTGCTGCAGTCTCTTGTGTCTCCTTTTTTTGTGGATGAGGATGCATATTGATTGCTTCCAATCTGTTGGCCATTGTTTTGTTTTCCATATCTGTTGACATATGTTGGTTAGCACTAAAGTTTACTCTGTCATTGTGATTGCAGCAGTTCAACTGGAATATCATCTGTTCCTGGTGATTTGTTTTTTGCTATTTCTCTTATTGCAGTTTCCACCTCACTTTTTAGAATTTGGGGTTCATCTTCATATGACTCTTCATTCCATGTGTCCTTCATTATGTAATCTCTTTTGTATAATTCTTCTGTATATTGCATTCATTATCTTTTTATTCTTTCCTGGTCTTGAATTATGTTATTTTGTATTGTCATAGATCATCCCAATCCTTGGTTTGAATTTTCCTTTGATTTCCTGGATCTTGTGAAATAGATCTTTTGTTCTTCCCTTTTTGTTGTTGTCTTCTATTTCTCTGCATTGGTTGTTGTAGTCTGAATGGTGCCAACTACCAAAGGAAGTAGAAAGCATTAGGAAATAATTTTTATCTGTCATTCTCAACACCAAGAGGACCTACGTTTCATGGCAAATATTAGGATGTATTTGAAGAAGTATGACCTCCCCCTCTCAATGTTAGAGTCTGAGCCAAAAGGCATATTATTATTAAGACTTAGTGGTCACACATAAGGCTGTATCTGCATTGCAGAATTAATGCAGTTCGACATTACTTTAACTACCATGGCTCAGTGCTATGGAATTCTGATATTGATAGTCTTCTGATATTAGTTAGCCTTCTCAGTCAGAGAGCTCTGGGTCAACAATAAACTACAATCCTGGGATTCCATAGCACTGAGCCATGATAATTAAAGTGGTGTCAAACTGCATTAATTCTCCAGTGTATATGCTCCCTCATCACACAAATGTTGAATGCTTAGTATTGTAAATTTTTCACATCTCCAGGAAACATGATTATTGATTTTGCTACATGACACAAGATGAACATATTTATTCAAAATACTGTCTGTGCTTAGCACTCACAACGTTGTTTGTCCATTCCCTTATTTACATTTTTTACTTGTAGTTAGCTATACTCTTATTATTATTATTGCCATTGATAATCTTTTTAAAAGGATTTCTCAGTCTTCAAAGATTTTTGTAGGAAATGTAATCATGTAACTTTATTTTTTACACCTCTTCCTACTTGCGTCTATTGCATTATCAGCTAAATAATTGTTTGGAAACTTGTAATATAGATTTCAACCATGTGTAAATGAATAAAACTCATCTCATATAAAAATTTGTCATCTGACTACCAGAATTTAATCAGAATGGTTTGATTACTTTCCTATAACACATGCTATGCTGTGATAACAAGCCTATCTCATACATATTTGCACAATCAAATGAATGTTATTGATTAGTAACACTTAATGTCTTCTCAAACAGCCTTTCTAGTGGCTTGTACCCATTTTCTAAAATTGAATGCTTCATATTTGAATATGACTAATGCTTATTACAGATTCCTTTCCCTCCTCATAGGTTGAAATATTACAAGAACTAGTTCCTCTTGGGACTAATATTAGCATAACGTGTTTTCAAATCAAATATTTGTCTACAGAAGGAAAGTGAATTTATCAAGCCATGAGATTCTTCCTTATATTTAGTATTTCATCTCAGAGAAGGTGACAGCCAGAAGGCATATTGAATGCCATACAGAAGTTGATGAAGGGGTTCCTCAGCTTCTGTCTACAATGGACTGATTTTTCAATATGTGCAGCATTCATACCTAACTCTGACAAGCCATTTCAAGTAAAGACAAAAGGTCTTTATTGTGAGTAGGCATAGATTAGTATTCAAGTATTCTGACCAGGGTCTGGTGGTAAATTTTCAAGTGTAGGTGGTCATCATATCAGCCACCATAACCACTCCCATAATAATAGTCCAAAAATGTAGGCAGTAGTGTTAATCCATATCAATAAATCAGTCTGAGCAGCTATCATGTCTACCTGGAGCTGATATTTTTAACAGATGTTCATTCAAAACCAAATAATCCCAAATACATTCAACTAGTACAAGTATAGCAATGCATTCTGGAAAAATTCACCTCCCTCACCCCAGCTGTAGGATTACTGCTATACTCAAATGGAGAAGAAAGCTTGGGTGAGTTAACAGACATTAAAATTATCATCCTGATTAGTAAAAGCATTCTGATAATTTCAGCCTGTAACCCATTAGTCTTTTTTTTTTTTTTTTTTTTTTTTTTTTTGCAAAATACAAGACTCCAGGAACAAATGATATACCAATATAATTCATTTGAGATGTGGTGCTGGAGAAGAGTGCTGAGGATCCCATGGACAGCCAAAAGGACAAACAAGTGAGTCATAGAGTAGATCAAACCAGGAACCTCCCTGGAAGCCAAGATGACCAAATGAAGGGCCTTTGCAGACTGCTAGAAATAGTGCAAATTGAGACCGCTTTAACTGCCTTGACTCAGTGCTAGGGAATCATGGCAACTGTGGTTTATTGTGGCACCAGAGCTCTCTGACAGAGAAGGCTCAATGTCTCAGAAAAAAATACAAATCCCATGATTCCCTAGCACTGAGCCAGGACAGTTAAAGTAGACTCAATTTGCACTATTTCTGGCAGTCTGCAAAGGCCCTGAGATTGTCGTACTTCAGACATATAATGACAAGAGGGGACTCTTTTGAAAAACAATAATGCTGGGGAAGGTGGAGGGAAGTAGGAAGAGAGGAAGGCCACATACTAGATGAATTGACTCTTTTAAGGAGGTCATGGGTATGGAGCAATGGAAGACAGAGGGTTTTGGTGATGTCTCATCCATAGGGCCTCCATGAATCGAGATCGACTCAAGGGCAGTTAACAACAATATATGATAAATAAATGAATAAGCTTGATTGCTATTGTCATTTGCTGTAGTGAGAAATTTGACTTATGGCAATCCTATAAATGAGAGACCTCAAGAATCCTTGTTGTCAACAGCCCCACTCAGGTCTTGCCAGCTCAGGCAGAGGCTTCCTTTATTGACTCAATCCACTTGTAGTGTGGTCTTCATTTTTTCCTACCTTCAACTTTACTGAGAATTATTATCTCAGCTCCCAGGTCACAGCACCGATGGCAGAAGGGCTTGTGGGTGTGTCTCCTGGCTCAGCCCTGACTCCATCTCCCCACCGATGGCGCAGCGGCGGCGAGCGAGGGTTGGTGCAGCTATAAACAGCTAAGCCCAGGACACCATTTCCTCCTTCCAGGCCACAGCACCAATGATGGAAGGGCTTGTGGGCGTGTCTCCTGCCCAGCCTTGACTCCATCTTCCCCACTGGTGGCACAGCGGCGGCGAGCGAGGGCAGGCTGTCCTGGACTATAGCCAGCACCAGTCCAAACAAACACTGATAAGAATGGTTTAGAAAGAAAGGAGCTAAGAGGCAGGCTACAGACCTTTCTGTTAGTTCCCAAGAAGCACACCAGTACCAAAGCCAGGGTCAGGATTCCAGAGTACACAAGAGTCAGTTCAGTCCAAGGTCGGGGCAGCCAGAAGGTTACAAGCATCCAATCCGTTCCGAAGTCCAAAGTTCATGACACACAAGGATTCCAGAGAGCAAGGAGCCAGTGCTGACAGTATCATACAAGGAAACTGCAATAAGCTCTGGTACTAAGTGGTCCTCTCCCAGATGATTAAGTAGGAGATTCCCTCCTCCATGCCAGCTGAGGCTTGTTATTCAATTGCCTCTCTGCAAGCCTCCTTGACCAACACACACAAGCACTTTCTGCCCTGCGTTGTCTGAAGGAAGGCACTTCCACACTTGTTTCTTCC
>CM034708.1:66679941-66698640 GCA_020142125.1 Phrynosoma platyrhinos
AATTAGTCAGCTGAGCTAACAATTTAAACTAACTAAATTAATTAGATTAACAACCTAAGGAAAAGGGAAATTATATAATAAGAATAGAGTATATTAATACTAAGGGACAGAAAAATAAATAACAAATAAGGGAGTTCTTAGAAGAAAATATAAAATTGGTGAACAGAGATTTTAGTAAGTCTGGTCTGACAATTTGATTTGGCTTGTTTCTTGTTATTTCTTTCTTTGCTTAAGGAATTGTTTTTCTGGGGGTGGAATTGTAAGAAAATAGGAAAATAAAAACAAAATGATGTCAAGGAAAGAAAGAGATAGACAAGCTCAAGCTGCAGCTTCTACAAATCAATGAAGACCATCATTGGAAATGACATCAAAAGGAAATGAACAGAAGTTCAACTTCATAGATGAAATGAAAAGACTACACTTGGAACTTAGAAATGAAATTAGGGACTTGAGAGATGAAACAAGATGAGAAATCAGAGAATCAAGAGAAGAAACAAAGAAAGAATTGAAGTATGAGTCTAATCTAATAAGACAAAATTTGGACAAACTTAACAAAGACATTGAAAGGATGGCAGGCAAAATGGAAAAACTAGAACAAAAAACAAATTAAGTAGAATACAAAATGGAAGAATTAAGCAAGAAACAAGAAGCAGAGCAAGAGGCGATTCTAAAATAAGAGATTAAACAAAGAAATGTATAAAATTCAGAAGACTGCTGGAACAACACAACAAGAATTTATATGAGTTCTTGGTCCCATACTTAGCAAAGAGTCTGGAGAAACTGGTGCAACAAATACAAAATGAAATTGACAGGATATACAAAATCAACTCAAAAATAGCAAGAAATAAAAAACTACTGAGAGACATAGTGATCTACTGGACAAGGAAACAAATGAAAGATGAATTTCTTCCAAAACAAAAAACAACAACAACAAAACTCCTACAAAACAAGATTTGTGATTCAAGATAATGAAATCCAGGTTTTCAAAGATATCCCAAGTGAGATATTGAAGAAAAGGAAAGATTACCAATTCCTAACAGAGCAAATAAAATATTACAGAATCCCATTTAGGTGGGAGGAAATTGAAAGCTTGTCTATATCCTGGAATCAAAAAAGATTTAGACTAAATTCAATACAAAAAGTGAGAGATGTTTGGAGAGAACACAGGAAAGACATTGAAAAGTAATCAAATTCTGAGAAGAGACATATTAAAATGTTTAAAAAGAATGAAGAGGACACAAATGAAGAAGAAATTGATGAAGAAGAGGAAGCTAAAACAATTAAAGGAAGTAAAACAAAAAAGAATGAAATGAAAATCAGTCTAACAGATGAAGAGGATGAAATGTTAGAAAGAGAAGAAGTAAGTAGAGAAGAATTAACAAAAATAGGAGAGAGTGAAAGTATAGAAGAGGAAGAAGAAACAGTGGGATAATCAGTTGTGGGGGGGGAGTGAGAATTTTGAAAAGAAGTATTTACTCCCCACTGCTTTTCTAAATTTGAGTGTCAAACGAGAATATTAACATATAATGTGAAAGGACTAAATTCAATGATAAAAAGGAAAAAAATCTTCCAATTTTTAGAGAAAGAAAACTGTAAAATAACATGCCTTCAAGAAACACATATTTAAAAAAACAGAAAAAAGACTAATTAGGAATAACAAATTAGGGGACGCTTTTATTTCAACTAATAAAAATAAGAAAAAAGGAGTTGTGTTATATATAAATAAGCAAATCCAAGCAACAGAAGTCCTGAACGATTCCAGGGGACAATACATAGGTGTAAAAATAAACTGGGAAGGCAAGATAATTCTGTTGGTTGGAATTTATGTTCTCCAGGAAAATAAGGTTCTTTTTACTATAAAATTCACAAAGAATTGTGGAATATGATGAGATAATATTGATGGGAGATTTAAATGGGATAGTGGATCCAAGGTTAGACAGGGAATCAAAAGATAATATTAGAAGTAATAAAGGAAAACTCCCCAATGCTTTTTTTTTATTTGACGGATTATATATATATATATATATATATATATATATAAACACTGATGGTTTCACCTTTTTCTCTAATAGGCACTGCTCCTTCTCAAGAATTGATATGTTCTGGACTTCTAAAATAATGAGCAAATTGATCAAAACTATACAAATTTTACCTAGAAACCTATCAGATGATAATGCAGTGTTAATGACACTTAGTGAACAACCCAAGCAATATAATTGGAAATTAAAAGATGACTTTGGGGGGTTGCAGACTGCCAGAAATAGTGCAAATTGAGTCCACTTTTAGGGTTAGGGTTAGGGAATCATGGGAACTGTACTTTATTGTGGCACCAAAGCTCACTGACAGAGAAGGCTCAATGTCTCAGAAAAAAAACAATTCCCATGATTCCCTAGCACTAACCCTAACCCTAAAAGTGGAATCAATTTGCACTATTTCTGGCAGTCTACAACCCCCCTTAATTCAAAATCAAGAGGTAATAGAAAAATTAGGAGAAATATTAAACTGTTTTTTGAAGAAAACAAAACAACTGAGGCAAAAATGACTACAACATGGGATGCAGAGAAAGCAGTTTTTAGAGACCTATTTATCAATCAGGATGCTTATATCCAAAGATTAAAAAAGGAAAAAGATCAAAAGATATGAAACCTTCTTCTACAAAAAGAGAAAGAACTTATAAATAAGCCAGGGGAGAAAAACATTCTGGAGGGATAAAAATATTGCAAAAACAAGAAGAGATAAAAAATACATTAGAGGTAGGGGAAAATTTTTAAGCCCTTAGACAGAAAAAAATTGAATTAGCCAACAAAATAGGGAAATGGCTAGCTGAAAGATTAAGAAAGAAAGGAGAGAAAAAGATGATATTAGAGATAAAAAATGAAGGAGAACTATTAACTCAATAAGAAGAAATAAAAGGTTTTTTTAACAGATTTTATTCAAATTTATATCAGAGACAAGAGGTGGACACGAGTAAAATTCAAAATTATTTAAATAAACAATAATGTAAAAGCCCAAGTCAGAACCAAATGGATGAACTTAATAAGCCTATTTCAAATAATGAAGTATTGAAGTGATTAAAAGAAGTAAGGATGGTAAATCACCAGGCCCAGATGGTTTTACTAATGCTTTTTATAAAAACTTTGCAAACGAATTATGCATACCTATGCAAAAGGTAATGAATGCTGTATTAGAAGAAGGGATCCCACCCACCTGGCAAGAAGCAGAAATTGTTGTCATACCCAAAGAAGGGAAACAAAAACCTGATGTAAAGAATTACAGACCAATTTCGCTACTAAACACCGATTATAAAATATTTGCAATATTCTAGCAAATAGACTTAAAAATTATCTGAAAATCTAGATTGATAAAAATCAAAGGGGTTTCCTGCCACTCAGGCAAATGAGGGAAAATGTAAGAATTATAATCGATGTGATAGAATATTAAGAAAGACATAATGAAAAAAAAATCTAGGAATGTTATTTATAGATTTAGAGAAAGTGTTTGATATGGTGAATTAGTAAACCCTTTTTAAAATTCTGGAAAAAAATTAAATTAGGCCCTAAATTTACCAATTGGATAAAAGCAATATACAAAGAACAAAAAGCAAAAATTATTATAAACAGAGAATGAACTGAGTATATATTGATTAAAAGAGAACCAGACAAGGTTGTCCCCTTTCCCCATTATTATTTTTGATTGTAATAGAAAGACTAATAAAAGAAATTATAAATCAAGAGTTAATTTAAGGAATTAAAACTAGGAAATACAACTATAAATTAAGGGCCTTTGTGGATGATATTGTTATATTTTTAGATAATCCAAACAATTGTATAAATCTGCTGATGGAAATTATAGAAAAGTTTGGAAAGATAACAGGATGTAAACTAAATAAAGAAAAATCTGCAACTCTTGCAAAAAAACTTGACTAAAGAAAAAGAAGACAATTTAAGTGAAAAACCAGGGATGGAAATCCATAAGAAAATAAAATATTTGAGTATAACAATTACGAAGAAAACATTAGAGTTATTTGACAACAACTATAAAAAACATGGAAGGAAATTAAAAGTAAACTGACTCTATGGAACAAAAAGCAACTTTCACTGTCTGGGAGAATATCAACAATTAAGATGAAAATTCTACCAGAAATGATCTTTCTATTCTAAATGCTACCAATAATAGTCAAAGATTATTTTTTTTAAAAAAAAAATGACACAAAGATATAAACAGTTTTATATAGCAAAACAAAAGGCCAAGAATTAGATTAAAATTTGAAAGAGGTGGACTCAATTGAAAGAGGTGGAATGGGAGTACCCAATTTAAAGCTGTATTTTGAAGAGAGCTATCTGACTTGGTTTAAGGAATGGGTTTCTCTGGAAAATGACAATTTACAAGAAATAGAAAGAGATGGAATATATATTGGATGGCATGCCTACTTGCATTATGAGAAAATAAAAGTGAATAAAACCTTCAACAACCATTGTATTAGACAAGTTTTATTTAGAATCTGGAACAAGTATAAAGATAGAATTATGCCTAAATTTACGGTTGGTTTTCTTCCCAGGAAGCTATTCAGCAGAAAGAAATGAAACAACGAATGAATTGGTCAACCTATGCTACATTATTGAAAAAGGACGAATTAGGGAAGTTACAATTGAAGACTCAACAAGAATTAAATGATGAAAGTTATCTATTAGATTGGTTTAGATATAGGCAAATCTCAGGACGATATAAAATAGATCTTAGGTCACAAGGAATCGATGTAAAACCAAATGAATTTAGCAAAATTTGGCTAGGAGACAATAAAAAAGGAGATAGGCAATCTTTACAAATTACTGTTGAAATGGGAATTAGAAGAAGTAGTAGTAAAAGAAAACATGATCCAATGGGCCAAAAATTTAGGATACCCTATAGAATTAGAAATGTGGGAACAGGTATGGACTGGAGGAAGAGAATGCAAGATGTTAAACCAGAGGACTTCCAACTTTTCAGAGAGGGGACTCCAGTGCTGCTTATGTCCATTCCATGCAAAATAAAAAATAAATATTTACTTTGAAAATCACACAGATCTTAGGTACATGAAGTCAGTACCTATGGAGCCCTGGTGGGAAAGTGATTAAATGTTGGTACTGCAGCCACAATCTTGTAAATTCAGTCCTCGAGGAGAGCTCCAAGGTCCACTTAGCCTTCTATCCTTTTGTAGGTCGGTAAAATGAGTACCCAGCTTTTTGTGGGCAAATGGCTTACACATTGTAAACCACTGATAAGCAGTATAGAAATGTACTTGCTATTGCTATTGCTATTGCCATAGTAAACCTCTCTGAAGTGGAAAAAGGGAGGAATTGCACCAAGGCAGAATGGAGAAACTGGGAAGAGAATTGGGGATAAGGGCATATATTATGTTGATTCTCAGCATTTTAATGTTGGAACTCCCATTAAGCTCAGTGCTTCTGAATAGATAGATATAGATAGCTAGATTTGTGATTTCCCTGTGGTGGCAGCGCTGCCAATCACACACACACACACACACACACACACACATACACACACTGATGCAGCTTGAAGAGTTCATTCACAGTATTTTAACACTATAACTCCCATCAGGCTCTATGGGGATGGCTTCTGATAGCCGTAAAAAAAATGGCTACATTCCTTATCTTCTTCTGTTGTCAAAGCTGCTGCCATTCTCCATAACACACACACAACAGATAAAGTTAAGAGGCTAAGGATCTGGTAGGGAAGGGGCAATTCTCTTCTTCATCCACTTCTCCAAACCAAGTACTCCTCGTGTTTCTTCTTCCTCTCTTTCTCTCTGTCTCCCCCTCTGTCTCAAAATTTTAACAGTAAGACCCATTGACCTCAACAAATCTTACATGTCTCAGTGTTTTACCTGGTTTCTACATTTTTAATAGCTCCCTTATTGAATCTAATGGGACTGATAACATTACAATGCTGAGAACCATACTCCCACACACCATCTGCAGAGGCAGGGAAGGAGAGGGGCAGCTGCATGGCGGCTACCTTAACCCCTCCCCGAGGACGTCATCAGGGCGCACCCTGAATACACCCTCCCGGTGCAGCATCTTGATGCACTGCACCGGAAGAGATGTAGAAGAGCCACGTGGCAGCTCTTGAATCATCCCTTCTGGTGGCTCCAAAAGGAGCAGCATTTTAGCACTCCTTTCAGGGCCAGCAGAAGGGAGGATTGGGGCCAAGGTGTGGGGTAGCCTCAGCCCCAATCCTCCACTTCCAGGGCGGCCCACGGCTGGCCGTCTGCATCCCCCCTAAGTTCCTTTTTCCAGCATTTTGTTACAAGTGTACTGATCTCAATAATCCCATAATCTCTGTAGTTTTATTCTAGTTGGCTTTGACAGAAAACTTGGCATAGTAGTATTTTCATCTCATTTTCTTTTATTTCACATAGTTTGTTTTCTAATTAAAAAATGAAATGAGTTTGATGGTTTAACACCTCTCCCCCCTCGTTCTCACATGTTTAGGAGGAAGAAAGAGAGCCCCTCAATGAAACACTATCATGCTCTCCTCTAGAGATATCTAAAACTAAGCCAACTAACCAGATTAAAAAACAGGTTATGTAGTGTTCTGAATATACAGTGAACTGACTCAACCACTAGTATACTCTGTGTAAACCAGGGGTAGGCAACCTTTCCCCTTTAAGGGCCGAGGGACTTCAGCTCCCAGAATCCCAGGAGCTATTGGCCAACATGGGACTATTGGCCAACATGGCTGAGGCTTCTGGGAGCTGAAGCCCCTCGGCCCTTAAAGGGGAAAGGTTGCCTACCCCTGGTGTAAACTCTCTATATCAGCAGTGGTTGTTTCCAGAGTTTGCCAATGTAATCTACACAGTTTCCCAACATCTGTTCTGTGCAGATTCCTGCCTAGATAGTTTTTTAAAAAATACAATGAGGTATTCCTTGTTCTCACTGTTTTTGTGGGAAACTTAGGAGCAGATTATTCTTCATGTAGAGTGTTGCCTTCCTGTTATGGGCAACAATTCATTACATGCCTACTTGTGACACAGGTTTTTGTATTTTGCCGTTGCAGATTTCTATTTATGCTTTCCACAAGGATTATTCTCTTATCCTGTCTCTATAGAATAAAGAAGGGCATTGCTGACAAAGAATGACAGCTATCATGTTAGACAATGAGCATGAGTCTGACTTCCTGAGGTTAATGGGTGACATTTTTAAGTCCTGTAGGTTTTGTGATGGCATTGCAAAGATAGGTGTAGGGATAGAATTGGCACCTGAATTTACAACAGGATCTTGTTGCTGTGGATCATTTTGTACTGTATTTATCTTAGTGTCCTGAAAACCTAATCCAGCACTCAAACCGTGTCATGCAGTCAGTGGCATCACCAAGCTTGATGACACTTGGTATGTGTGTGTGTGCGGGGGGCTGCCAGTGGATGATGGCAGTGGCCTGCCCCACCCCATCTGCTCATCCCTCATGGCTTCATTGCTGGCCTAGTTCCTTCCCTAGGGAAACAGGTAGGCCAGCAGCAAAACCACAAGGGGCATGCTCACCCCACCACCACCCTTGCCACTACCTCAGCTCCCTCTCCACAGCTCCCTCCCACCCCTTCAGAGGGGCTGCAGGGGTGGGCAGTGGCAGTGGCCTGCTTCCACCCACTGCTCATCCCTTATGGCTTCATTGCCAGTCCAGCTCCCACCCCAGGGTAGAAGCCAAGCTGGCAACAAACCCATGAGGGGCTTGCTCATCTTTCCACAGCCCTCACTGCCACCTTGGATACCTCCAGGGATGGAACCAGGCCAAAGCAAAGCCACAAGGGACCCCATCAAGGTGTCACCTTGCTGTGGGGTGTCACCTGGTGCTGTCTGCACCCCCACACCTGGCCACTGACACCACTACATGCAGTCCCTCTAATTGGAATAGTACATGTAAATTATTACATTATTAAATGTCTAATGTTACAATTTCCCCGCATCCTCTGAAACTAAAATATCAGACTATGTATTTTCAGGCAGCTATATCTATTGTCAGGTGCAAGGAAATGTTTTGTTTCTTAACACATGGGGAAGATTCCTATTTTAGGAAAATTTAGGAAGAGGTAAAAATGAATAGTCTTCCATCACAGTGTCACTATGCTGTTCCTTAGCCATATTTCACTAAGCATGGGTGTCATAACAACCTTCCACACAAGGTTAAATTTTGCAATAATGTTTTGTTAGAGAGAGAAATTTCTCATGTATGGGAAGTGCTACAATACTGACAGTTTTACTGCAAAGAAATGTCACATAGCTATGCTAGCACTCTGCAAAAAATGCTAGACTAGCTCTTATATTGGAATTAAGAGGTGTCACTCATTTAATACTGCATAAATGTCATCATATTTGCTAAATGTTAGCCTAAAGAATGACATGAATTATTTCTTTCAGCATATTGCATATTCTAGACTCTCCCATTACTTGTATGCAAACTTACTATTTTCTTCTTTAAAATTAAACTTAATTCATGCGAGCCATAAATTAGAGATTAAGTATTTTTACTTGGCATGATACCCAATGCAATGAAATGCATAAACAAACAATTCCCAAGGTTACTATGGTGGAGACGGCAGAAGATGAACGTCTCTAGGAAATGAAAATCCACAAAATACACAAGCAGACCAGTCACTCACAAGAGGATTATAATATCTGCAGCCAACTCTAACATGACCAATGCCAGAAACGGCTAATTCCCGAGAGGGGTGCCAGCTCCCAGGCTAATGGAGGAGAGCCTGCTTTAAATTCTTGCATGGAAGGAGAGATTTGGCTAAAGCTGTTCCTTTCATCTCTGCTTGACAATGGAGGGAGATGAATCACCTGTCAAACTTCTCTCCACAACACAAACTTCAAGAACATAGAAGGGGCTTTTCTTTCAGGAATTCCTACACAAGTCCAGGAGTCCATCATATCAGTTGCTACAAATGTACAGTACAGGGGGAAATAGCAGGCAAAGCCAGAGAAAAGGTGATATTAATTGCATGAAAATACAGGTATACCGCAGTTAACAAAGTAGATGTGTTCCTGCATATTAGTCTTTTGACCTAAAATTTGGTGCTAGGAAGAGATAAAACATGACTAGACTAGACTAGACTAGACTAGACTAGAATAGGCTCCTATACCACATCATGTTTCAGGAAACATTTTATTCAAAACTCACAATATACACATGTGAAAAGAAAATACCAGGTCAAGTAAGGCCAATGCAGACAGCCCAAAAAGGGTGGCACAGAGCCGCCCCTTGAAGTGGTGGATTGGGGCTGTGGCAATCACATACCATGGCCCTGATCCTACTTTTTGCCGCTCCTAAAAGAGTGGCAAAGTGCCGCTCCTTTTGAGGGGGGCAGCAAAAGGCCACCCTTAGAGCCACAGCGGTGGCTCTTTTGCACCCTTTTGGCACAGCATGTGCACATGCTGTACCAAGAGGGCAACCTGATGCCACGTGCCATGCAGATGGGTGTGTGGCATTGGAGCACAGTCATGGCAACCCCAACTCCACCCCCAGGCTAGCCCTTTAGGCTGGTCTGCATCCCTCCCTAAGTCATGCAAGGGAAACCATTTTGTACCCTCCACAGGCCACTTGAAGGCTTCTTCCAAAATGCAAGCACATTTGACTTGTCATTTTTCACAGAATAATAACATTGGAAGAGACCACAAGGGCCATCTAGTACAATACCCTGCCATGTATATTTGGTAGTTATCACATAGCAATCTAAACAACACAGCTCTCCAAGGCTTCTGTTGAAGGACTCATGCTGAGCCACTGAAACCTGGACACAAAGGGTTAACCTATTACTGAGTTGAATCCCTTACTACTACTTTCTGTTTCTCTGTTGCTCTCCTTCCAGAGGAAGAGTTAATCTGCTCTAAGCTGTAAATGTATTAAGTTCCAGTAAACCTTTGCTAGCACCCTAAAGAGATAGGGTGTATCCACACTGAAGAAATGAAGCAGTTTGACACTACTTTAATTTCCATGATGCAATGCTATGGAATACTGGGATTTGTAGTTTGTTGAGGTATTCAGTTTGGTCTGTCAGACAGCTCTGGTGCCCCAGTAAACTACAATTCCCAGAATACCACTCCTCTGATATCAAACTGCATTATTTCTGCAGTGTAGCAGCAGCCTTAGGGCCTCTGCAGACCAGCAGTTTAGGCCAGCCTTTGGGTAGAGTTGGGGCGGGGCAACCGCATTTGGGCTGCCCCAACTCTGCCCCAATGCCGCACTCCTGTATGCACAGCACATGACATCAGGATGCCCTCTTTGTGCAGCAGGCACTCACGGTGTGCCAAAGGGGTGCAAAAAAAACTGTGATGGCAGTTCTAAGGGCAGCCTTTTGCTGCCCCCAAAAGGAGTGCCATTTTGCCACTCTTTTGTGGGCAGCAAAAGGAGGATCGGGGCCATGGCATGTGGTTGCTGCAGCCCCAATCCACCACTCCCAGGGCAGCCCAGAACTGCCCCTTCTTGGCTGTCTGCATTGGCCCTTAGTCTTCTTACATTAGATAGGCAACAGATTAACCCACCCCTAGAGTGTTGGCTGAGGCTTTTCTCATTCATCAAGAGTAGAAAGGAGCCCACTTCCAGCCATGTATGCCCAAAAGCCTTTGTAAACAGAAACTTCATTCTCAAAGGCTTCCTAAATGAAGTATGCCTGAAATTAACATGACACCTTCGCTACTGGGGCAGCTTCAGCAAGGCTGGAAGGGCAGCATGTAAAGAGGGACTTAATTTTCATCTCAATCAAAATTCCCATATCCACCTTCAGTTTTCTCATGGTGGTCACTTATTAAGGCTAAAAGCAAATCCAGGGGCCAGTAACACCTGCTGATAGCATGTTTTACATAATGATTAAAGATACAGGAGCCCTGCTCTGTTTTTTATCTAGGAATCCTAGGTACCACCAAGAGGAATTACAAATGGATCCATGAAGATCTTACTTCTGTCTGCAATTAGAACTGATCAAGAGCAGTTGAATTGTGGATTGGGGTGAGTTGCTTTATACCAGAGATTCCACTTGACAAGTGGCTATCTTATCTTGGGTATTTCAATTGGAAGAATATAACGTCTTTCACAAATGCTGTTAACATGTTCCCTGTATCCTTTTCCTTTAGGGATGAAAAGAATATATATGTGCATGTATGAAACATATGTTTTGAATGTTGAGCATCCCTGGCAAGAATTCTGGACTGGTCCAGCTGGGGACTACTTCAGTGCAAAATTTGCATATGGTTGCTTTAGAATGAAAATTACATTTTCTGGACAGACAACAGCATTTTCCATACATCAAATGTATTTCCATACAGAAATATTATTTCCTGTGCAGGAAAAGTTGCAATTTAAGATGCATTTTATGCAAAATTCATATGTGGCTGATTTGTAGAAAAAAGCATTTTCTACACAGAAATCATCTCTTTTTCCATAGGCATATAATTTGCACCACATAAAATGCTGTTTGCTGTGCAGAAAAGGCTATTTTCATGGGTAAAACCCATGTGTGAATTTTATGAAGAATTGCAAATAGGCTTCAAAAATTGCATAGTTCTCAAAATCTTTCTCACAGCAGGAAGAAAAATGCTAAATTACTTGGTGCTTTCTTTGAAAAGAAACCTAGGCTGCACCTGCACAGCCATGGCTCAATGCTATAGAATTCCAGGGTTTGTAATTTGTTGTGGCACCAGAGCTCTTTGACAGAGATGGCTAAACATCTCACAAATCTACAATTCCCAGAGTTCCATAACATTGAGCCATGGTAGTTCAAGCAATGGCAGCTTGGATTATTTCTGCAGTGTGGATGCAGTCTTAAGTGAAGAATTAAATCCCTATTCTACTTTAATAAATGGTGGCTTGCTCAACTCCCAGCTATTGGTAACTTTTACAATGTTAGGATGGCTAGAAGAAAGATAAATAACTTCACAACTTTCTCTTCAGCATGTTACTCCAGATACATAGAATTAATTATTGAATTAATGGGTTTCCATGAGTTGAGGTTGACTTGAAGGCAGTTACAACAACAATGTCTAAATGTTTACACATAAAAAATAAGCTGGCACTATCCTCTCATCCACTGTGATACAGTTACTAGACTGTCTGCTATATCCCTCTCCACTTGTTTTTTTTTAAAATCCATCTCTAGATCATGTGAGAAGTTCTGCATTTACATGTTTTAAATGTGACAAACCATATCTAAACTGTATACAGCATTTCAGACATGATTATTCAGGGCTGACATTGACTAGCATTATTACCACCTTTTCCTACCATCTTTCTTTACATTTCCATTAAAATGGCTTGACTTTTTCTATGCAGTATTATATTATACACTCCTGACTAATTTGCTCTCCATTACCATCTCTATGGCTGTTTAAGCTTTATTGCTTTTCAGGTTTTACTCCCATATTCAATAGATCTGTTTTGGATTATATTTCTCCCTCTGATATTATTATATTGCCAGAGTGAATCTCATTTTGTTGTTAAGGCTGTGTTTCCAATATCTTCACCCCCTTTCTATTATTTCCATGCCCTGGCTGATTTCTGAAATGCCTCCTAATTCAGTATAGTATGTGAATTGCATTAACCTCCTGTTTACTCCCCTTTCCAGATCATTAATGAAGATGTCAAAGAAATATGAAAGTAATGCTAGTGACTTCATTCCCCACTAGATACATCCCTGTAACGTGATACTTTGATGTGTATCATTATCCCTTGTTAATGGCCATTCAGTCACATTTCAGTTCACACGACAAGATCCTAAGCCCATTTTAATTAAATTTGTAGAAAGGGTTTTCATGACAGTATTAAATAGGCTGATTTTTTTCATGAACAACTTGAAAGCAACTACTACTTCCTTCTGTTCTTTAACTTCAAGCTGTTTGGTTTTGACCCTTGTACCCATATATGTCATCAATATGTAGCATTTCATGCTCCATCACCCTGGCATGGTCTACCACTTATATCTGCCCTGCCTTGTCCCTCTTTAAGAAATACCATTTATATCATAGACCACTAAAAGGCACTTGTCCTTCTGGCCCCCTCAAACATGGATTGAGCCCTTCTTGTACAGGTACAGATATAATTTCCACAAACACAAGTTTGCCACCAAGTGCATTCATTCAATAGAAAGCTACTGTCCATTACAGTGCTTTTGGAAGTGAGTATGCCTTTATTATATCAAGCATTTTCAAACACTTATTTAACACAGTCATATTTCCACATTATAAAGTGTTGTCAGGAGTTGCATAGGCAACTTACCTGCTATAAAATATTGGGGATCAAGGGAGATGATATTGCTAGGTTGTGGTGATCTTATACCCAGGTGCTGAGAAAAGACTGGAAGGAAAGGAAGTATGAGCCAAGTCTGTTCAAGGTGGTTTCTATGAAAAGTGTTTTATTGTAACAACAAAGAAAAGGGTAGTATGGGAGATGTGTGTTTATTAATGATAACAAATAAGAATTAAGCTTGCGTGAAATTTAAAATTGTGTGTAGTTTAATTAGGCAATTGTAACATTTACTAGTAAGTTTTGATAATCTGTCAAATCCAACAGGATTCCAAGTTCACAAAACCAGGCTTTGGAACTTAAAACTCAGATCTTTATTAAGAAACTATAGGTCCAGTTTGCTGTATGGTTTTATGTGTATAGAAGTGCCTGAATCTTTTTTAAAATGCAGTTTATACAAAACATCTGAGGTATTTATTTCAAAATGTAACATTTGAAGAATGAGAAGAACAGGATCATATTGATAAATCAACCTCTTGTTGAAGTCTGTTCCCCAGTTTCCTGATTTTTTCCTCTTCACAACACAAGAGGCACTCTCTTTATGTAGTATTTATGAACATACTTTATTTTTATGAAGTAGATGAGGGTGTTGGTTCCCCATCCTCTCTTTCTATTATTTACCTCTCCCTTGTATTATACTTATTCTGGCAATGGCGGCAACTGACATTTTATCTTTAAACTGCCATGGGAGAAGTTACCTCATGACATATCCCCCTGGTTTTTAAAGCCAGCATTACAGAAAGGGAATTGGACAAAAGAGAAACACACACAAAAGGTGGAACACTTATATATATATTTTCAGCCACCTGATATGTGTAAAAATCCACATCCTACTTATAGGAATGTCCTGAAATTTTCCTCCCCTTTGATTTTTTTTTTTTTTATCAAACAGGATGAGAATGATAACAAAAATGTGGAAGAAATTTGTGGCATACCACCAGACCAAAGATGTATTGAACATAACCTGTCTGATGTAATATTGATTGAGAAGAATCATGCTTAATTATTAATTTTATATCCCACCTTTTCCACAATATAGAGTACAAGACAATTTATAAATAGATTAAAACAAAACATAGCACAAATGTTATTTTTAACAAATATAAAACAGTTCAAAAAAGCATTTAAACATAATGAAGATAATGGTACAATACATCCTTTAAAACAGCCTCCTGTAACAACCATTAAACACTTGAAAGTCTCTTTAAAGTCTTGAATGAAAGAAAGTCTCTTTCTACCAGCAAAAAGAAAACAGCACTGGGACCATGCTAGCCTCCCATGATTCTGTGGGCCACAACCTGAGGGCAAGCACCAAGAGGTCCTTCTGCCTTGTACTCACCAAAGATTCCTGTTAGTTTGTTGGGGTTGAAAAAACCCTACTCCAGGGATCTTCAAACTGAAGCAGGCTCATACAGGAGGATAATGGTTTTTCCAGTTTTATGGAACCAAGATGTATTGGTCTTTATAAGTCATAACCAATACTTTGAATTGCAGCCAGAAACAGACCACGGGCTAGTGAAAGTTTTTCAACACAGGAGTTATATGCACCCTATAACCATATCCAAGCTGTGTCTTCATGAGCCAAATAACACATCCTCTCCAGGTCCTCATGAAAATTGGTCCAGCTGGTGCAGGGCCCAGTCCCTGATTCAGGTACAAATTGTCCTGATCATCCATGTCAGCACCGAATCCATGGTATACCACTGTTACAACAGATTTTAAAAAACTCACATTTTGTTCTGGATCTTCCCAAAAAATCCAGTCTTCCAAAGTGACATTGAGTGGCTGCTCACATGCACTTCCTGCTTTGTTGGCCATGGTGGTGCTCCTACTGCCATGGGTTGCTCTCTCTGAGGTCATAATGAGGTACCCAGCTATGTGATCAATTCTGGCCACCTCTTTCTGACCTCAGAGGGATTGACACGCCAGTGGCAGGATCACTGGGTGGCATGACAGCACATGTGCAAACAGCCACCTGGTGTCACTCTGGGGTTCAGCTTCGGTACCAGAATACTCTGGGTTGCTCCTGGAGTGTTCTGGCCCATGCTGATGTGGCCTTAGCAGTCTTGCTGCAGCATTTTGGATTTGTTTAAGTTTCCAGACAGTTTTCATAGGAAGTCCCATGTTGAGCGCATTACATTAATCCAAACAGGAAGTAATCAAGCTATGTGTCACCATAGTCAGATCTCACATTTTCCAATGTGTGCACTAGCTTTAACTGTGAAAATGTACACCTGGCAATAGCCAAAATGTGAGTGTCTAGATTAGGAATCACAGTGGGAGTGTAACAGGCTTACTTCCTAGTCTGCTTTTTAACTTCCCAGAGGCACTTTTCTCTTGTCTTGATTAAGTTTCAGTTTGTTTACTCTCCAAATACTAATTTAGTACCAAAACAGTTTCCTTGGGACTGAATGGAAAGGAGAAATAGTTGTCATATCCCCAAACTCCAGACAACTCTCCTTGGTAGTTCTATATTTTAGGCAACTTCAACTTCCAGAGTGTCATGATTTAAAATAATGATTCAGTATAAATGTCCAGATCTGTACTTGGCCTGTTGATGACCTTAACATCAATGACAACAGTGCAACCATGCATTGACAACAATGGTTGCAGCAGTAAAATGGCCATGAGCTGAGCAGCTACAGGGCAAGGTAGGAAAATCATTGCTGTCAGAAAAGAAAGCAGCCATGAATGCATCTCTGATACTCAAAGGGCAGCAGGACAGTTTTGTCTCCTGATAGTAACATTTGGTTTTGTCTTCATCTTGGCTATTGCTGCACATGTTTGCAAAAAGTGCACCACACCAGCATAATGTACTATTTCATTAGCATAAACCACCACCAGGATTCTCGGCTCAGATACAGAAAAATTGGCTGTTCATTAGCTTCCACATGATTTATGACTATTATTTTTTTCCAACACTTGTCCTATTAGAAAGTGGAAGGTAGAACAAAAGGAAATTGAATTTTAGTAGATTGTGATATACACTAGAATTGAATTATTATTTTTAATATCTCCTGACTCCATTTTTTTCTTTTCCTCTTCAAAACAATGGGAAAGGACAACTGAGGAGATTATTGAACATCTTTAAAAATGATCTTACCCCTCCCGAATTGAAGTTTAATTTGAGCTACATCCTGGTCCTATTGCATAGCTTTTGTTCCCAAAACTGCCATCTGAGTGCAGCTGCACTCCAACATTGGTCCCTTAACTCGCTTCAGTGGCCATTTTTTTAAAGTTGGGACCTTTCCAAATATGACAAATGGCCGGCAAAGCAAGTTAAAGGACCCATGTTGGAGTGGGGCTGTACTTGGATGGGAGTTTTGGGAGCAAAAACCATGCAATAGGACCAGGATGCAGCCTGAATTAGACTTCAATTCAGGAGGCATAGGAGGCTTTTTTAAATTGAATTGTGTCAAAATTCATAACAGGTTTGTTTATCAATCCTAGCCAGATTTGCCTTTTGCCTCTTATCCACTTAATTTCAAGGACTGCAGATATGGCTTGGAAGATCACTTCTTCAGTTCACCTACTATTCTTTATTTTGTGCCATTAGCTTCTGATACCAAAAATACTTATGGTCAAGATGAAGAATAAGTGAATGATTTGTTTATGCATTTGTATTTATACTGTATTATTGGTCTCCAAGTCATAAATTAAGTTAATTAATCACCAAGAAGAGGTGGGCAGATCAGCCTAATTCTAATCCATGTTTCTTTTTTGCACATTCAACTATAATTTCTTTCTCTCTTATTTCCACATTGATCTGCAGGGCATTGTTTTATTATACACAAAAAACTCCCATTTAAATACATAATTCAAAGTCTGACATTGGAAAGGTTTCTGACATCAATAACAACTAAGAAGCACCCCCCACAAAAATTAGTCTCAATCTAAAGGGGTCTAAATACTCTAAAGGCACCTAACCTCTAGGGTCAACACAAATTAGTGCTTGAATGGGAGACTGCCAATTAAAACCTTGGAGGATTCCTCACTTAAGAAAACCCTAGGAAGTTCACAGGCTCCCCATATGTGCATGCACACAGAGAGACACACACACTTACTTTATTATCTCTGCAGCCCCTGTAGTCAGATCTTTGGCCCTGGAGCAGCAGAGGGGCAAAGGGATGAGTTCTAGAGAGCACTGCTTGCATTTACATAGAATCCTAGAGTTGGAAGGAACCTCCAGGGGCCATTTAGTCAAACCCTCTTTTGCCATGTGGGAATACACAGTATCCTATAGTTGAAAGGTACCCCCAAGGGTCATTCAGTCCAACCCCTTTCTGCCATGCATAAATATGTAGAATACTAGAGTTACAAGGGACCTAAGGGCCATCCAGTCCAACCCCTTTGACCATGCAGGAATAAATAGAATCCTAGAGTTGGAAGGGACCCCCAATGTCATCCAGTCCTACCCCCTTCTGCCATGAAGGAATACACAGAATCCTAGAGTTGGAAGGTACCCCCAAAGACAATCCAGCATATGTGTGTGTAGTGTCTGCACATGCACCTTTAACTAGCACAGCTTCCTTGATCCAGATGTTGTTGGACTGTAACTTCCAGCATTTTTCAGCATTGACTACACCAGCTAGAGCAGGGGTAAGCAACCTAAGGCCTCAGGGGGGCGGATGCGGCCCCCCAAGGCCTTTGGACTGGTCCCAGGCTGGTCCTGCCGCCACTGCCGCCACCCACTATGATATTGATTATTGTTGTTATTACTTGTTCTTGGGGTTTTCTTGGCAAAATCTCCACAGGGGTTTTGCCATGGCTTTTCTGGGGCTGAGAGAGTGTGCATGCATTTTTTATTTTTTTATTTTAATTTTAATTAATTAATTTTTGGTGCTTCAGCCTCCCAATTGTCTGAGGGACAGCAACCCGGCCCCCAGCTCAAAAAGGTTGCCTACCCCTGAACTAGAGGATGCTGGTACTTGTAATCTAACAATAACCGGAGAGTTGCATGTTACAATAAGATCTGTAACTTCATCTCCACTCAGAATGATACCCTTGACTCCTTCCCAAGATTTCTGGTTAAAAATGATTGCAAATTTGCAGCCACTGGAACTTCATCTTTAATGGGAACAATAGCATCATTCCCATCCACATTTCCCCTGAAAATAGGTACTTTGAAATCTGAGTTTTGGTTGAATTAATTCTGTCTCAGGATGGCCCTTGGGGTTTCTTCCAACTCTAGCATTCTACATATTCCTGCATGGTAGAAGGGGGTTGTACTGGATGGCCCTTTGAGGTCCCTTGCAACTCTAGGATACTGTGCATTCCTACATGGCAAAAGAGGGTTTGACTAGATGGCTCCTTCCAACTCTAGGATTCTATATATTCTTGCATGGCCAAAGGAGGTTGAGCTGGAGGGCCCTTGGGTCCCTTGTAACTCTAGCATTCTACATATTTCTG
>CM034708.1:66726189-66737180 GCA_020142125.1 Phrynosoma platyrhinos
TTACTCTCAGGCTTAGGCTGGTCGCCTACGGGGGCCGGGAGGGAATTTCAAGTGTTCAAGGACAGCTGTAAGATCCTGGGACTGTTCCTGCTCCCCAGCTACTGAAACACCCTATCTGGGATCCACCCAGGCATCCTTGCACAACTACAGATGAGGTAGTAATGTGTGTTGTAGTTCAGAAGGTAATGATGGCACCTTCTACCACTCCTCCTCATAAACAAGATGGATGTAGCCAATTAGTGACCAGGAAAAAGGTGGCACCTGGGAACCTCCAGTCACCCTCACACATCCAGAAGGCATGAAACAGCTGGTTCCACCCCCAGCTGTAAACACCAGCATAGATTTGCTGGCAGATATATGGAGCCAATTGTCTTACTGGATTTTAACCAAAAATCCTTCTTGGCATTAGCCTACTTCTTTGCTTGCAATGAAGGTGCTTCCAGAAAGTAGTCATTTTGGGCCTCACTGCACTATCAATAACAGTAGTAAAGTCCTTTTGGGACCATCTGTTTCACCCCTCATTCAGTTCAATGGATATATTCTAAAATTGCCTAACAGTGGAATTAAGAAGTCTAATGTGATGAAGATACATTGCAGCAGTGCTATTGCTGCATGTTGCCTCCTTCCTCAGTAAGCACTAGAGAACCCAGTATCTTATTTCTCAGGCAAACAATACTTGATAATAACAAGTAAAGCTTAGTAGGCCCTGTGAAGATCTCTAGGAAGAAGGATAGAGAAAAACACACTTTCCTCTACTGTGAAATGTACTGCCCCCACCAAAGGGATGTAACCACTCTTAGGAAAACAAAGCCACCACCAGCTTCACAGAGGGTCCCCCCTGCACACATTCCCTTCCAATCCTGGCCCTAAGCAGGTGAGAGAGAGAGAGAGAGAGAGAGAGAGAGAGAATTCACAACTTTCTTTGTATGTGCCTAGCTAAAACTATAATTCGCAAGTCCAAAACACCACTGCCTACCATGTGATGATCTCTGAGCTCAATGCCAACCACAGCCTCCCTGTTTTGGCTCTTTAACCTCAGCAGATCATTAATTCCCCCCTGTCTCTTGGATCACCTTCTCACTCGTGCTGAGCTGAATGGATTCCCTTGAGACCACCTATACAGCTGCTACCACCTGATGAATTACAATTATCCCCTCTCCTAGCAACACATCAGGACTTCGTTAGAGAGTTGTAGTTTTCTTTCTTCCTTTTGCTAATTTAAACTGAGTTAAAGGTGTGTGTAGAATGAGTATAGAGGAAGCAGACATTTTGAAAGAATTTTTTTATTCTAGCTAAGGAATTCTAGAGCAAAGATATCATTTACATGTAGGACCTCCCTGTCCCACAGGCATAGAAATGTAGTTACAGAAAATACAGTCATTTGAGCCAAGCTAAGAAAATAAACATAAAACCTAGTCACAACTAGCTGACACATAATCCTAATCCTATTTACAAAATCAGATGGGCTTTGTGGTCCTTGATGGTTCTGGGTGCTGGGAGTCTAGACTCCATGCCCAGCTTGACCAGCATCCTCAGGATCCATCTTCAGAATAGAACAAAAGGGGACTCAGGGACCTTGTGATGGGAAAGTCCTTTTAAAACCTTTGTTTGGGAAACAACTAGAAGTTTGTGGTCCTACCCAACTGATTGCCCAGTTGGGCATTACATCAGCTGTGATGTAACCTTTCATTAGAATGTGATGTCAGTTTTTATTAATATGGACCTTCTCTCAACCTTTAACCCTTTGTTGTCTGGGAGAAGTCCTCACATGAATGGAGAAGGAATTCCCATTCATGACAGGCCCATTTCTTCCAGATTCCATAGATTTATAGCTCTATTTTAGAGCTCTCTCCCTGTCACGCCAAATTATTTACCATCTAGACAGTTATGTGTGATTTGTCAGAGGTGTTGGTGGTTTGTAGTGTTTAATAATCAGGAACAGTTTTTATTTTTACGAAGCATGCAGAAAAATAGCTGCAAAAGCTATCCTGTGGAATTATTTAGGGATCACTCTGAAGTGGTTCTGCAGAATGATAATTTGAAAGGAATCATTGAAAAATTACAGGTCTGTCATACCCACAGTGTTTACTGATACCGACTGACTAGTTTACAGGTCTATTATGCTCATTGTTTTCATTGTCATAGACTGACTGGTTTACATTTTATTTTATTATGTATTTTATTGTACAACACTTGGATTGTATATATTTGGGGTTTTGACTGCCTATGGCCTTTTGCTACTATGACTTTTGAATGCTTTTGGTTGCTTTTTAACTTGCTAGGGTTTTTTTTTAACTATTGATGATTTTTGTAAATTTTGTATAGTGCCATGAAAGCCATTTTTGTCAATAGATGAGAGCAGAATGCTTTCTCTTTTTAAATTAAAATTAAATCATGAAATATACCAGCACTATGGGAAGGGATACAAGAGAGAAGTGAGATCTGACCTTGTTCAGGTGCCCCTGTCAGTCCCCCAGAAATATCTGTGGATCTATAGATTCTGATTGCCAATAGAAAAGAAAGGAATTAGAAGGGCAACATCAAGAAGAGGCAGTGAATCAAATCATCCAATGATCTACATCAGCCCTAGAGATTATGTAGACTTATTCCATTCCATAGTATCAATTTGGGAATCATACAATCATAGAATTATAGAGTTGAAAGAGACCCCAAGGGCCATCCAATCCAACCCCCAACCATACAGAAAATCAAAGTATCCCCAACAGATGGCCATCCAGCCTCTGTTTAACCTCCAAAGAAGGAGACTTCACCACACTCTGAGGGAGTATGTTCCATTGTTGAACAGCTCTCACTGTCAGGAAGTGCCTCTTAATGTTGAGGTGGAATCTCTTTTCCTGTAGCTTGTAGTTCCGGATCCTGTTCTCTGAAGCAGCAGAAAGCAAGTTAGCTCTCTCCTCAATATGACATCCCTTCAAATATTTAAACAGGGCTATCATATCCCCTCTTGACTGTCTCTTCTCCAGGCTAAACATACCCAGTTCACTCAGTCGTTCCTCATAGGGCATGGTTTCCAGACCCTTCACCATTTTAGTTGCCCTCCTCTGGACACGCTCCAGTTTTTGTAACATCTTTTTTGAATTGTGGTGCCCAGAACTGGACACAGTATTCCAGGTAGAGCCTGACCAAAGTAGAATACAGTGGCACTATTACTTCCCTTGATCTAGATACTATACTTCTATTAATGCAGCCTAAAATTGCATTGGCCTTTTTAGCTGCTGCATCACACTGTTGACTCATGTTCAACTTGTGGTCCATTAGAACTCCTAGATCCCCTTCACACATTGTCTCATTAAGCCAGGTGTCCCCCATATTATATCTATGCATTTCATTTTTTATTTTTTTTGCCCTCAGTGCAGTATCTTACATTTCTCCATGTTTAAATTCATTTTTTTTTAGCTTTGGCCCAGCTTTCTAATCTATTAATTTTCATCCTGTCCTCTGGGGTATTAGCTTTAGTGTCATCTGCAAATGTGGGAAGCATGCCCCCTATTCTTTCATCTAAGTTATTGATGAAGATGTTGAATAGCACTGGGCCCAGGCCCAGAACCTTGGTCACTGGTCACTTCTCTCCAGGATGAAGAGGAGCCATTGCTGAGCACCCTTTGGGTTCAGTCAGTCAACCAGTTAATCCACCTAACAGTTGTATTGTCTAGCCCACATTTTACTATTTTGTTTGCAAGAATATCATGGGGGGCCTTGTCAAAAGCCTTACTGAAATCAAGATTTGGTATGTCTACTGCATTCCCTTCATCTAGCAAGCTGCTAATTTTATCATAAGAGAGAGAGAGAGAGAGAGAGATCAGATTAGTCTGGCATGACTTGTTTTTGAGAAACTCATGTTGACTTTTAGTGATTATGGCATTGCCTTCTAAATGTTCACAGACTCTCTGGTTAATAAACTGTTCTAGAATCTTTCCTGGTATTGATGTCAGACTAACTGGGCGATAATTGTTTGGATCCTCTTTTTTCCCCTTTTTGAAGATTTGGAAGACAATCAGGGAATCAGGGTAGGACTGAGAAAGGAAAGGAGAGGAAACATTGTCCATCCTACACCATACTGATGTGAATTCGACAAGGTTTTGGATACATTGGAGCTCTCCAGATAGTTTTCATTGTCCTGCCTGAGTCATATTGCAGGTCAGGGAAGAAAATCATTAAGAGGTGTGCTTGCTGTTTGCAAGCCAATTTTACATCAGAGAAGACACTTGTTACCACTGAAACATTGTGAAAACATGATCCTTTAATACCATACTATCAACTTACAAATGCATAGCATTGGGCTGCTCAAATTATTGTGATCCTGTATTTGTATTAAATATGTTGGAACAACATGGAGGCAGAGACAAAGCAAATATTTTATATTTATAATAGCAACTCACTTTGAATTATATTTTCCTCTTCATTTTTGACACTTATAAATATTTTCAGTGACAAATGCAAGCAAGCCTTAAAACAAAAACTTTAGTATGTAATATCTCAATGACAAAGTTTAGAATATGAGATTTCCTCCCAAAATATATCTCAGTAATGTGCATGGCTTTATTACAGAGTGCAAGTAATACTTTATGTGAAGAAATAGACCTAGCAAAATAAAAAGTCAGTTTTTTTAGCTGCATATCATAAAATGCTTCATCACAATTCTGTACATGCTTACAGTACTTGGGAATAAGCCCCATTCATCTTAATGTCACTATGATGGAGTCATGTTTACCTAAGAGTAGCCACTATTCAACTTCCATAAAATTCAAGAGTCAGAAAGGATTTCTGAAGAGAGAAAGGATCTGTGAAGAAAGATTGTGCTGGTTAATCAAGATACAGTTTGTTAGCATTATACATATAATATTAAAAAAGAATGCATATATACCTGTGGCAGCTATAGCTACTGCAATAATATTTTTGGTTGTTGTTCAGGTTGTGGTGCCAAGTTTTAAGTCAAATTTCCAAATGTATGAATCACTAGGAGCAAAAAAAAAAAAAAAAAAAGGAGGGTACAAAACTCATTCACAACTCATGGCAAGGGTCCCAAAATTCATAACAGTGGTTTAGGTTAGAGTCTAAGGGCTGGAACAGACAGCCCATTAAAGACGCTTTCTAGGCAACTTGGGAGCATGGTGTTTACATGCCACATGCTCCCAAGACACCTGGAAGCCACCTAGAAGCCGGCAGGCTGTCCAGATGTGGGTGGCTTCAAGACAAGTTGCTGTAAACTGGAAATTATTTGAAAGCAAACAACAACAACAACAACAATATATGCATATAAAAATGAATGGGTTCTGCAGTTGGTTGTATTGCCCCAAACGGTCCAGTGCTTTCTGAAACATTTCAGAATAATAGGAATGTATGCAAATTCCTGGGAAATTGCTTCATTCTTGGTTCAAAAGTGTTGGGTTTGGATTGCAGGTGGAGTGACTGGTCTAGTTTCAATCCCTGAAAAAGTCTCATTAACATTTTGAAGCTTTCAATTGCAGTGGATGTGGGAACCATTTGTATGAGATGTCTCTGGAGTTACATGTTTCCCTGTTACTTATATTTCCCCATTATTTAGTTTAGGGATTTAGTGGGACTAGATACATATTTGAGAAAACTAGGTACAGATTTGAGTAATCTCTATTTGTGTGTCTGTGTGTGTGTGCATGCACACATTTATTTGTTTGTTGTTAACTTAGAAAAGTTGGAAGGCAAGGTATTTTTCTCATTAGGTTTAAAACTTCATTCAGCTCCTCAGGGACATTTCTGTGTGTGGTTGTGAAAAATAGCTCAGAATAGAAAAGGCTTTTTTCCTCTCATTTTTCTTAGACTTAAATGTATTCATCTGTTCTCTCTCTCCCTGCCTCTCCTTCCTCTGTTCCCCCTCCACTCTCTCTCTCTCTCTCTCTCTCTCTCTCTCTCTGTATGTGTGTGTTTTAGAAGGATTTTGCTATTATACCTAGGCATGCATTCATTTTCAGAGTAAAAGCAAGTGCATCTGTATGTAGGTATTCAAAGGCTGTATCTGCACTGCAGAAGTAATGCAGTTTGACACAGCTTTAACTGCTGTGCCACAATGCTCTGGAATCCTGGGATTTGTTGTTTTGTGAAATATGTTTGCCTTATCTGCTTGCCACAACAAACTACAAGTCTCAAGATTCCATAGCACTGAACCATGGCTGTTAAAGCTGTGTCAAACTCAGTGCAGTTGTAGCCTGAACCACTTTAAACTAATTCTTCATCTTTTACTACCACTAGTGCATTGCTTATTTGTATGGAGCTTAGGCCTTTCTGTTTTTTTCAATGAGTTTTGTATTCCTTTGCCCATTATTGTTCATTCAGAAATATAGGTATTAGATAATATGGCTTTTTTTTTTCCTGGTTCATTTAAGAAAGATATGACAATGTTCAGATAGTAAAGGTATGAAACTTTTCATCATTACACATTTCTTGAATTGTTTGTTTTCACTTTCATTCAGAAGTGAAGTTCAAAAGCCATTTTGGTTTCTCAGTAAAAGTAAAGGTGAAGAGTAGCAATTCACATTCTGGATTAGGTCAGGCATTGGTTAATTCATAACAGATTAAAGAATGAGCTGTCAGTTCTGGTTTGGCTAAGTTTATGGCTGTCATATCTATTCCTCTGGGTTTTATCCAGAATCCCTGCTTGGCCATGAAAGCCTCTGGACGATCCTGACAAGTCATATGCTCTCAGCCTCAGGGGAAGGCAATGACAAACCTCTTCTGAACAAGTTTGCCAAGAAAACCCTGTGTAAGGTTTGACTTAGGGTAATCATAATTTGGAAACAACTTGAAAGCACACAACAATAACAATGGATCCTACCCAGTGCACATTTGTACCATTAGCTGGTGCAGATTCCAAGCTTTCATTTAAAAATAAGCATGTCTTTACAGGAGCTAAGATCTAGAGAAAAATGTATACGTACTATTCTGACCAAAAGACAATAGAATGGTTTATTTTGAGACCTCGTCTTGCCCTTCCTTCCTCTCCTCCATCTGGTTATGAGGAGAAGAGTCCTACACAAGCAACAGAGCAAGGAGCACCAGATGAGGGAAACAGAGTGTGGGGAAATGAAGCATGCAGATACATGAAGCAGAACTACCAAAGTAGATGGGGGTTGGGCACAGCGAATATGTAGAAGAAGTTCTAGGAGTTGTTCAGACACACAGGTTCTGGAGAGAAATGTTAAATTTCTAGAAATGTGGAAACTATGGGGGAAATTTGGGGAAGGTGAGGATAAAAATGGATTTATTTATTTATTTTTAAAAGGTAAAATGCAATATTTACACCACCACCACCACCACCCTGCTTTACAAACTGAAATACATTCTGTAATTTTAGGAACATAAAATTTATTATTTATAGCTTTGTCATAAATATATGACATATATCAATCTTATCTGATATATTAAAAATAAAGTTTAGTCAGAATATAAATTGAACTTACTTTTGAAAAAGAATTTCTACAAGTGCAGCTACAAAGTCTTGAACAGTAATAAATCCTTGAAATATAAGGAACCTCTTTGGATTTGCCAGTTCAAGCAGCAAGCAAACCTCCCTGTAAATAATAAATAAATAAATAAATAAATATTTTTAAAAATTAATATGATTATAAAAGAAAACCTTTTGTCTTCCACCAGTTCTTTATAGTGTATATAAGCAGACATAACACACCCATTTCCATAATTAGAATTAGGAATTGTGATGGTCTCATACTGAACATAGTCCCACATAGAAGTCTTCCTCTTAGATTGTTTTTAGAAATGAATGGTATTGTTTTGGTGTGGCCAGATGAAAAAGAGTAGAAGAAATGGGCAATAAGCATTTGGGATCACTACACAATCCCCATATTTCTCCTGTAAGTATCAATACATTATACATAATTAAACCAAATTTGGCGATTGTGTAGAAATGGATTATTTTACATTTCTAGTAAACTGTGCACATGTCTACTGAAAAGTCCCATTGAATTCAGTGGGCCTTTTCCCAAAGGAAATAGGTACAGGATTGTATCCTTGCTTGTTTTCTGAGATATATTTATTTGAGTATCTTGTTCAGAAATATTAGAAATAACATAAGAGAAACATATCCAGGCATATTTTTAATGTAGGAAGAATAATATTGCCTTGTTTTTGCTGCAGAAGATATGGATTTTCATCAATAAGTCAGTTCAGGCTTATTGTGATGTACCTATAGTACCTAAACAGAAAATAATCAGTTGTAGATAAGAATAAAACAGGTTGAGCGATAAACAGGTATAATATTTATTTTAAATAGTTATATGGTAATGATACCTGGGTAATGTCAACCATTCAACTTATTGAGTCAATATAAAAAGATAGAGTAAAAAGCACACAGAAATCCAACATATGCACATGTGTACAAATGACTGGTTCATTGCAGTAGGCATTATCACTAAGACAAACAGGATATTTAGTAGCAGAGAAACAAAAATAGCTTTGTTTGCTCCTGCTATGAATTCTACAGATGTCAAACTTTTAAGAGTTTGTAAAGTATTTGAAAAAGTGACAGAAAGCAAAATAGATTTGATTGTATCATATTGTGACTTTGGAGACTGCACAGTTAAAGTTCTCAAAAGTATGAACACATATTATAAGGCTAATATCTTGGTCAAAGCTGGCCATACAAGGACAAAGAGCAAAGTTGTGTCAATGGAATCTATGTAGACACCCCTGATGAGTCAGGAGAGGTTTCTTGTTGTGCTGGCCAAATAAGGACAGGAGACGCCTGGTTGGTCAAGGCGCACAGGGGAACAAGTACACCTGCATGCCTTGTCCAATCGGGTCATTTGGTTGCTGCTCCAAGTCTCATGGTGTTATTGGTCTCGCAAGACTTGGGACGAGAGTTTGTTACTTATAGCTCTGTGCTGCCACATGGAGGCAGCCATTTTAGAGCTAAGACGGAGCGAGGAACATCACTCCGCTCTTTGCTTTGGGCTTGCTTGGCTTTCGGCCTAGTGCTTCCTTGGCTTTTGCTAATTTCAGCTTTTGCCTAATTGGCTTTTGCCTATTCTTATCCTTGCTTGTTTTGGGGGGTCAGGTATCGTTCCTCGAGGTATCATTCCTCGTGTGTGGGGGGGGCGAGTGAGGCCTTCGGGCCGGCCTTCGTGGGCCTGTGGCACCTCCACATCCCCAATTCTAGGGGGTACACACCTGAGGAGGGCTCTGCGAGAGGCATCTTTCACCGGGTGCATGGACCCAGTACTTGATTTTCAGGCCCAGACACGCCCCGGTAACAACGGTCTGGTAAGGTCGGGACCCATTGCTGGTTCGGGAGGGTTGGTTACACTTCTCCCCAGCAGTGAGTGTGTGGAAGACGGCCGTCTTCGGGTGAGGGATCCGCATAGGACCCTCGGTGGACACCTTTCCTGTGGTGGTTGCCAGTGACGCTTCCTGGCTGTTGTGTCTCCTGTGAGACTTGGGAAAGGGTGGCCTGCTGGCCTGGTGGTAATCATCCATGGTTGGGTGATTTGGTTTGGGCCCACGTTCTTTTCACTGAGGTTAATATGCCACATAGCAAGGCCCAATCTAAGAGGCACATGGCTTCAGCCGTGCCTAGTTCTGGTCATTCTGCTTCAAAAAGGCCTTCTCAGTCTGGTAGCAGAGATGATGAGATTTCTGCCCAGGTGGCACAACTGGGCAAAACTGGGCAAGCTTGTGTGGTGCTTTGCAATCAACTTGCACAGAAGGAACTACAAGCTACAGCCTCCACCTCAAGTGCCAGCCCTTCGAGTGCTAGTTACACTGAAGTGTCACTTCCTTTAGTGGCATCTGTGTCTCAGGTGGCAGACACTACACCGGGCCCATTGGTGGTTTCGGCAGTGGTGGCTGGGCATCCCACTATTGCCGATGTGTGGGATCTCCTACAAAGAATCCTGGGTTTGGGGACACAGGGTGTGGTTCCCCCTGTGTCTGGGCAGCCCACTTTGGCTGATTTATACAACTTCTTACAAGGGGCAGTTCTTCCAGGTGGTGCAATGGAGCAGACCAGTGGTGAACAGAGAGGTGATCAAGCTACTGCTGCCTCTGCTGTGTTTGACACCCAAGCTGTTGTGGGGCCACACTTCGGGTGACCAGTGCGGTCAGTTGGCGAAGCTTCCCAGAGTTTCAGTTTCAGGTTTGTCTCCTAATATTGCACATGCTAATTGGTCTACCTCGGTATGGGCTCCAGGTGGCCAGGTGGTTCAGGGTGTGGCTTCTGAATGGCCCAACCCTGTGTTTTTGAATGCATCCATGCAGGTGCCTGCAATCTCACAGGTCCCTGACACTCGGGTGCAGGGTAGTCAGACTGCGGCTGTTACTAACAACACATCTGTGGTGTCTATTTCAAGTGCTCCTCTGTTATCTGGAGTGGTGGGGAATGTGGAATCTACTCCTTACACTGGAATGTCTACACCCCTTGGTTCACACCTTCCTCTTTCCACTAAAGAAAGGATTTGGAAGGGCAAATATATTGATTTATTTACTTTGACTTTTAGGGATCCCGAGCTGAGGATTATGGTAAAAGATGGAATTGTTTTTAGTTTGCCAAAAGAGTTTTAGGCACTCAAACGCCCTAACTAGAGCGCAATTTTGTTAATTGGATTGTGGAATTCACTATTTATAGAGGTGTTATAGAGGAGAAAGAACCACTCAGATCCCCTGACTTTTCCAAATATCAGGAGCTCATGATAAAAGTGTACACTAATTGCCATCACAATTCAAGGGGTGCAGCATGGCTCCAATATGATGAGCAGTTTAGGATGAGAGCGGCACAGGATTGCTCTTTATCTTGGAGGCATATTCAGTCTAAGCTTTGGGTTGAAGTTATGGTGGGGGCCTCCCCTTTGAGCAGGTGTGAAACGGGTTTGTCCCGATGGTTACCATGCCGAGAGGGCCAAATGCGAGGCCTGCCACAGGAGAGATAAGACAATTTGACTTGTGCTGGGACTTTAATGCTGGCAAGTGTAAAAGACAACCCTGCA
>CM034708.1:66758006-66777628 GCA_020142125.1 Phrynosoma platyrhinos
GTTATCAACTTCAGCTGATACGCCAACTGCGCCCTTATCTGGATATGAGGGAACTGGAGGTACATGCTCTGGTAACCTCACGTCTGGATTACTGTAGCACACTCTACATGGGGCTACCCTTGTGCCTAACCTGGAAACTTCAATTGGTCCAAAACATGGCAGCCACCTCTCCCCATATGATCTCCCCCATGCACTTCGGTCCTCTGGGAGGAATCTGTTGCAGCCTATAAAGACTAGGCTTTCGCAGACCTCCCAGAGGGCCTTCTCTGCGACTGCCCCCAGACTGTGGAATGGCCTGCTGGACAAGATCCATCTTATTACCACTCTTGCTGCATTTAAAAAGGCAGTAAAGGCAGATCTCTTCTGGCAGGCCTTCCCTGAATAACTGCCCGGCTGAATGCAAATGGACGTGACCCACCATTTTTCATCCCTCTGGCTGCCACGATATGTATGCCAACTGGTTTTAGTATTTTATGATTGAATTGATTTTTATTTTAGAATAGTTTAATTTAGTTTTAAGGGATGGGAGGGTTTGGCGGTGGAGGTGGAGGGCATGAGATGATGGAATGTTTAAAGTGTTATCTTTTTTAACTTGCTGTAAGTTGCCTCGATTGCCGAGCAGAGGGGCAGGTTATAAATAAAACTTATTATTATTATTATTAAAAATCAGTTCATGAGAATGCCCATACAGAGGTATGATGTTCAAATATGGTCATTTTATCAGACACTGTGTGTGCAGGCAGTATTCAAATAGATCTGGAGAGGCCAGGCAGATACTCTGGGTGACATGTTCTTACTCTTTTTTTTTCATGCTAACATGTTAGTTTAGGGAGAGGAATCATCTGATCTCTTCCACAGATCCAAAATGTGGGTTGCTTCAGTTTTGGAATTGGAAGAATTCATTCATTTATTCTAGCTATTATTATTTCTGTTAGTTTGAACAGTGGTCTCTTTTCTTAACCCAGTGCATATGAAGAAATGAAAAGTCCTGTTAGAGGAGACCAAAGGATTATCTAGTCCTTTCTTTTCCCATGGGGTCAACTAGGTGCCTATGCCACAGAACAACATGATTATAATAATATACTTTTTTCTGTGTTCTCCAAGACATATATATTGGAGGTGACTTATAGCCACCATGACTGACAGCCATTGAGAGCCTTCTCCTCCTTGAATTTATCTAGTGCCATTTTAAAGAAATCTAAGTGGGTGGCTTACATTTACAAATTATATACTTTAAGTATGTGCTTTAAGTATGTGGTTCTTTTTATATGTATGTTACTGAGCATGGTTCCTCTTGTTGACACTTAATTCATAGTTAGCTTTCCCTCTCTCTTTCCTTTTATCTTTCTCTTTCTCTCTCTCCTATAAGCTAAAGAAATGCAGAATTATCCTTGGAGTTTTGTCATGTTACACTCCTACCTTGTGACCACTGAAATCTGCTCTACAACAACAACTAGCTTGTGGCAATTTCACAACTTCCTTATGGGAGAGTCACCTTTCACAGATTTAAAAGAAATGGGAATAAAATGAGTCTCTCCAAATTAATAACTATGGAGAGAGAGCACCAGCAATGCTCCAAGAAACCCTTAAACCAGTCTTCAGGGGCAGAATAATTGTCTTCACTTTAGACAAGAAAAAGGACTGGTCAGAGGAAGCTTAACTCCCCAAAGACCCTTTCTGTAGGCACTGCAAGTGAAGAGAAGGGAAGCTAACACAGAAGTTGTTAAAATGTTCAGAATACAACAGAACAGAATTAATTCACACATTAAATGAAAATCTTAACCACTACTAGAGACACAGCAAAACAAAACTATTATAAACATGAGCTTAAAGTAAATAACTGTTTGCTTTCCAGCTGAGAAAGTAGCAATTCAATAGAGCAATAGCCTGCATTTCCAAACCATTACTGAATACAGTAAAATAGCAAAGCGTATTTTGCATCCTTTGCTACTAGAGGCAGCATTCTTATCATGGTAAAAGAATCTTAGGAACTTCACAATATCCTGCAGACTTTTATGCCATTATTAAAATTAACTAACCTGATCAGCAACCAGATAAGAACTATGCTGGAAGGTGCTATATTCTATCAGTAATGTGAGTAGGATGCACTGCCTGTCTTTGCATGGTTCGTGGGTTTTGCAAACATCCAGCTCAAAATGATGCTTGACTGTTCTAGTGCTGTTTTGCCAGGATATGGGTGGGGGGATACTCCATCATTCCCAGTCAGCATAGAAGATGTTGTTGAGGAGATGAGTGCTACAATCCAAACAGGAAGTGCTGTTCTAGGGAAGTTGCTTTATAGTATGTCCATGTATGGCAGTGGTATTGGGGAAGTAGATCTCTTTCTATTACCTACAGAATCATCTCCTCCTGTACAATTCATTTTATACATGCAGGTTCTCTGGGAAATGTTTGCACCAACTGGCCAGTGTTAGACTGGCAATGGTTTCCCAGATGACTTTTTCATCTGCTGCCCCCAGACTGTGGAATGACCTACTGGAAGAGATATGAAAGCTGAAAATTCTGACTGCATTTTAAAACAGCATGAAAGACATATCTCATCTGCTAGGCCTATCTAGTCAATTTTAAAACATGATTCTTTTAATTTGTATATGAACTCTTATGAGTGTATTTTAACGATGTTTTAGTTTTGTCTTTTAACTGTATGTTTATGAGTTTTAAATTTTGTTTTGTATTTTAATGCCTTGAGACTTGAGGAGAGGTAGGAAATAAATAATAATAATAATAATAATAATAATAATAATAATAATAATAACAACTGCAACACCACAGAACTAGGATCTCCTGTACATCATCAGCTCCAGAGGGCTGCAAAATCTTTTTGGGTTGTTTTATGGATAATAAGAAGAGGAGACAAAAGTTGTGTCAGACTAATGATCAACTAAGCCATTCTCAACATTAAAGGTTTTAGCATCTGTTTGAGTCAGTAATAAGCTAACACCACCCCTGCCCTCTGCAAACTGAATTGTGGTTACTTTTCATTCAAGGAAGTCTATATCTCTTTTTAAATTTGCTCTTAAGCACATTTAATTGAATGCATGGGAAGATGGGAGGAAAGCCACATCTGCTGACTCCAACCTTAATGTCAACAAGGCTGCTAGCATCACCCTTAATGCTGGATATCTCTCTAGCCATAAACTGTATCTGCAGGAGCTGTGTGTGCATAGGCACCCTGCTAAAACCTGCAGCAGAATAAATACTGAGTACAGAGCTGGCAGACACACCACCACCTTGATTCAATAACTAATGACCACACATGAAAAATACTTATCAACTATCAGTTTATCAACTGTCAACTAGAAGGGGTTTTTCTTACTTTTACTCTCTGGTGAGGACAGCCCCAAAGAACTTAATAAAAAGACATCTAAGTTTTTGTATATACAAATTTTTTGTTCTGATAGTCACCTTTCATATATATACATTCTTCCATACATGTGTGATACACAGGTGTTTCTTTCTCTCCCAGATAACTGCCTTACTTTTCTTCCCATCTTAACTGTAATATGCCTTGAACATTTCACAAGAGGTGAAGCTGAAATCCAGGGTTCAAATCCCACTTAGCCGTGGAAAACCACTAGGTGAACTTGGGTATGTGAAACTCTCTCAGCCTCAAATAAAGGCAAAGGCAAACCTCCCCTGCTAAACCTCCCCTCTTGCTAAAAATATTCCATGACAGGTTCACCTTATGGTAGCCTAAGTTGGAAATGATTTGAAAGCACACAAAAATATGATACGAGGCAAAACAAAGGCTCAGCAATCCAGAGTGAAACAATGAAATAAAAATCAAATTAACATTTATTTCAGAAAGCAGAACAAATTAAAGTATACATTGTTAAGAATGTGTGTGTATACCTCAAGTCTTTACAGATGTTGTTTATGATAGGAGAATATTATTTCTGCTTTTATTTGAATTTTAACTTTCTTCATTCTCTTTTTCTGATAGAAAGGCAGGATATAAATTTTAAAAATAAGCAAATATATGTCTAGAAATAATGACAACACATTAGAGTGTTGAGGTATGTTAAGATGTGATTGGGACTATAAAATGTACTATAATAGCATATTAGACACATATGTTCCTGCTTAGGAATAAGCATTTTCAATAGGTTGATATTTTAGTCAAGATGAAATAAATAAAAAAAATATTGTTTGAAAGGCTGAAAATATTGAACATATATTTTGAAATCAGGTAATAAATATTGCAGTGAATGTGATAGACTTATAGTTTCTATACAAATGAACTAATATCAGCAGCTTTAAACAGTTTTTAACAGTATACTTGAAGTTATTTACAATTTTTCTATATCATCATATTTTTATTCCTGCATCGAGAACTTAACAGGTATTCATTGTTTCACAAAAGGAATAGGAAAACTCAAATGGGCCCCAGACGTCATACATTATCTTTGGCACATTTAAATTGACTTTTCTGAAAAAGAAAGGAAAAGAAAAGTGTAAATCTCATTCAATTTACCTCTAGCAGATCTGTAAACAGTGAAGCCAGAAAATCAAGTTCATTTGTTTTATAAGGAAGAAGCAGCTGGTTCTGGGAGTAACAGTAATTAAAAGAAGCAATAGAGAGATAGAAGAGAAGAAAGGTTGCCAGGGCAGTATAGAAAACAAATTCTCAATAAGCCTCCCAGCCAAGTTTTGAGACTGACTGTAATGGGAGTAAGAGAAAAAAGAGTCTTGACAAGATAGACTTTTTTAGATATAAAGCAAGTTTCTATTTTAAATAAAACAATCTTCATCAAGACAATGTCAACTACAATAGGAACAGAATCCATGAACTCTGAACCTGAAAGCCTATTTGTCCAGTTATAATCACAACTGAACTTGTCCAATGCTTCTTGTGGAAAATAAAGATTATATTTACTATCACAGCCAGATTTGCAAAATAATCACTCATCTTATTGTCTGGGGTGAGTATAAATCACCCCCAAGAGAGCAGATCCAAAACTCTGCCAGTGTTATTTCCAGCATGACTCCATCCCTTTCAAAATAAAAGAAATCAATTCCATATGTTCAGTCAAGCACTGAGCTTTCAATATCATGAATGAATAATCAAGATGGTGTTCTCATATGAGGAAATTCATACTTTGTTGTAGGAAAAGCAAGGATACATTATCATTTGTATTTGTTAGAGATGCAGGAATTGTCTGAGCTTGGTGAATTATTTGACCTGGTTTAGGTCTGTGAACTAGACTTCCTTGCCAGTTCCCCTTTTCTGCCCTCTTCTGAGGCTAGGTCCTTGGAAAGTGTGATTTTTTTCCCCTGCTCTCCTCCATGAAAAACTGGAAAGTGTGATTTTTTTCTGCTCTCCTCCATGAAAAACTGCAGAAATTATTCCATAGACTAAGCTTGACTAATTCCCAAACAAATGTTATCAGCATGAATGCTGGGAGCCAGCTAATAATTTCAGTGCCATTGTTGATTGTGGATCTCCAAAGTGGTGAGATCTGCCACTCTCATGCTTGAAAAATGCATTGATTCAAAGTGTATGATACAGCTTCAACTTGATGGCATGACACTTTTCCTTACTTGACCACTACTTGAGCCACCTATCTGGATTTGAACACATTACCCTCTCCTCCCTTCACCACAATGCACACACACACACACCATAGCCACAAGCTCCTGCTGCCTGTTTAAGAAGTTGAAGAGTAGAGAGTGGGATAAAGACAAGACTCAGGAGGAATGGAACACATTGATCTTTTCCCCCATCATCCCTTCCTCAAATGTTTACAGAGGTTGTCCAGTGCACTAGAATTTTATTCTGTAAGTTGTTTTGAAATAAGAGAAAGTACTATATTTGTTTTGCACTTCCTGTTGCCATTTGATAAGGATGGGATGTGTTGGAAGGGGAAAAGATAAAACAAAGCAACTAATAATAAAAACAGTGAGGGAATTGTGCATCTTGTAAATGTATGCTCTATAACAGTGAAGTTCAAAACTAGTAATGGAGCCCAATATGAGATTGGCTATTACTAGCTACAGACCATTGTCCAGGAATAGCAAGGCTGCAAATATGCTGAACAGTAGAAATATTGGGGGGGGGGGGTATGAGTGGAGAGGCAGTTTATTCCTGCTAACCTCACTTTAGGATGAGTTGCGTCTTTCTATATTTTAAAATAATTATACTCTCCTTTTCTTCTTTTTTTCCTTATTTATTTTTGAGATGAGGAGCCTGGCACCATTATTCCATTATCTTTCTTCTACTTTAGTTTCTCTGCATTACTTCTCTTCAGAAATACCCATACAATTACTTGGAAACTGGAGGAAAATACTACATCACCTTTAAAATCCTTGGCTTAATAAATTTTATTCATAGAACAATTTAAGAATATTCCATCTTAACATTAGTGATATATTTTAAGAGATGGTATACCTTTACCTATAATCAGTCCTGAGTTTTTCAAAGAGATTATTAAAAAATTAATTGCACTGGGCTTAGTTTGTGAGTACTTGGTTCCCATGTGTATATTTAGAAAGGGGGATGGGTGGTAGGATTTTCAGTGATATTTTCTCACAAACTGATTCCATAAAGCTGCTTCCAAATTTCCTCAAGGATAAGGTAAACAAGCAGCATGAATTAGAGATATGACAAACACTCATTACTGTTAGTTAAACATATGGAATTTTTGGTTTTGTCAATGGTTGGCTCGATAATAATAATAATAATAATAATAATAATAATAATAATAATAATTTATCCACCTCTCCCCATACATTGTGCATGGCTCAAGTATTTATGAGCTCTGAAATGTACCACCTGGTCAACTGAGAATTTGCAGATCCTTCCTTTGCAAAAGAAGTAATGGGGCAGGCAGGCACTTCAATGAGAAATTCGATGTTCAGGACATTTTATTTATTTATTTCAGCTATTCATTTTAATTGTCTGAACCTCAGAGAAGGCAATTTGAATTACTCCAGTCAGCTGCAGGATAGGAAGATGAGAGGGAGGAATTCAATTCTATTTCAATGTTGCCACACATACACTTAGTCAAGGTTGGCCAATTTATCTGTCAAATCTTCTTGCATATGCATAGGCAAATATTGATCATTGTTGATTGACAGTTTGTTAAGCTCTTCTAAGATGAGCACTATGACTGGCAGTTGCCTTTGAGCTTTAGGAATAGTGAGGAGGTAAAAGTAAAGATTACTAGGTACAAGGATTACTAGGTATTGATTACTAGGCAGAAAGACTGAGAAAGTGGTAAGGGTGAGAACACTGGAAGAAAGAAAGCATTATGATATTTCATGTTGTGTGCATTTCTGTTTACATTCCAATCCCGATACACACATTAAATCTGGAGCTTATGTAAGTTGATCCATCCATCAGTGATATTGGAACTGTTCGGGGGGAGGGGAACACTAAAGGCAAGTGCACCTGTAAAAACACAGGAATACCAAATGCATGGATAGAGAAGTTATTGTAAAGACTAATAAAGTTTGTTTTTCCAAAACTGCCTCCTGAAAAAGTCTATTATTCTTTAAAGAAGGGTCACCAAAGAAGATGGCAGGAGAAGATGAAACTGGCATCTTATCCCCACCCCCTGACTGATTCTTACAGTTCTGAAATCCAGTAAATTGAATGGAACCTTGGCCAAACTAACAACATGCACATGCACACACACACACATGGGGGGTGTCCTCAGCTATAACAGAGGGCTGCTCTCCCCACTTGCAGTTACATATAGCTAGCTATATGTAAAGGTATATTATGCTTAGTAAATAGAATGTTTAAATTGTTAATTGTTTTAGCTTTATTTAAGTGCTATTTAACTATGTTGAATGAACAGTACACATGGAGTGGAATCCTGAAGTTTTTAAACTTTTAAAAATTAAATGTGTCAAAACACATATTAAAATGTATACTTATATATGTATTTTGAGTTCAAAGTAGGGGTTTTTTTTCTCCTAGAACTCCAATTAATACAGGAATGATATGAAATGATGTCCAAAAGTTATTTATACTGGAAATTGACATGTTCAACTACTCCCTCTTCAATTCAAGGGCAATTGACTGTCCTTTCTTCTCATGTCTTAGCCCTAAGTTCATTATAATTACTTCACAATTCATAATGTTTTATCACTAATAAGTTTGCCATTTTTTGCTTGCAATGTTCATTTAAACAAATGCCCCCTGTTAAATTGGACTTGGTGTAGGACATGTCACATAGTCAAAGAGTAGCATCACTCCTACACATCACTGTCAGGCTGGCATTAAATAATGGAAATTGTTCATTATTTGGGGAGATGTTTTGAGTCTCCAGGAAAAAACCTGAGAATTCCATTTTCCTCTTTATCAATCAATGGACCTTTGGTGGTGGCTTCTTATAAGCTTCTTACAGAAGCTGGAACCATGATGATGGAAATTGCTACTTGTAGTCTAGGCATAACCATCTGTTGTAACAGCACAAGTGACCATGCTGTCAGAGATAAGGAGATATTAGTCCTTTACCACAACACTGATGGTTCATAGGCTTGCTAACTCAATATTGACTTGTGCAACTCTCTAGAGAAGTTAAAGTACTACAAAATATGGGCAGGCCAGTTCTTCCAAGAGCTGCCATGGCCCAAAGGCTTCAATTTGAAAGGTCTTTTTTCAGAGTGAGTCATTTGCTGACCTACTTGTAAATAATGAGACCAGACACATAAATGGGTTGAAAATGGGCCACCTTATTTAGCTTTATCTATTTATGTAATTTCTAAGAGAGATGCAAAAATGGGGGAGCAACTTAGTGCAGGAGCAGCTGTGGCAGGTGGTCTATTCCCAAGACCACCTCCTCAGCTTCCCCTGGGTAAAACACCTGAGCTTGATGGATAACCCATAGTTGGGGTGGTCCCCAGTCAGCTCACATCAAGAATGCCAATCTGAGATTTCTTCACTCAACTCACAGAACTTGAGTGAGCATGGCTATCTCAGGTCAGTCCCAAGGAAGGTCTCTTTCTCTATCACTTTAGCTACATGGCATAAATGGATAGTTTCAGAGGCCTAACCTTCATCACAAAGGGGGTGCCCTAGGTATTTACCTAAAATCTATATATCTCTCTTCCAGAAACTAAAAGTGACCACCTTTTTAAGCCACTGCCTTAAACCAATTTGCAAAGTCCCCTAAAACAGTAAAGGGTAGGCAAAAAACACTTGGAAAGGAGAGAAAATTCCTACCCGGCCCTAAAGTGACCAGATGTACTCTCACTGTTATAGAGGCAGGAGGGTGGAGCAGCAAACCCCAAAGAGGGGAAGGATGGGCACCAGCCATATAAAGGCTTGGCACTGCCTCACATATTTTAGACTGGCTTCTCACAAGAGGTCAGCAAATGCATATCCCAGGTTGGCCAGCCAGCTTGGGATGTGAATATGGAATGGTGACCATGGAGACTACCCTGGAGACTACTGGGGAAAACTCTCCCATAGCACCTTGGTTTTATCAGTGGACACAGCTCTCCAGGGACATCCCTCACTTAATTTCTCCATCTGAAAGGGAATTTTAATTTATGATTCAGCCATTTTTAGATTTGTAGTGAGAACAAAAACACCATAGTGTAGGAGTTTGAATATTGGCTTACAAGTCTATAGATCTGGGTTCAATTCCTGTTTGCCCATAGAAACCCAATGGGTGACCTTGAACAAGACACAGACACTCAGCCCCAGAAAACCTTGTGATAGATTTTCCATGGGGTCACAATTATCTGGAAACTACTTTAAAGCACATTACAGCAACAACTTATTAGCCAATTTATATGGGACATTTGGTGTGTAAATCGATTGTTGCATGTGGTACAACGGGGAGAAATACTAATTTAATTTGTACCTGGAGCATAATAACTGGCTTCACTTTTGACTTTTCCTTGCCACTGAACTATGTCCTTGGGCCAGTTTTAGCACTAAATTCATGCCAGTCTGGGCCATTTCAAGTGTGCTTTCTTCTTCCATGTTCATAAAAGGATAAAATGTCTGGAAGTATTTATGTAATGCCCAATTTATCATGATGTATTATTACTTCAAGTGAGGAACTATATGAAGAATATGTCAAATTTATACCTCTTTCGCTGATTGTGATGGTGGAAGTTCAAGTAAGTGGATATTCAAGTTACCTTTTTTTAGTAAGCTGCTTTTTCCTAGTAAGCTGATCACTTTCCCCACCACTAAAAATTAGGAGCAACTCCTCATTTCTTCCCAAAATGGTTAAAATACACCTCCTTTCTTCCAATAGAGTAAAGAAATGTGTGTGTGTGGGGGGGGGACTTGCAGCCAACTTCTAGTTCTGTACTACCATATTACTTTCTTTTCCACTAATGGTAAGGCCACAATATTGTTCTCAATATATACAATCCAAGAAAAATCATTTTGCCAACCCACTACCACTGTTCTAAGTAGGCTGTCATTGGTGTGCTGGTGTACCAGATAAGGCTACTGCTGCTGCTGTGGCTGCTCTTTTTCTGCTGCTGCACTTCCTCCTCCTCCTCCTCTTCCTCCTCCTCCTCCTCTTCTCTTCTTCATGTTGTGTGCCTTCAAGTTGTCTCTGATTTATGGTGCCCTAAGGCAAACCAATCATGGGGGAGGGGGTATGGTAAGATTTGTTTAGAGGAGGTTTGCCATTGTCTTCCCCTGAGGTTGAGAGCATGTGACTTGCTCAAGGTCACTCAGCAAGTTTCATGGGCCAGTGGGGAATTGATCCCTGGTCTCCAAAGTTGTAATCCAACATTCAAACCATTACATAATGCTGGCTGTACCAAATAGGATGATCCAGAAAAACACATTTTGTGTCATGCAAGCTATTCTTAGCAGAACCAGAGGTTAAGATGTGTAGGCTTTGTTTCAGGGGTTATAAAAGTTTCTTGGTAGTATCCTCAGTATTTTGTATAATGTAGAATCTATGTTAAACACACATTAAATTGAGATAGCAACCCTTTCTAGTAGAAGTAAAGTGTGTGTGTGTGTGTGAACATTTCAGTGTTTCTGTCAATCCCATCATGCCCTGACTCCTACCAAGCTGTGAGACTTTGTGTTGTCTTGTTGTACTGAACTTCACACAATTTTAATTCTCCCCCCCCCTCAATAATTTGCACACTGATTTACACATTTGACATATTTTCTTAATTTACTGAAGCATAATTTCTGCACACTTCTGTTTCCATTTTGGACATTTTAGGCATTCACATTTAAAAAATATATGCCATTGTCTCTGTCATACTTACTTTTTCAGAAATGCTCTGTTTGCCCTGTAGTTGTATAAAAGCTGAAGGCAAAGTAAACATTTTCTTGCAAAAAGTTTTAGGAAGTACAAAAATACTACTTTCAAAGAGTTTGTTCAGAATAATTTCTCCCCACTTGTGTGAGTATTCATAGACGTGTGTGGATCTAATCCTAGCTAAGCAGGTAGCTTTCACTACCTCAAGTAAAGTGTTTTGAGATTTGTAATTAACATTCTTCCACTTTCAACAACAATATGGCTCTTTTGTTTGCTGGTATATGAAATAGCCTTTGAATTGTGTAGCTATTCTCAGGTACTGAAGAAGAAAATTCATATCACATAGGATTAGATTTAGCTACAATATGAAAACTTCTGTATTTTTCACTTTGCTTTCTCAAGGACACATTGGATCTGCAAAAATATGTTTATGATAATTACTGAAGAGATCATTGTCCTTGATCACAAATATATCCCATTCAAAGATTTTTCTGAACTGGTGTTTTTCATTATTCAGGTCAATTGTTGTTTCTGGAAGACAGGATTTATTCTCCCTCTTAGGTGTTTATTTTTTGTTTTCTCCACAATTGTTCTGTGTGGTGCTGTGGCACTGTAGAACAGAAGTAGAAGCATAATGTGTAAGAAAATCCATCATGATGACTTACAATCATTTTTTCTTTTTCTATGTGATCATGACATCTTTCTATTGATTAAAGGTTTTTATGTCCTTTTGCTTGATACTTTTGCACGGTCAGTTTTGAGGTTAAAATGATACTGCCTCCACCTAGTATTTAAGGCAATCTCTGCAATCATAGCTGTCAACCTTTTGCTACACTGTCTTCACTTGCTTTACAGTTTGTCAGTATCTAGTGTGTTAACTGAACTGAATATAACATACATCAACATATACTTTTAAGGAGACTGCTGAGCTGTAGAATGGAATGGCTGAGAGAACATGTCCAGCTATCTGGCAATGTGTCCTTTGTGTAATTATTTTTTTATAAGGTCGAAACATCATGTAACTTTAAATTAGAGATGGAAAGAATATTTTAAAATGTTCAAAAAATAGTAAAAAACAAAATCCATGGTTTTTTTTTTGTGTGTGTGTGTTTTTTTGAGTAATGAGAAACCTTGATGAGAAGAATACTGGACTGACAACAATTTTTGCAGTCCAGGACTTATTCTGTGCAAAATTCACTCATAGTTTTGTGCAGAAAGCAGAATATTCCTCTCAGGAAATAGCATTTTCTGAGTGGAAAATAATATTGGGCATTTATTCTGCATAGAATTGAGGATTTAGTCTGTGTAAAATTTGTGCTTGTTTATTTCTATAGAAAACAGAAAGGTGATTAAACTGAGACTGTCATACTTTGGACATATGATGAAAAGACATGAGTTACTAAACATAACACTTGGTAAGGAAGAAGGCAGTAATAAAAGAGAAAGATCACATTCCAGTAAGACAGACTCAACCAAGGATGCCACATCCCTGAGTCTTCAAGACCTAGGCAGGTCTCTTGAGGACAGAGTGACTTGGAAGTCTCTCATTCATAGGATCACAGTTAAGAATAACAAAAGCAGAGTGACCCCATTTGTGTCTCTCCAGTGAATGCAGTTTATTGGAACATTGTGAAGACTGCAATCTGTTACATTTTTAATGAGGGGAGACTTTAAAAAATCCTTAGTGCAGAGGATGAGAATTTGAGATGCAAAATGATAGATACTTAAGACAAAAGGAATAAATGGATCTTGGCAAACTGCCCAAGTTTCCCCTGTCCAAAGAAGATGAAATGACCCTTTCTCACTTGAAAATGAAAAGAAGGTTCTACATAGTTAGAAAACATCTGTGCAAATGGATCATCCATTTAGAGTGATCTGAACTGCTTCTGCTCCTCAAAATTCCAGATCTATTCTTCAATAAAAAAATACTTCATTTTTGGGAAATATTGGCTAAGGTTGGTGGGAGTTGTATTCTTTGAACATGTAGCAGGCCATGTAATGATCCTCTATGATTTATTTTCAGCCTGCAAACTGTACTGGTTGTTTTCACAGTATCAGCAGTACAAGTAGCAACAAAGGTGGGGAAAATCAAATTCAGGATTTTTGTTCTTTTTGTTAGGGTTGGAATTTATTTTTCCCCTAAGAAAGCAAAAGAACCATAGTATGTGATAACAGAAAACACCATAATCTAAGTTTCTCTGTGTAAGGTAACTATTAAAGGTACAAAAGTCTCTGTGTGTGTGTGCATGTGTGTGTGCGTGTGTGTGCACATGCACATAAATGCAGTAATAGTTGTTGATATCATCATCAGTGATTCAAGTGGGAACTTAATGCAATAGATATAATTGTGCCTTGTGCTCTAATCCCTACAATTCCTTCATGAAGAGCTATTTTGCTGTGAATTGGTTTTCAGGAGAGAAAGGATTCTCATGCGTGGAGGGGGGCTCAAGGTTCTTTTCCTCTGCTGCCATTTTATTCACCCAGGCTCAGGAAGACTAATAGCACAAAATTAGCAGCAGTGATTTTACTTCTATGCATGAGTAACTTTTAAAATCTCCTGAAAGCCTCAAAGTGCCCCCTTTTGAAATAATAGCAGAGCTGGAGCTTTTGTGGTTTGCAGTGATTTTGTTGAACAATTTATTAGATAATAATGGTGCTTCCAAGGTTAATAAAAGCTATGGAGATATTCCTTTCTTTTTAAAGCATACATTTTATTTGTTCATACAACAGATGTAGCCCAATGGAAAACAATTTGATTACAGGGAGACTACCTACTGATATTAAGTCATCCACATGATGGCTCTTTCAGATTGCATCACATATTATTTCTACTATAGCTCCCCCTTTATGGTGTTCTACATCAGGTTTATATGGGAGTTGTTATGACTTTATCTGGTGTTCATATCATTTTAACCAGAATTTATATGAAAAATAAGCCATCATCTGCCCATCAAACCAAAACACTTGCTTCAATAAAGGATGCCATCTCTTCTTTCTTTTCTTTTTTTCATAGAGGTAGTCAATTTTCTCCCAAAGAGTTTACACTTTAATAGGCTTGGTTCAATCTGTTCTCACCCAGAAGTTCTTATTACTCTTATTTGAAACTCAATATAATATCAGTCAAAGTAATCAAATTCTATTCCATTTTAATTTCAATTAAAAGTATGTGTACACAGATGTACACATTTTTCTACAGCTCTGTAGTCAAAATGAAAAGGTCAGTGCTATAACTAAAGAGCTTCATTTTACAATAATTTTTAAATGCAAAACCTTATTTAAACCAGTAAGGAGAGGGCAAGAATGAAGGGAAACAGTTGTTAATATTAGAAGATGGGAGGCAATTTCTGATCTCTAACATAATTTCACATTCATGGGAGACATCAAACTAGGTCCAAGTTTTACACATATTTTCTGCATAACAGCTGTATGTCTAGCAATTCAATATATGTCCTATGTTTCACCTTGTTACCTTAATAGGTGACATGGGGGTCCCCACCAGCAATGTCAGTGTGTCTGTGGAGTTTTGGGGACATTATAGCTCAAGGAGGCCCATGAGAGGGGGTAACTTTGAGCATCTTTTCACTTGTGTATACCATACCAGTACTGACTGCAGAGAGACACTAGTTTCCAGTGAATAGAAGAGTTTTTATTGGGAAATGTGCCAGGGTGTGTGCAGACATACAAAACCATACAAGGCTAGCAGAAAGGAAGGCATGGAAGGTTGGAGAAAGAAATCTGGATTTAAAGAGGGCAATAATTACCAGTCCTGAAGAAGGATCCACAAAAAATGGAAGTGGCTCAGACAGTATCTAAGGGTTGCACTAAGAGAGTCTTCACAGTGGGACCCTCTGTGCACATATGTCCTGTAAGCACAGGGTCTGTGAATCACACCTCTATCTGTGAACAAGGTGTTTTGACTTGGGTGGATATTTATAACCTATCCATGAATGCTGCTTACATGGTGTAACAAAGGTTTTGATGATGTCCCCACAGAATTGACAAAAGGGGCTGGATTGGCTGATACCTTTAATTCTGCAGTGATTGGATTCGAGACAATTTGAGACAGTGATTGGAGTTGAGACAATCCTTGGATAGCCAAACAGAAAGGGCAAATAGGAATGCAACCTTGAGTGAAGTGGAAGGTGTGGTCAGACTGCTTTTGAGATGGGACTCACTTTGTCTCTGTTACAAGAGGAAATGCAAAGAACTGGGTAAGGTGGAAGGAGTGATCAGAAACCACCTTTAGCATTTATTTCAGTCCTATCTAGGTCTCCCACATTTCCGTAAATCAGCACAAGTCCTTACATGTTTAACTTCCTAGTCTCCAAAGATCATTGTGGCCTCTCAGAAATATGTCCAATACTAGATATTAATTATGAGACTCTCATATCCAGTGGAAGGGATGTAAGGTATGCTAACAACCTTTTGCAGACACTGAACAAACAACTGAAAAACAACTGAGGGTAAAAATCACAGCTCATTTAAGGAACCTACCTAGTTCCCAAGCTCCCATCCTTGTAGTGTTAGATTTAGCAACTTTATATTCACTACTTGCCAATTTGTATTTTGCAGCCTTCTAGGGTTTTGTTTTGTTTTGCTTTCCCACACCTTTTCCTGAATTACTCTGACCTGTAGCCTTTTTTCTTCTTTCATTAAATCATTGATTGTGAACAAATATTCATAAATAAAATTATTTTATATGTTTTACAAAGAAATCAAAGTTTGTTTATTTTCTCTTCTAGACACACATGTGTACATAGACATCGAAGTGGCTGTTGATCAGCTTCTGCCTTGCCATTTGAATAATCTGCTTGAGAGGTACATTTTTCTTTTGAGTTTTTTTCAAATTTCCCTAAATATATTTGCAGAATTGCATTTTACAAAATGAACCAAATATTTCAGATCATCTGCATACCCTGTAAAGTATGGATATGTTTTGCTATATAAAAATTACTGAACAAATCATCATTCTTTTTTAAAAAGCTTTCTTAGTAAAACATATAAAATAATTTTATTTATGAATATTTGCTTCATACACGCACACACACACACAGTTCTTAATTATCTCAGAAGCTAATGCTTTTGAGAACCATTTCACATCATGTACCTCTCATGTGGAAAATCAGGTCAAATAGCATGATTGGGCACCTACTTAAACTTCTGTAGGTGTGGTGCTTTCTTCTGCTTTTGGTCTGACACCCCTCCCTCTTCTCCCCTTCCTTCACAGGTATTGTAACTTCCCAATAAAAGTAATTCCCATCACAATGTAATGTGGGTGTTCATAGACATAACAGAAGGATACTAGACTATATTAAGTGCCCAAAGAAATAAGATACTGGCCCTGCAAAGTAATATTCCATGAAGCTGTATATAATGTACGTATTATGATTTTGGTAAATTTGGTCATTTTGTCACTCTATACATGGGAAACACACATGCCTAGCTTCAGTAATGCCATTAAAGAAATCGTCCCAGTGATTATGCCAATGCTCACAATAAGTTGTCTACAAGCATTATATCACTATGTGGCAGAGCATTGCCATATGGAAGCAGTGTTTGGCTGCTCAGTTCAATATATTGGAAGCTCACGTGGATCCGCTGCATGAAGGTTTTGGTTACTGCTGGTGGGGAGGGAGGGGAGGAGATTTGCAAGGCACATTAAATGCAGAATGTAGTTCAGAGTTTGAATTACCAGACAGATGACAATGAGGCCAACAGAGTAAAAGGTACTCTTGAGACATTTATGTTCTACCTCACTTTATTATTAAATGGTTTGCAGTTGCTTTTGTTGAAAAGGCTTGTGCTGGGGGTAATATAAAGCATTCAGTGAAGGTTGAATCATGCAATCAATCCAGTGAATTCTGTAGTGGCCAGAGATATATGAAGAATCTAATTTGAGTCCAAGTTTTGGTGGACTAGATGTGGAGGTAAGAAAGAGAAGATGTCCATGAATGTTCTGTGCACAGATGTGATCATCTGTATGAGTACATAGCCAAGCTACCCCTGAAAATAGTTCCCTTTGGATTGAACCATGGAACTTCTAAGGGGGGTTGCAGACTGCCAGAAATAGTGCAAATTGAGTCCACTTTTAGGGTTAGGTTAGGGTTAGGGAATCATGGTAACTGTATTTTATTGTGCACCAGAGCTCTCTAACAGAGAAAGCTCAATGTCTCAGGTTAAAAAAAAAATTCCCATGATTCCCTAGCACTAACCCTAACCCTTAAAGTCTGCAACCCCCCTAAAACTATTGGTTCACTCTTCGATAATCCAAAAATTCATCAAACATTTCCCCAAAAGTATAAGTAAATCCCTGTGTTGTTTCTCCCTCATAAATATTTTTGAAGGTTTTGTAACTGAGCCCAACATCATATGTACAGAGAACAAGACCTTCACACCATTTAATTTCCATTTGTGTCACCTTTTTTTCTATAGCCACATTCAAATATGCCTTTGATTATGAATGGCCTGTGCTGTTTAATTGTTTCATTGTTCAAATGCAGCTTTACATTAACATGTTCTTCAGGATTAATAAACATATTAGAGAGACTGGAATAAAGCTTTGGTCTTATTAATGAAATTATGTTTAGTTTTTAATGTTTTGTCCCATTGTTTTCATTATTGAAAATGTAAGAGAAAATCTATGGTAGCTGAAGCCCAGAAGATAAATGTTTTATTGGGTTATCTGTATTTTCTTGTGGGCAGAATATAAAGAGTTATTTATAAGAGGCATTAAAATGCCTTGGGAATCAGTTTTACTCCTTCATGGGAGGAAAATATACCTTTTCTTGATTCATAGACGTTGGAGGGGGAATCAGATGCATTTTGTGCAAGGAATAGCAGAAACAAAATATGGGGCAGCTATTGATATGCCAACATATTTTAAAGAAAATAATATATGCTCAGCAACAAATCTACTCTTCAAGTGCCAACTTCAATGTTCATTCTTACAGGAAAGTCATCCATCTGCTCTGACATCTGAAGTACAATGAGCAAAGTTCAATACAGATTCAAAAGGGAATGTGGAAAAGTGTGAGGACAAATGGAAATAGCAGAATGTAAGATAAATATTGCTATGTGTCACTGAACAAACCAGCAAATGTACAAGACAAGATTTATGATATCAGCCCTGGAACAAAAAGAATTTACAGTTCTGGATAGAAATATATAATTCAAAGAATGTAAAGAATTTGGAAGGGAAAAAAACACACACACATCAAGCACCAATAAGATAGAATCAACTAAAGAAATCTTTTCAGAAACTCCGTAACAGCCAGGACTAGATACAAACTACAACTACAATCCTAACTCCCAGATTCAAGTACAAGTGCCTCCACCCTTGATGATTTTGGAACAGAAGCCAGAACTCAATACTGTTAGCTTGATGACAGAATTTCTGGTTACATAGGACATTATCACACGGGGCCAAATCCAAACAAAATTCACACAAAATCCCAACTGAAACCGGATTATTGGCCCGTGTTTTCACACGACGTCACACAGAAACTGGACAGAAAGTGGACAGAAAGTGGAAAAAACCGAGATCTTTTGAATTTCGGTTTCTTGAGGAAATGCAATTGCGCGATAAAGGTGATTACGCATTTACCGTAAATGTGATAACCAAATACGTATGGGGAGCATTTCCCCGTCATTACCCATGGTTCCTAGCGTGATTTCCCATCTTTATGGGAAATCAAAAGCATCTTTATGATGTGTACTTCCTGTCTTGATCAGACAACAAACAGACTGGATAAACATGGTCCTCTCTGCTTTAAGGCAATCTTTCTTTCAATAGAGATATCTGCCAGTGCGCGATCAGGGGTTAGTGAATGAACAATAATGGGGATGGTTACTGCTGTATTTGTGGGGCAGTCTTCGGGGTGGTGGTGGGGAAAAAAATAGAAATTTTGTTTATGATGCTTCTCTTTCTCAGGCTCTGGATACCTGGCTGCCAGCACCATCAAAGAGGCCATGCTACCTGTCCGCCTATTTTGCCTGCCAGCACTCTGGATGTGTATGAGTGTTATCTTGGTTAATTATATGTATTCTGGGCTCATGATTTGTGGGTCTTACTATGGTGTCTCCTGACAGTTAGCTCTCACTGTCTGCCTGGTTCTAGGATGCCTTTGTTCTAACAACCTATTTTGGGTTTCTGTATCTATAGGGGGAGGGGAGTAGAGAGCAGTGGAGACAGACAGGTATGTAGGTAGAAGAAGATAGTAAAGATAGATAGATAGATAGATAGATAGATAGATAGATAGATAGATAGATAGATAGATAGAGGGATGGATAGATAGATAGACATTTAGTGATGTGTGTAAATGCGGTGCCTTCAATGATCTACAGTGTATGTCTGAGTGTACCTGTTTCAGTGTATGCACCTATGCAGATATCTAGAGAGAGGGA
>CM034708.1:66777728-66791796 GCA_020142125.1 Phrynosoma platyrhinos
ACGTCAAATGCGGTTCCCGGGAGAGCTTTCCTTAATTGTGCAATTAAGGTAATTGCGTGTTATTGCCATTTGCATAATGTAGGAGTTTTTTTGGTTTATTTCCAGATTTTTTCATTTTCACTTTATTATCGCTTTGTGGCCCACGTGTGATAACATCCACAGTGTTGCTTGACTGCATACTTGGCTGCATCTGCACTACAGAATTAATGCAGCTTGTCATGGTTTTAACTACAATGGCTCCATCCTATGGAATTCTGGGATTTGTAGTTTTCTGAGAAAATGGAGAGCTCTGACAGACTGGGTTGAATATTTCACAAACTACAAATTTCAGAATTCCATAGAACTGAGCCATGGCAATTAAAATATCATCAACCTTCAATGCAGATGCAGCCTTAGTGGGCCAGGGGCAAGCTAGGATCAAATTGATTGAGAGAGAAGATTTGGGCTGTGTCTCACAAAATTTAAAGGGCACATGCCTGGAGATTTTGCTTCATGGGTAGCAATACCCCCTTCTAAAGTCTTAAGAGTTGAGGGGGGCAGAAACATTAAGGACTAATATAGATTTTGGGTGAGCAGTGGTTAATGAGTAAGGAAGAAGGCAATAATGAGTAAGGAAGAAGGCAATAATGAGTAAGGAAGAAGGCAATATTTTTGACATCACCATTCATAGTAATGTTGAAGGGAGTGGCTGGACATCATGACTAATTTGTTGCTGTCACAAATGTCTATATGTGATGCTTTAGATTAGGCAAGAAGTTGTGCTTTATAAAAGGGTAAGTAGGATATGGCACCTATAATCTCCCAAGAACAGAGAACATGCAGGATTGAGTAGGAGGCAGATGCCACACATCCCAAGGGGAATGTTTTTTTTTTTTTTTCATGTCTCAGCTTCCTTCGCATATCACTCTCTCTTGTGAGTGGCTTACTAGCCTGAGGACTGAATTACATCATTGTCAACATCTTTATTTCCTTGGGGTTGCTAAACTGTCTAGAGGATTCTGTGCACAACAGAATTTCAACTGAGTTTCATTCCAAATAGGGTTCATGTGGCCCCTGCCCATCATGGGTGTGTATGTATGTATGTGATGTGTGTGTGTGAATTCAAGTCACCTGTCAGCTTATAGGGACCCCATGAATACCTAAGAAAGAATATACCTTTCTTAGGTAAGGTATATTCAGAGGCAGTTTTGCCAGTTCTTTCCTCCAAAATATAGCTAACCCCCCCATAACTTCATGATATTATGCATATAAGACTAAAATCAAATTAACTATTTAAATCTGCTCTCTGATAGTGATAAAGAATCATGGGGATGGGGAAAGATTCCTCACAGATACTTACATATTACTTCCTGTACTTCACAAAACTGGGAGTATGAAAACATTGCCCAGGAATGAAAGGGATATTACAGAAAGGATAAAACCTCATTAGCCTCAAATCACTAGATTTATATGAACACTTGCATTAGCTTAGGACTGCAAGTGGAGAGGGAATAGTGTACATTTTGGAGAATATGTACCTCACTACTAAGGTCTGATTCATGCCTCACAGCTTTTAAGTGCAACTGTCCTTTGCAGCTTGAAGAGTTTTGTAGTAACAATTGTCTTCTGCTGGCAATCTTTTCCAATCCTAATGCCTTACTTTTATAAATTTGTTCTAAACTGCAAAAGGGAATGCCTGTTTAGTCGGCTGTCACACAGAACAGGTAAATACAAAGGCCTCTTATGCCAAGTTTGTATTTGCCTGTCTAAACTTGTACTCTGACTTGTAGCAGCTTTTTAACCTTCCCCATTATTCACAGCCTGACTTTTCTAACTAAAAACATGCAGAATTCAACCCAGTATATTCTACATACAAAGAATACAATCTACTACCAAAATATGGGCTTTCCCCAATATAGATAGGCAAGAGACAATAGACCCAAGGTACTGAGTGTCACCTGCATTTAAGAAATCAATTTTAAGCTTATATTTTGTACAAGAAACCTAAATATGTTTTAGCAAATATAGAGATAGAAATCAGTAGAGCAGAAATAGAAGGAAGAGAAAGAACAAAATTTGGTTGCCTTTTTATGCATGTTCTTTTTATGGAGATATTCAGGGCTTCAGCAGAAGCTTTTAGCCTAGTAGTGTAACTAATTGGTTCTTTAGTCAAAGCAGTCTCTACATTATTTAAATTATGACTCATTGAGAGGTCAATAGGTGACCCATTGAGTCTAGCAACATGTGCAGGCCTGTCCCCATCTGTTGACACAGATAGGGTCTTTTTTCAAATAGTCTGGATTCATGTGCTAAGAAATGAGGTAATTAATTCATTTTATTATTTAATTAGCCTATAAAGTGAGTGGTTAGAATGTCATTTGGCCATGACCAGGAAGTTTCAAAGTGCTAGACCTGTGCACTTTCAATCACATTTAGTGGTACTTACCTCTGGGCTTTGGGGCTTTCAGACCGGATTACTCATATTAAAGGGCCAATATGCCTGACAAATCTCTGCAGACTCCCCTTAATCCCAATAATATAGCAACAAGATTTTGGTTTAGCCTGTCTGTTTTGAGTCAGAGTTAAATTTCTGGTTTCATAAGCATCACAGTTACCTAGAAATCATAGACTCAAAGTGATTACAGAGACTATTTAAGATAATGAATGAATAGAGCCTCTAGTACCTTAATGAATTCTTACTGGATTTGTTTTTGGCTGTACATGTAACCTGATGGCTTTGACCTTTCATTGCTGGCTCACCTTTTCAACTCAAACACTTTGGTTAAAGTGCTATTCCCCTGTAAACTTCAGCTATAGAGTGCACTTGTAACTTAACTAGGTCAGATGAGAATGGCAAAGACAAATTAGTTTGCCTCCACTTGTAACGGAACTGTTGTGTGATTGTGTTAGTATGAATGACTGTGCTTTGCAGTGTTGACCCTGCTTCTCACTGTCCTTTACTGCTGAATTCTAAATTATACAGTGCCAGGCAATGTCTGGATTTTTCTCCCATAACCATATTATACATGACTGAGGAATGGTCAAGATCACTTTACATGGATTAGACAACACCTCATGCCAATTAGGTATTTGATACTATATGTCTGTGGTAGATTATGGGGTCCGGTTTAAACAGGAAAACCAGTAATTTTTATTTTTTATTTTTGCTGGACCATTTTCCATTACTTTCTCAGCCTCTGAATGAGTGATGAAGGTAGGCAGTATTTTGCCCTGCTGCAAAGAAAGAAGAGTCCAGTAAGGAGAATTGTGGGCTATTGGTTACAGACAGTATAGGCTAATGGAAACACAATGGCAGGAAATATTAAGGATGGGTGAGAATTTCATTCAGATTGCATTTTTCATATTATCTTACTTACTTCATATCTCATGAAGTAATAAACAAACTGAAACACACACACCAAAATTTCCACTGTCCTAGGCTGTTGCTACACTACAGAATTAATGCAGTTAAAACACTGCTTAACTGTCATGCCTCCATCTTGTGGAATCTTGCGGTTTGTAGTTTTGTTGTGGCACCAGAGTTCACTGACACAGAAGGCTAAATATCTCACAAAATTACAAATTGCAGGATTCCATAGGATTGAGTAATGCCAATTAAAATTCTATTAATTTAATTAATTCTGCAGTGTAGATGCAGCCCGAGATGCTTGTGAGATAATGTTCCAGTTAAACACAAATGTGTGTGTGTGTGTGTGTGTGTACACATACACACACACACATACACACACACCTTTAGGAGAGGCATGCAGAAAAGGGTAAATTGCAGGATCAATGGCAAGTAAGAGCCTCCAATTACCAAAAATTACTCTGAGAACTATCTACTGGAACCAAAAAAGAAAAAGAAAAAGCCACAATTTTATTAGTTATAAGGTAGACCCTTGGCTCTAGCACCAGTCTGGATCCAGACATCAGTCAACCTGCCTGCTAGATGAGGAAACTAATACCTAGCCTACCTATTGGCAATAACTGGGAATTTAGACAAAGGTGATGGGGTTCCCTTGTCACTTGGCAGTGGGGTGGAGTCACGAGCCTGAAAGCTGATCATGTTTTCATACGCCCTTGTCCCCAACTGTTGGAAGATCTTTGCATTCTCTTTTCCTCTTCTTACATAGGTAGGGATTCCTACTTGGAATCCCCCCCCTTCAAACTAACCTTGTGACTTAGGTCACTCTTTCTTGGAGGATAACTGTTTTTCTCTCAAGATTTTCATCTGAGCTGTTCCATTTTCCTGTTCTCTCAACTTTATTTGAAAGATGGCGAGATAAATCTTTCTTTTTACCTGAACTGTTAGATTAGGATTTAGCCTTTTTATGTAAATATAGATTAAAGTCATTGTTTTTAAACTACTTTGAGTCAGTATCAGTTCTTAGGGAAGGTTAGGAAAAGTCACTTTTTTGCTACTCTGCTAATTTAAAGCCAGACTCCAACAGGATTGGCTTTCATATTTTGATATTTAAATATTTTTGTTTCCTTAAAAAGACTGAGGTCTTGGCAAACTTAAATTACCCCACACCAACATTCTATAAGAAGACCTCCAAATGAGTGTGGCAGGGCACACAAGTGCCATCTTCCTTCCAAATGGATCTGGGCAGCATGTTAAAACTGCCAAAGTTGTGACAGAGTTTGCAAAAAAAAAGAAAAGAAAAAGAAAGAAAGAAAGAAAGAAAGAAAGAAAGAAAGAAAGAAAGAAAGAAAGAAAGAAAGAAAGAACTTTCCACAATAACTCTTGATCCAGTAAAAAGACAGTGGGTGGGAGTGAATGATGATCCAGTTCTGGGAGGAATGAGGGCTGGTTTAAATATCCTGGGCATGGAACTGAGTGAGGCCAACACACAGGCTGCCTCTGTTCTTGCTAACTAGAATGCTTCCAGCTGACTGCTTTTCCTACTCTTTTTACAGAATGAAAACCTCACAGAGGTCCTCTAAGGAAAATGGTCAATGGATAAGGGGTGGAAATGGTGTTTAGCTGGGATGCCTGCCTGCCATGACCCACAAATTTCTCTCCCTGCCTCCCCCCAGTAAGTCAGTGCCCCCAACATTAATTGTGTAATGGGAATCTGTGACAAAATCACTTAGGAATGCATGTTTGAATGTGTGCATTACAAAACATTCAGCGGGGAATGAATGCTAAACTTCATATTTATATATAAGATGGAATTAGGCTAAAATAAATATGGGATTAGAGAAATAGGCAACTAAACAGAACTGAAATGAGAGGAATCACCCATGAATTTGAAACTCTATTCAGGAAGTGCTGCCTACTACAGAAAAAACTGAGTGGTAGCTATATAAGCCTTGTACCCATCCCCATGGGCACAACTGCTATCTGTCTTGGGTTCCATCTACCACTATGAAATGGTTAGAGTGGGGCTACTAGAAGTCCACCTCTTACCGCAAATTGGCTGTAATAAATAAATAAATAAATATACAAGTTTTAAAAAACCAATCAAGGTGATGGCAGGTGAGGAAACTGTGCAGCCCTCAAGATGTTATTGAACTGCAAGGGCCAGCATTCCTTACTATTGGCTATGCTGGCTAAAGTTGCTGGGAATGCTAGTCCAAAGAAATTGGAAGCTACACTATTCTCATCTCAGGATCATCTGAGGGGCTTGGGCATTGGAGGCATTGCATTACAGTGGCTCCATTCCTTCCTCTTGGGTAGATCCCAGAGGGTATTGCTCAGGGAAAGTAGCTCCGCTAGGAAGGAGCACAAGTGCAGCATCCCCCAAGGCACCATCCTGTCCCCGATGTTATTTAACATCTATATGAAGCCGCTGGGAGAGCTTATCCGGAGACATGGGGCTGGGTGCTATCAGTATGCTGATGACACCCAGATATATTTCTCCATGTCTCGGTCGTCAGTCTCGGCTCCCGACGGTATCACACCTCTCAATGACTGTCTTAAGGCAGTAAAGGATGGGATGAGGAAAAACAGATTGAGACTGATCCCAGATAAAGTGGAGGTACTCACAGTAGCAGCCCCAAAACCAGGTATTGGGATACAACCTCCAGTCCTGGACGGTGTCACACTCACCGTGAAGGACTGTGTTTGCAGTCTGGGGGTGCTCCTGGATTTGTCGCTTCAGATGACTAATCAGGTGAATGCGATGGCCAGGAGCGCTTGTTATCAGCTTCGGCTGATATACCAGCTGCACCCTTTCCTGGAAGTAAGGGATCTCAAAGCTGTGGTACATGCTCTGGTAACCTCCCGTCTTGATTTCTCTAATGTGCTCTACATGGGGCTACCCTCGTGCTTGGTCCGGAAACTTCAATTAGTTCAGAATATGGCAGCCAGGTTGGTCTCAGGTACATCTAAAAGAGACCATATTACACCTATATTGAAGTCTCTTCACTGGCTGCCTATTAGTTTCCGAGCCCAGTACAAGGTGTTGGTTATCACATATAAAGCCCTAAGTGACTTGGGTCCAACTTATCTTTGAGACCGCCTCCTTCCGTACAATCCACCCCGAGCACTTAGGTCCTCTGGGATGAATTTGCTACAGGTGAAAAAATCTAGATTGTCAGCAATCTCCCAGAGGGCCTTTTTTGATAACCACTCCCAGATTATGGAATGGCCTGCCAGACGGGATCCATCATAAGATGACCTTAGACAACTTCAAAAGGGCTATCAAGATGAATCTCTTCTGGCAGGCCTTTCCCAATTAGTCTTTCCAGTCATAAGAGCTTGTCCTACTGTATCTCTTTTCTCTCCTACATTTAGCCACTATAACAGCCACCCATGTTATTTGTTATTGTATCGTGTTGGCATTTGCCTAGATTTTAAATGTTGTTTTAATTGGTTGATTGTTTAATAGTTTTTTAAGGGGTGGGAGGGCTGGGTTTGGGTTTAATTTTTACTGTATTGTATTTTATCCTGGAAGCCATCCTGATTGCTATGCAGAGGGGCGGGGTACAAATAAATTTTATTTTATTTTATTTTATATTATTATTATTATTATTATTATTATTATTATTATTATTATTATTATTATTATTATTATAGACCATAAGCAAAGGTCAGCTCCAAGGAATGTCTTCTCATGAACAGTTCTATCCCTGGGAGCAAGTAGCCTCTTTTAAAGGGAGACTCAGCTCCCTTTAAAGCAAAATGGTCTATAAATAAGATATGGGTGTGCTCTATGGCAGTAGCAGCATATAAACTCCAGTTTGAGTGAGGCGCATTGTTAGAATAATCCTGATGTTGAGACAAATGTGTGTAGCTTGTGTGCCAAGTAATCTGCTGGTGTCAAACCTTGGACTGTGTTTCGACTTTGCCTCTTTCAATATCCTGCTTGCTGTTTTGAACTGAACTGGTTAAGCCCTGGATTATTATCTAATTTTGGCTTTGGAATTTGTTACTAATTCCAGTCTGAGGTTAGGATTTTGTGGCTCTTGAGTTGTTGAAGTTTAACTAATAATAATAATAAGTTTTATTTTTAATCCACCCCTCTGCTCAGCAATTGGGGCGGCGTGCAACCTTATAAAAACAGTAAGCAATTAAAACATTCCCAAATCCCACACCCTAACCCTCCCACCCCTTAAAACTAGATTAAACCAAGAAAGAATTAAAATGAATTTAAACATAGATACAAATAAACAATGTTTTGGCAGTATGTAAGCAGTGGCAGATTGGGGAACGGGTAGCAAACCTCTGCCATTTGCCGGGAAGTTATTCCGGGAAGGCCTGCCGGAAGAGATCCATCTTTACTGCTTTCTGAAAAGCAGCAAGAGTGGTAATAAGATGGATCTCGTCAGGCAGGCTGTTTCAAAGTCTGGGAGCAGTCGCAGAGAAGGTCCTCTGGGATGTCTGCGAGAGCCTGGTCTTTATGGGCTGCAGCAGGTTCCTCCCAGAGGACCTAAGGGCATGCGGGGGGTCATACGGGAAGAGGCAATCCCAAAGATAAGATGGACCCAAGCCATGTAGGGCTTTAAAGGTTAAAACCAACACATTGTATTGTGCCCGGAAACTAATCAGCAGCCAGTGGAGGGATTTAAGCACAGGTATTATATGCTCCCTCCTACATGTTCAAGTAATTAACCTGTCTGCCATGTTTTGCATCAATTGCAGTTTCTGGGTTAGGCACAAGGGTAGCCCCATGTAGAGTGCATTGCAGTAATCCAGATGGCAGGTTACCAAAGCATGTACCACAGTTTCCAGATCCCAGATCCAGATAAGGGTGCAGTTGGTGTATCAGTCGAAGCTGATAACAGGCACTCCTGACCGCCGCATTCACCTGACTAGTCATGTGAAGTGACGAATCTAGGAGTACTCCCAAGCTGTGAACACAATCCTTAGAGGAAAGCGTGACTCCATCCAGGATTGGAGACTGTATTCCCAAATCTGTTTTTGGTCCCATGATTGTCAGTACCTCCATTTTGTCAGGATTCAGCTTCAATCTGTTTTTCCTCATCCAATCCATTACCACTCTGAAACAGTCATTGAGAGGAGAGACACCATCTGAAGTCTGAGCTGATGATCTGGTCATGGAGAAGTATATCTGGGTGTCATCAGCATACTCATAACACCGTGCTCCATGCCTCCAAATGATCTCACTCAGTGGCTTCATATAAATTTTAAATAGCATCAGGGACATAATGGCGCCCTGAGGGACGCCACAATTAAGCTCAATTTTGGAAGTGCAACTATTCCCAAGCCTTACCCTCTGGGATCTGGCTGAGAGGAAGGAGCTGAACCACTGCAGAGCAGTGCCTCTGATTCCTAACTCTTTCAGGTGATCCAAGAGGATGGAATGATCTATCATGTCAAAAGCCACTGAGAGATCCAAGAGCACCAGCAGGGTCACACTACCCCTGTTGATGCCCAGGCAGAGGCCATCGGTCAGAGCAACCATGGCAGTCTCAACTCCATATCCTGTCCTGAAGCTGGTTTGAAATGGATTGAGATAATCGGTTTCATCCAAGCCCTCTTGGAGTTGGGAAGCAACTGCCCTCTTGGTCACCTTACTTAAAAACTGAAGCAAGGAGACTGGTCTATAGTTGTTTCAATCCAGGGGGTATAGGGAGGGTTTTTTCAGGAGTGGCCTAACCACCGCCTCCTTTAAACAAGATGGTATAAAACCCTCCCTAAATGCCGCATTGATTGTATCCCAGAGGAACACTTTCAGCGTGTCCCCCCCCCGGGACGACCAGCCAAGATGGACAAGGATCAGGGGGGCAAATCGTCTTCCTCACCTTTCCAAGGAGCTTGTCCATGTCATTGGTATTCACAGATTGAAAGGGATCCAGTAAATTGCCAACAACGGAGTTGCTGGATACCTCGTCTACAGATTCTGCCAGAACACTGGTGTCCAAGTCGGCTCTTATCTGAGAGATTTTATCTGCAATGTGGATGTTAAATGTGTCACAGCAGGCCATTGTTGGGTTAAGTAGGGGGTTTGGCACTGGTGAAACCTTCGTCAGCTCCCTCACCACCCTAAACAGCTCTGCCGGACGAGACTCTGCAGACACGATACGTGCAGAACAGAAAGATCTCTGCGCTGTATGAAAAGCCTCCCAACAGGAATCAAGGTGCTTTCTATGGCAAGTTCTGTCGGATAAGAGTTGAACCTTCTGCCATTCGCACTCTAGTCATTTTCCAACTTGCTTCATCCTCCTAAGCTCCTCTGTATACCAGGGTTTAACAATTAGAAGCGGGCTGGAAAGGACGCTTGGGAGCTATTGTGTAGATAGCCTTGGTGAGATCGGTGTTCCATGCATTCACCAAGGCTTTGACAATCCGCGGTGTCACCAACCATTAAACCCTCTAAGGCCTTCTGAAAACCAATTGGTTCAATTAGCCTTAGCTCCGCCTTGACCAGGAAATAATCCGTCCATGACAGTGCAGAGGTTTTTATGACCTCTGCCTATGGATATTCCTATTCCGTACTAAAGACTTCAGTGAGGGTATGACCAGCACAATGTGTGGGCCCGTTGACCAGTTGGGATAGGCCGATGTTTGTCATAGTATCCATGAACTCCCGAGCTGCACCAGTTAGATCTTGCAAGCTGGTCTCGAGTGGGATGTTGAAGTCACCCAAAACCAAAAGTCTGGGTGACTCCAATAGCAACTCAGAGACCAGGGCAGACAGCTCGGTTAGGGAGTCTGTTAGGCTATGGGGTGGCCGGTATACCAATAGAATCCCCAAACTATCCCGGGTTTTCAGGCTGAGGTACATACACTCAATGTAGGTTGTTTTCCGGATAGGCTTCCTGGTCAAGGTTAAGTTGTTTTTATGAACCAAGGCCACACCGCCCCCCACCCACTTTCCCTTATCTGCTCACTGACCGTATACCCAGCTGGGAGAGCCCGTGCTCAAATCGCAGCACTGGCATCTCCCAGCCAGATCTCGCTAAAGCATGCCAGGCCGGCTGCCTCATCCAGTAGCAAGTCATGAATGATGTGGGTCTTATTCTTGACCAACCTGGCATTGCAAAGGAGCAGAGTAAGGGCCTGTGGAATGGAAGGTGCGCTCTCCAAGTTATCCTGGGCAACAGAGTGAACTGAAGAAGGGATAGATATTAAGCATCAATACCTTCTTCTTTTGTAACATTTTTTCCCTCTGTTGCTGCCATACCTTCCCCTCCACCACACAACCTCGATGCCCACTACCAGACTATTCCCGGCTCCATTATATGATGGCGGTAACAGGTGCTCCACTTAATTCCCGACCAGTCCTAGGTGGACAGTGTCATATGGCCAACACTGGTAGGAACCAAAAGGTTTTTCAAAATTTGGCTCCCTTCCAGGCTTGACAAAAAACTTGTAATTAACATTGTACAAGGACTGGGAAAGGATCAGATGGGCTACTGCTTGGTGTCCTTCAGCTCCACTGCCAGGGTGGCTTCTATGCTCAGGTGAAAAAAACAGTCACAGTCCTCTCAGCCCAAAGACGTCACCTCTGCCTCTGTGCCAATGGTCAAGCTTCGGCCAGCTTTTTCAAGGCTCCCTCTTGGAGCCAGGTGTTCCAGAGAAGGGGGGGGAGAAGTGCTTACCACCCCACTCTAGTCCTTGCCAAGGCTGCAATCTGGTGCTGATGGTTGGGCTTAAGACCGGCTTCCAAGGCTTTTTAAGGCTCCCTCCTTGAGCGAGGTGTTCCGGAGGAGGAGGGAGGGGGGTCAGAAGCACTTATCACCCCACTCCAGTCCTTGCCAAGGCTGCAAACTACCTACATTCAGCCCTGTTGGTTATCTCAGTTAGGCCTGACAGGAGTTGTCTCAACAAAAAAGGAGGATTGCCATTTCCCACCCAACACAGAAAATTACATTGTCAGGATATCTTAGTTTTGGCTGATAATATCTGTAGGACTTAATTCCAATTCTGGGTCCCATAACCTGTGCAATTTTTAGTATATCTCTTAGTTTATTGAGTTTCACTTAAGTTGACTGTTAGGGCCTAAGCAGGCAAGGAAGGGGAGGGGCAGCCTCATCTGGGCACCCCAACCCCTTCCCAAACACATCATCGGAGCGCCCGTCGCTCCGCATGACGGCGCTCTGACAACGTACTTCCACCGCAGCATCCGCACATGCAGCAGCGGAAGAGATGGCGAAGGTGCACCCAAGGCCTCTTGTGGTGCACCTTTGGCATCTTGTGGAAGGAGCGCTATTTTAGCGCTCCTTCCAGGGCCTGAGAAGCTGTGGATTGGGGCCGAGGAGTGCGGCTATCTCTGCCCCAATCTGCAGCTTCCCAGGGCGGCCCATGGCCACCCGTCTGCTTAGGCTCTTATTCTGCATGCATGAAAATACATGATAGACCCAGCTTAAAGCTGATTTTTTTTTTTTTTAGAAAAAAAAATCTCTTATTGACACATGAGTTATAGTAAGGCATCTTTAATTGTGGAAAACAAACAATGCCCTGCATTTATCCTTAGGCAAAGAATAAATTGCTTCTCTTGTATTTTGTATTAACATAATCTAATCATGCTTATTAGGAAATGTTTCATATGTAACAATCATTGATCTGAAAAGTAAAGGTAAAGGTATTCCCCATTGATAAGGTTGTCAAGTCGTGTCTGACCATAGGGGGCAGTGCTCATCTCCATTACTAAGCTGAAAAGCCAGAGGACTACTCTGGGATCATGTGGCTAGCATGATTGCACAGAATGCTGTTTACCTTCCAATCAAAATGGTACCTATTTATCTACTTGCATTTTCATGCTTTCAAACTGCTAGGTTGGCAAAAGCTGGGACTAGTGACAGGAGCTCACTGCATCATGCAGCACCCAGGCCTCGAACTGCCAACCTGGTGATCTTGCAATCCACAGAGTCAGCATCTTAACCACTTGAGCCACTGCATCCCATATAATCTGAAATCCCATATAATCTGAAAAGTACCTGTTACTTTTTTATGTTTACTCTACATTGTGTTTGTTTACAGCAGACCTTATTATTCAATCTCACTTGCTTTAAAATGGGTTTTCATGTGGTTGTCACAGCTTAACAGCCCTGGTGATATGGTGCCCTACTTTGCAAAATGGTGTCCTGCAGCAGTCTCCAAAAAGTTACTTTAACAAAGTGCAGCCATTTGCCTCATAATAAAGGTCAATTAGTGAGGAATCTTTGGGTTGTTAGAGTTAAAATGGCTTTGAAGTTCTTTGAAGCTCAGGTTGGTGAGGGAGCATTTTGTATTTTCCTTTTTGAATATCTGCTTTCTAATTGACTATATCGATTTACATTTCATACCATGAGCAAACAAATTAAAAGGCAGAGATATCTGTCTTTAACAGCTTTGGCATAATAGAAACATGGAATGGATTCTGTTTGGTAAAGCTCAAATTCTGTTCATGTGTACTCTTTATCTGGAGTCTTTGCTGCTATAAGAGAACAACATCACTGCTTTTACTGGAAAAGTATGGCTACTGAATAATAAAGGAATCACTGAAATGAATCACACTACATGATAAAAAGATGAGACAATTTTAAAATATGCTGTCCAGTACATGGGAAAATTAAAGTAGCACTGAGCCTCTGTAAATGCCACTGACCACAATAGGATTAGGGAATCCTCATGAGCTATCATTTGCAGCCAGCTCCAAGGGTAAGGCTAATTGATAAGCAAAACAAACCTAAGTAATTTGCTTAGGGAATTGTGTAATAATTAGCATTACATTCATTACCACAAGATATGGGAATGACTCTCTGCTTTTATGGGTGGGAGACAGATTAGGTATTTACTTAGCCAAGTGGTCTATCAGTTATTATGAGCAGTGTTGTTAAGTGAAATATACCTCAATAGACCTCTGAGTAACAGATAGTGGGAGCAAATAACAGGAGATGTCTGTCACCTATCTTAATTTAACTGTGGTAAAACTGTCTGGACTGGAATATATCTGAGCAAGGAAATCATGTTACTGAACAGTATATGTCTCCATGACAGTGAATCCGCACAAACTGTATGTAGGCCATGTCTGTATGGTTCAAATAAAATGGCTTCTCCACCCCTTCCTCTCAATGGGCAGATTAGACAAGGCACGACCCAAACACTATTTCTGGAGTGAATAAACTGATGATGTCCAGCCCATTCAGCACCAGAACCAGGGTATACCCCTCTTAAACTTTACTAAAATACCTCCCTGTTGCTCCACATCTTCCTAGAAGATCTGGATTTCTCTGTTCCATGTGTTTGCAAGTGCGTCCCAATGAACTGCCTTATGCCACTGTCTGCCACCAGTCCCTTGCCTTGAGATCAGAATCAAGTGCCCAGCTATGTGATCATTGCTGGGTGTTTCATTCTCAGTTCAGAGCAAAGTGACCTGCAGTGGCAGTGGATGCAGTGGGCAGTTCACCAGGATGCAGATGTGAATAGCCACCTGGCATTGGAATGGAGAGCCCTTGAGGGAGAGTCAGAACAGTTCTGGGGCCAGGAAACTCTGGGATGGCCAGTGCAGACAGGACCTATAAAACAAGCATGTGAGAGATTCAATGACCATAGTCTGGGAGCGGATATCCAGGTTGTGTGGGGGCAGGGAAGGTATGGTGGCAACAGAGTCAACAAATGTTACAAAAGAAGGAGGGATTGATGTCCAATATCTATCCCTCCTTCAGTTGACTCTGTTTCCCGGGATAACTTGGA
>CM034708.1:66791896-66803157 GCA_020142125.1 Phrynosoma platyrhinos
TTATTATTATTATTATTATTATTATTATTATTATTATCTAATACTTTCCTTCTAGACAAATGAATAGTTCAGACATGGATGCCTTCACTGTTCACACTGCTACCTTAGTCTCTAATGAGATGGTATGAGGAGCAGCCATTGTTGTTATTGTTTTGCTTTGTTTTTGTTCTTCATCATGTTCTCAATAAGAATGACATTGGATCATACTATCCCATAACAGCCACACTTTCTACTATTGCAGCTTACATATTCAGTGTGCATAGCAGAAGCTGACAGCACTCTTATGATCCTAGTGCTTGCGTCATTAGTAACCTTCCAATTACTGTAATTTGGGCTGTGGGAAGCAGGGGATAGCTAAGCCTTTCTTCTAATACCAGACTGTTTCACTATTTTAAAAGACTTAAGCTGCTTTTTCAGGAATTGTAATTCCCTATATTATGAAATTATTCTTCTGAATCTTTGCATCTTACTACCCTGAGGACACCTTTATGATATGTATCATTTTCAGATAAATTACCCCCAAAACACTTGGGAAATAAGGTCAAGTTATTACCCCTACCCCCACAGTCTCTCATTTTTCATAAACCACTGTGCCGATCCCAATGAAGCTATGCAAGTCTGTTACTTATGTTGCCCAATGGTCCACAAGGACCCTGAAATGAGAAGTGCATCTTTTTTTGGAAATTGGAATACTACACAGCTAGCTTCTGGTATATTCATATGAAACATGCTGTGTTTGTCTTTTCTGGCAAATTTCTTCCAATTCCAACAAAGGGCAAAAATAATAGCTATTTTTCCATTCCCAATTACTGTCAATAAGAGATGCAAAACTTCTGATTTCCTAATCTTGGCTTAGGTTGAGAACACTCCATCAGGCTAAGAAAACAAGAGAGTGAGCCTCTGGTGCAGATGCCTACTACAAAACATATCTAACACAGCAGTGAGTCAAACAGTTCTATGCTTCTGGAAGAAATAAGGAATAGAATCAAGAAATAGTCCTGTTTCATGTTTAGTAGCTCATATTTTAAGCTATGTAGGGTCCACTGGTACATCAGGCAAGGCTTCTTTCACTTGAAGAAAACAGTAAAAGGCACCTTTAAATCATGTTGCCATTTACCACAACTGGACTCTATCCTCCTACTTATTTTCACCTTCTTCCAATTTCTCCTACATTTGAATGGTAGAAATGGTTGATTCCAATCAGCTGTCTTCAGCTCATTTCACATGGCTGCCCTGAATTTCTTTTCAACATTCAATATTTTTGCTCTTATCTGTAGGTTAAGGCTTTTTTTTAAGGGGGGGTATACTTATCTCTGTAAATATCAAATGACTGTGGATAAGTTCACTCATCCTTAAAAAGTCACTAGCTTTGTGTATGTATCCTAAAACCCAGGTTAAAATTCAAAGTTAAAAATTCTAAAATCACTTAGATCAGGGGTTGGCAAGATTTTCAGACCTGGGGCCAGTCGCTGGTCCGCAGGTCTTCCGCTGAGCCGGGGAGGGCAAACAAAATGGCGGCCGCGACTTGTTTGCACATGTGCAGTATGCAAATGAGTCACGGCCACCATTTTGTTTTCTAAAATGGTGGCAGCAGCAGGGGGTGGCAGCAATGGCAGGGGGCAGTGGGAGCCAGTCCAGAGGCCTCAGGGGGCCGCACCCAGTCCCCAGGCCGTAGGTTGCCGATCCCTGACTTAGCTTGTATACTTTAAAAAAAAAAAGACCCAAGAAGACTTTTTTTCTACACTCTTAACTCTTACAAGGAAGTATCAAGTAAGAAAAAGCAGAGTAGTAACATCAAAAGCCAGCTAATTAACTGCAAAGCCAAAAAAAGAAGATAGAAGGAAAAGTTACATGTATTAAACTTCTCCCCACTTCAGGCATTGTTAAGGTAGGAGCCTCAGTATGAGAAGGACTGTTCATAATGGCTCTTGCCCTGGAGCTCTTAACCTGGGGCTCTAGCATAGGATGCAATGAAGTCCTACTTTGCCTATTGAGTCCAGATGAAAAATGAACAGAGCAAGACAAGCTACTGTGCATTGGCCTTAGGAAGCTTTTGCCAGAACAATATGTTTGCTCTCTAAATAGGAAAACTGAGTACTTGTTGAATAGAATCCCATGTGGCCAGCTTCAGTTAACCTTGGGACTTGACTCAGCTATGCTTAGCAGGTGGGCAGGAATTAGAAGTCACAATGATCTATAGTGAGTTCATTCTTCTATTGAGATACCCTATCCAACAGTCTCCAAGGTTTGAGTGTATACAGCTGGCAATAGGGCAACGAGAGAGGATGGAAAACCTACTGTAATGTCCACCCCACTACCCAATTGTCTCCCTGGCAGAACTGCTGGAGGTGATTTTGGAAGTGGTGTTAATTCTTCCCCCCCCAAAAAAAACAACCACACTCATTCTGTTGGGGGATTTTAACATCCCTGCCAAGTCAGCCTCATGAAGGTCAGCTCAGGATTTCATGTCTTCCATGGCAACGTTGGGCTTGTTTCAGTTAATATATGGCCCTACACATGTAGCAGGCCACACTCTTGATCTGTTTTTTTGCTGATCAGAATTATGGTGATCTGGAGTTGGGGGGGGGGGGGTCACTACCTGATAGTGTTTAGATTTGCTAGGACTCCTAAATCTCTGCAGGGACAGTGGACTCATTAAAATGGTCCCCTCCCAGGGACTAATAGATCTAAAAGGATCCCTGAATGCTAGGGGATTTTCCAGCTTCTAGAGTTGTTGATTTTGTTGATGCCTTCATTGGTCTGTGGAATAAGGATATTCCCTATTGGAGATTGAAACAGATCCTTACTTGAATGCAGAGCTTGGTTTACTGATTTACGTAGTTTACTTCAGGACAATGAAGTGTTTGGATAGATGACTAGAGTGACTGTGAAAGACTCAAGATTAATCCAATTGAGCACCATTTTAAGGGCCATTTTAGAACTTACTTTGCAGCAATGAAGGCAGCAAAGAAAATACTTTTTGCTGCCTGTATTATATCAGCTCAGTCTCATCCGGCATAGTTGTTCTAGGAAGTTAAAGGGCTATTACATTGTAGACCTCAGACTACTGAAGAGGAACCCTCAGAAAAGTGCTATGACAAATTTTCTAAATATTTTGTGGAGAAAATTGCTTGGATTCATTCTTACTTCAACTCCACATTAAAAGTAGAATCTCGGTAGGTAACTGAGGCATATACTTGCCTGGTTTTGATGGATAGGTTTCAGGTTATTCATATGTGGATAAGTTGTTTGAAGAGGTGAGACCAACCACTTGACTAATCCAAGCTGCCAGAAGAGCTGGCCAATTGGGTGGTGGTGGTTGTAAATGCTTTTTTGAAAGAAGGCTATGTCCAACCTCTTTAAAAGAAGCAAGTTTAAGACCTTTTTTTAAAAAAAAAACACCTTTCATTGGACCCCACCTTCTAGGTAAGTATTGGCCAGTCTCTAATCTCCCCTTTCTATGTAATGTCCAGCCAAACAACCCCGAAGTGGTGGCAACACAACTCCAGGCTTTCTTGGATGAAATGGAATACCTGAACCCATTCCAATCTGGTTCAGAGCTGGTTATGGGAGAGAAACAGCATTGGTGGAAGACATATACCAAGAGTTAGACTGGGGGGGGGGGGGGGGGGAGTGACTGAGTTCCTGTTTGTCCTTCTGAATCTTTCAGGAACATTTGATACCACTGATCATGGTACCCTTTGGGGTTCTTTAGCTGATATCGGACTTGGGAGCATTGCTTGGCAGTGGTTCCAGTTTTTCTTGGTTGAACATTTCCAGTGCTGGGAGACTATTGTTCATACTTTGGGCCACTTGCCTGTGGGGTTCTATAGCAGTCAATACTATTCCCTAAGCTTTTCAACATCTACATGAAACTGCTTGGAAAAGTCATCTGGAGTTTGAGGGCTGGGTGCCATCAGTATGCTGATGATACACATTTTATCTCTCCTCCTCATCATCATCACCACCACCACATTTATTTATAATACCATTTCCACCAAAGGGCAGAACATTAAACATATAAGCAAAAACAGACAATAAAACACAGACAATAAAAAAATCTAAAATGCTAAAATAACATGTCTGGATGCAGTAAAGGACTGGGTACAGGTGGGTAGACTGAGGCTTATTCCAAACAAGACAGAAGTGTTGCTGGTCAGTACAAAAACCAAACTGGGCTTAGGATCACAGCCCCTTCTAAATGGGCTTCTTCCCCTTCTAAAAGATCAGCTTTGTAGCCTGGGGATGCTCTTAGACTGCTAGGTTGCTATGGTGACCAGGACTGTCCTTGTCCAGCTTTTATTGGTGTGCTAGCTGCACCCTTTGGGGGAGGGGGGGAAGGCAGATCTGACCACAGTGTTTCATGCCTCTCTATTAGACTACTGTAATGTTGTCTATTTGGGGCTGTCCTTGAAAAATGTTTGGAAGTTGCAGCTAATGGAAAATGCAGCAGCCAGACTGATGGTACCCAAAGAAAGGTGGGGGAAATCCCAAAATACACCATGAGGCATGTGAGGTGTGCTAACTCTGGTGTCAGGTGTGCATTTTAGAGACCATATAGCATAGGTCCTGCAAGAACTGCACTGATTTCCAAGTTGCTTCCAAGTACTGGTGTTGATACAAAGCCCTAAATGACTTGAGGCCAAGATATCTGAAGGATCACATCTGTCTATATGAGCCTGCAAGAAATTTGAGATCTTCAGAGGAGGCCTTGTTGTACATTCCAACACTTTAACAAGTTAGTTTGATGGATGCATGTACCAGGGCTTTCTCTCTAGTAGCACCTTGTCTGCAAAACACCCTGCCCAATGAAGTCAGGCTGACCCCCTCCATGTGTTTTAAGCTTCTGGCAGGCAGGCAAAACAGTACTGTCTGCATAGCATTCAGTGTTTACAAAGAAGCTTCATTATGTTTGAAATTATTGTTTTAACTGTTTCAAAACTGGATTCTATGATTGTTTTTAAACTGCTTTTAGGAGTTTACGAAGAGTATTTTAAAGTGTTTTCAAATATTTTTAAATGGGATGCAGTGGCTCAGTGGTTAAGACGTGGACTCTGATATTGCAAGGTCGCCAGGTTGGCTGTTCGAGACCCAAAAACCATGTGACAGAGTGAGCCCCTGTCACTAGTACCAGCTTCTGCCAGCCTAGCTATTTGAAAGCATGTAAAGGTGCAAATAGATAAACAAGTACCACTTTAGTGGGAAGGTAACAGCATTCTATGAAGTCATGCTGGCCACATGATCAAGGAATTGTCTTTGATAACACTGGCTCTCTCCTCTAAGTAACAGTTATGAGCTCTGCCCCCTAAAGTCAGACATAGCTTGACAATCTTTACTTTTACCTTTAAAATATTTTTATCTTTGTATTTTTTAAATTTGATTTCATTTGTTCATTGTCTCAGGAGCCTTTGTGGGCTGGGAAGCTATACAGAAATACTCAAAATGAAAAAGATAAATATACATATTTTAAAAAGTGTATTATGGCAGGTCTAGAAGACTAGAGAATATTTGAGGTCATTTTGTCATGTAAATACAGACCTCCAGTGATGATATGATGAAATTAACTGGCTTGCAGAAACACATTTGAAATGCTCAGATGGACTGGATTCAGTGGGAAGGAAGCTTAGCTATTGCTGTGATCAATGTAATACCTCCATACATATAGTTTTGCTCACTTTGTCTGTTGTAAATGAGAAGACTACTGCAAAGATCACACTTCTAAAAAGAAAAATATATATCATCAGTGGGACTTACATATCTGTTTTTACAGTAAAAATAACCATGTACTGTGACCATGAAACACGGCTAGGTTTCTAGACATGGTTTCTTCCTTATCACTGGATTAGAGGCTATCCCTTTTTAGATCAAATTCCTAGCATGTATTATTGAAACTCAGGATGAGAAAGTAAGGAATGAAATTTCACCCTGGTTGTTATGGTATATGACTTCACTGAAATGTGATTGAACTGTTTCAAATCAGAGGAGGACAAAATGGGGCCATCCAGATGTCATTGAAAGATAGCTTCCATCAGCCTTAGGTAGCATAATCAATAGTGAGAAATTCTTGGAACAGCAGCCCAATAACATCCATTCCTTCTCTGCAAGATGACTATGACATATGCCTATTGACTGCATAGTGTTTTGTGTTTTTATTGTAAGCTGCTCTGAGATCAACTTTACAAACAACTGTAAAGAAATTCTTAAATAAATCCAAAGTGAAAGTATATTTTGAACTGACTTTTTAAAAAATTAAAAGCCAAAGGATAACATGATTGTCAGGATTGCAAAAAGGAAGACAGTGCACCTAGATCCGAACAGCTGACATAAATGACAGCATGGAATATCTGTGCAAACATTCTCAGTTCCAATATGATTAACATGTGAAGAGCTACTTGCTGACTTGACTTATTCCAACACATTCTCGAGGGATTTCCTTTTGCTGGGCCTCCATGGGGGCTGGTTCCAGGTCTTTAATTTTACTCTGGCTGCTTGGAGTGATCAGGGCAAAGTTGCAGTGGTCTCAGTTATCAAGAGATTTTGGGCAAAATCTGAGCAAAATCTTGTGGTACTTGGAGATCCAGTGAGATTGGATGCAAGAGTTGCAAAGCCTATATAGGCCTGCAGACATGCCTGCCCACCACTATTGGCCAGGCTTTATTTACTCTTTTGTACACCTTACATGTGTATACTCCTAATGGGCACAGATTGATCACATGCAGGTCTCTGAATGACAGCCCTGGGGCCTCAGAAAAATACTCAGAAATAGGATCCAGAGCATCAACTTAGCACTCCTCTATTATAGATGGCTTCCACATTTCTTGTTATTTACTCATCTTTAAAGTAATTATCTAAACTTAACAGCATGGACTTTCTGATCAAGCTCTCATCCAAACCTGAAGATTAGGGTTCAGCCTGCAATACAATCCTGCTCTTCCCACCATGCATTTCTTGTTTCTCTGCATCCATTACCTGCTCACAAAGAAAAAAGTGGCTACATGTTAATGAGAAAAATATGCCATGAATACTTTTATACCTGGTTTAGTTTAAATACCTTGCATCTCCCTTGCTTGCCATCCCAGTGTGTATTAATGTATGAAAGGTAAAAAGGGTAAGATTGCAAGATGGTTGATTTCAACATGTTTCTACTAAATTAAGTGCAAAAAGAGAGTTTAAAAAAATCTGTTCAGTAAGCAAAACAAGTAGATGTAATGTGCTCAGACTCTCCGGATTTGCAAGCATGCGAATACTTCAATTTTTGGTCAGCATTATTTAGAGAGATTAATTTAAAAAAACATATTTCTTCTTAAATAAATGGAATAATAATAAAGTAATCATACCTATTTAAGCAGAGGCTGACAAGCACAAAAGCAGTCTTCAAGAGCTACAAATAAGGGGAACCAAATAATAGTTTCTTTTCTCAGCCTACAGCTGAGTTCATTTTCTTTAATACACATTTTTAAAAGATGTAACAGAGACATTGTCTGCATATTATGTGTGGTTTATTTTTTTCACGGCTAAAAAGGTAAAAAAAAAACATTCCCTGTCATAATAAATACAGGTGTACTTCTGTTAAAGCAAGTAGATGTGTTCCTGGGCTTTATCGATTGAGATGTGAGTTGTGGGAACAATAAACCATAGACTTATGTTTTCTTTTCACAATAGCCATCTCTTCTGAATTAGTTTGACAGCCTATGAGAAGAATAGAGCAAATGGGTTGTGTGAACTTGCACTATAGCAATAGCAATATACAGAAATAGCATGTACATTTATATACCTCTTATCAGTGAACTCAGCACTCTCAAAGCAGTTTACAATCTGTAAGCCAATTGGCCCCTACAAACTAGGTATTCATGAAAGGATGGAAGGCTGAGTGGACTTGGAGCCCTGGGATCGAACTCACAACATTGTGGCTGTGCCACCAGGGCTCTCTTTACAAGCATTTTGCTTGTAAACCAAGATAAGCCAGAGATTTTGGCTTGTGTCATTTGAAAGGGCTTTTTTAAATAAAAGATTAGATAAAAAAATCAAGCTTTGTGAAGCGAACAGCATATTTTGTGAAATATACACAATTATCTGTATCAAACCTTGATTATTGCACAATCTTTTTCCCCAAAATATGTGAATATTGACAAATCTGTAATCCAGAGCCTTACTGTGTTACAAAAGAAAGACAAGAGGCAGTGAGATAGAAGTGACTTTCTGCTTACCTCTCTACATGATGTCGTAGTGCTTCTGTTCTCCCCTCAGAGAGAAATGGTCATAAAAGTGTAGCTTTTGCCAAATGGTTTTTCCAGCAGAACAAAAGCCACATGTTTACGATTGTCTCAGTCAGAAACAGAATGGATGTGTTAGAAGGGTTTTATAAGGGCTTAAATAGAACATTAATGTATTACCATATTTACTCTTAGATACAACACAATCTCTATCAATTCGCATCAATAAGATGTTTTTGTGTTGTTTTTTCATTATCTATAAATGCGGGGGGGGGGGGGGGGATAAGAATATTTGCTCTAGTTAACTAGGTGCTAGTCCAAGCAGGATTCATTGCATACTGCACAATATACTATCTGGGATAAGCTGTGTATTTGGGAAGTTTAGTGATATTGCTGATAGATTACTTTATATTCACTTGCAACAGTTTTTACTTTCCCTTCTCAGATGCAGTTATCTAGTGTTTGCTTGCAATTTCCTTATGCTTCTTTGAGAGTTAAAGCTATTGATTTTATTGTTCCACCTTGTCACAATACGTTGTAGGAAGGCATGCATGAATACCTTACCAAGAAGAAATTAGTCAAGTATGTGTGTCTGCCCAGTACATGTTTCAACGTGGAAATAAATCTGAGTCGAGTTAAAGCATTTCAACTTTTCTGACTGCACAGCATGATATTTTAGCAATGTTGTCCATTCCTTGCAATATAAACATAACAGCTTTTCCCCCCAAAACTTGGGAAATATCATACATACCAAAGTAGTAAGATTTCAAAAACAAATACCATGCACAATATGGAAAACACTTCAAATATTAAAATCCAATAAAAATAGTCTCTCTAAAACTAGGATTATGTGAAGTACAAAAGGAAAAAAAATGCAAGTTAAATTATTAGAGAAGGATTGGTGATTATGCAGATGTGGGCCTGTGCCCATCCCTTAAGAGGTACTATGGGGCCTTCGGTCTTCCAGGGATCTCCACCAACCTCCATTTTAAAAATCAACCAGTCCGCAAACCCACCACCACACTTTTGGTCACAAACACTTTGTGAGCATGGGGAATTTGAAACAGCAAAAACATCACTTCCAGTTGCCAAAAACATACCACTAAGAGTTAGTAGGAACAATATGTATGTATGCAATATGTCTCACAGGGCTGTAGAATAATGACTATTATACTGGGTCTCTCTCTCTGTGTGAAAGAATATGCACCATTTTTTGTTTTCACATTAAAAGGGGGGGATATTTGAAGTATCTGGTTGAAAAGAATAACACAGGCAAAAATTTTGTGAACTTTTCTGCTGATGTTCCCACTTGAAAACTATTTTGTGCAGAGATGGGGGGAAGGGGGTGTCGAAAAATTCTGCTGTTTTTGGAAAAAGTGTTTATATTTTGCACAAAAATATTGTGCATGTGTGTTTGTTTTTTGCACTAAACACTATTTTGCATGCATGTGCACAAACACACAGAAACACATGAGGATATGGGGTGTTTATTGTACCATTTTGCACCAGAAACACATGTGGGATTTTGTGCAAAAACTAGATTTTGCCCAAAACCACTATTTGTGCAAACAAACAAATAAAATAAAATAAAATAAAATGTGCTTTTGAAAATGAGGGGAATCAATAAAAATGTGGAATTTGCACACAAACACAATTATTGTATCATAAAAACCTCACATGTATTTCTGTGCAGAATAATTTACATAAACACTTCCAGATAAATGAGTACTGAGTGGAAGCTGCAGAAATATCCATTTCCACCCACAGCAAGGACAAAAACACAACAATTATATGTTCTCAAGCATCAGGTTGAAAAATTGAAATGTTTTCATTTTGTATATATGTATGGATATGGAGCATCTTGAACATTTCAAATGCACTATGTAAATATAAAGTGGATGTTTTTATTTATTCTTTTTATTTTTATTTTTATTTTATGGAAACATTGGCATATCCCAGTAGCTCTCCTTGACTAGAATAGGTCTGAACAGGCACAGCTCCACCATCAATTAAACTCATAAACAATTTGATGTTATATATGGAAGGCCTTATGTCTCCACAGTATCATGACAACTAACATACTTCACCCACTATTGTCCACTTTTCCAGGCTTAAAAGGGATAAAAATAGAAGTGTCCCTGCTAAATTAGGTAACATTAGGACTAAACTTTTATTTAATTTTATTTAAATACTTTATACCAATGCCCAAGCAGCATGGTTTTGAGAGACTGCACTACATTTCCAATATCTTACAATATGCCAGCATGGCACAAGTTTGTATAGCCCAGGTGGCTGATGAAAGTACTTATCAATATCGTATTGCTCCAACAACCCCCTTTCCAGATAGTAACATGGAAAATCCCTACCTTTCTCACCATGATAGAAAATGAACCAAGGATATTAAAAGTATTGGATAGTCTGTATTTCTTCTTAAGGCTATGCCCTTGTGTTGGCAATGTGCTAATGGAAACAGGCTAGCCTATTATACAAACACCAGAATTCAAATCCTAGCTCAGCCATGGAAATCTCTTTAGTAAGTCTGAGCAAGTTACACTCTCCAAGGAAAGTAAAGGCAAACCCCCTCTGAAAAAAATCTTTCCAAGAAAACCAGTAATAGAGCCATAGAGTCACCACAAGTAAAAAAATGACTTGAAGGTACACAACAATTAACTAGGTGAGTTATGGGGGAAAGAGCTGACTCCCCTCTTTCCCATGCACCATGTCATCTGCATTGGGAGCTATATGGCTACTATTTCTAAATAAAATGATGTACTACAGGTCACATGATTAGCATAGTAACATAACATAGACAATTTCCTGAGTAGAAGTTGAACAATTAACATAGTATCTGAAAGAGTTCTGTAAGGCTTCCAATAACAGAATGGTGTGATTCTCAGAACAGAAGAGTAGAGATGACAAAGGGGTACAGAGGGCAAAGCAATATCAGAGAACAGATAAGAAGCAAATCAAGAATTTGCTTCTTATAGAATCATAGAATCGAAGGGCCTCGGCAGACGGTTAATAGAGCCATCTTCCGGGCCCAGAAGA
>CM034708.1:66805863-66815943 GCA_020142125.1 Phrynosoma platyrhinos
TCCAGCACAGGGAAAGTCCCTATTCCCTGATCTACCTTACAATGGATCAGGAGCACATCTGTCTTCTCTGGATTAAGTTTCAGTTTGTTTGCCCTCACCCATTCCATTACTGATAGCAGACATTGGTTCAGTACAGAGACTTCTTCCTTGGAATTGTAAGGGAAGGAGAGATAGTTGAGTGCCATTCACATACTGGTGACACCACACCCTCAAACTCCAGATGACATCTCCCAGTGGTTTCATGTAGATGTTAAACAACATGGAGAACAAAATAGAACCCCATGGGACTCCACAGACCAACAGTCAGTGTCTCAAATAGGAGTCTCCCAATACCACATTCCCCTTGTCCAAGTCCCTACATAGGTCATTCACTAAGGTGACCAAAGCTGTCTCCGTCCCATAGCCAGGTCTGAAACCAAATTGAAATTGATCTAGATAATCCATTTCATTAAGAAACTCTTGAAGCTGGGAGGCCACCACATACTCCAGAACCTTGCACAAGAATGGAATATTAGAGACTGGCTGATAATTATTCAAAATGGTGGGATCCAGAGATGCCTTTTTTTAGTAACAGCCTCATCATACCCTTCTTTATGGAGGAAGGAAACCTCCCTTGCTGTAGTGTGGCATTCACCACTCACCCATTTGGCCAGACCCCCTCTAGTTGCTTTCAGGAGCCAGGTAGGATCCAATATATGTGCAATGGCCCTCATTTCTCCAGAGATCACATCTACAACTTCAGGCTGCACAAAATAAAATTTATCCAATAATATAGGAGAAGCAGGTGCCAAGATTACATCCACTGGATCTTTCTCGACTACAGCATCCAAGTCAGAGCAAATCTGAATGATTTTGTATGTGAAGTGTCTTGCAAATTCTTCACAGTGAACTGTTGAATAGTCTTATTTTCTTCTTGTGAGGCTGTGTGTAAAGGACCTTGACCATTCAAAACAGCTTCACTGTACAACACTGTGCAGATGCAAGGCTGGCAGAGAAGTATAATCTCTTTGCCACCATCATCACGATGGCTTAGGCCTTCCAATGAACTGTGTTCAATTGGGATCACTCAGAGACTTCAACCATTGTCACTCTAATCTCTGTCCCACATGTTTCATCACTGCCAGGTCCCTAGTGAACCAGGAAACTTACTAGGCATGGGCAATCCTAACTTTAATATTCAGTGATATATCCCAATACTTTGAGAACTTGTATAGTCCTTCATAGATGCCCTTCCAAGTCATAGCCTTCTGATTTCTTGGTGGCAGTCTCCATTCTGATTAATGATTGAGCCAAGGTATAAATGTAGCCTCTTGACTTGAGTAGATGTCAGTAAAATCAGTTGTTGTGGCATATCCATTTCTTCAAGTGAACCATATTTTTTTCATGATCTATACCAGGGGTAAGCAACCTTTCCTCTTAAGGGGCCGAGGGACTTCAGCTCCCAGAATCCCAGGAGCTATTGGCCAACATGGGAATATTGACTAACATGGTTGAGGCTTCTGGGAGCTGAAGTCCCTCGGCCCTTAAAGGGGAAAGGTTGCCTACCCCTGATCTATACAATCAAAGGATTTGCTATAATCTATAAAGGACTGGCTGGTTTTCTTTTGAAATTCTTTGGTGTGTTCCACTATTCAATGTATGTTTGCAATATGATCCATAGTGCCCCTTCCTTTCCTGAACCCATCTTGGAAATCTAGCATTTCTCACTTCATATATTATAAAAGTCTTTGTTGTAGAATTTCAAGCATCACTTTGCTTTCATGGGAAATTAATGCAATGGTCCTGTGGTTACTGCACAGGACTCCTTTCTTGGGGACTGGAATGCATCTTGATTGTTTCCAATCTGTGGACCACTCTTTTGTTTTCCACATTTATGACAGATTTTAGATAGAAACAGAGTAGATTCTGTCCGGTAGATTGAAGCAGCTCTATTGGTATGACATCTGTGTCTGGATATTTGTTTTTCCCAGGTACTCTGAGTGCAGCTAACTGCAACATTTTTAAAAACTAGAGGGTCATATTCTTATGACTCTTCTTTGAATTAATCTGTCATCCTTTAATTTCTTTCATATTGTTCTTCCATGCATTGTTTCTATTGTCTTTTTATTTCTACTTGGTTATGTGATGTGTTCCTCTGTTGGTTATACAGCATCCCCACTTTTGGTTTAAATTTCCCTTTGATTTATTGGACGATGTTCTCTTTTTTTGTTGCAATCTTCTTCTTCTTTGCATTGATTGTTCTTGTTCAAGTCACTGAACACTTGCATTCAGGGTTCTGACTCTTATTTGTCTCAACTTTTACTTTTATTTCTTTTCAGTCCTTAACTATTTGAGGAGTTGTGTTGGCTACCATTAGTGTCTTTCTGCATTTCTCTCTAACAATGATCCTGGCTTCTGTCCAGGGCTCATCTGATTCTTGGTCAAATAGGTTTAACACTGCAAATCTACTTTTTTACATTATCTTTAAATTCTACATGGATGCACTTTAGGTTGAATTTCAGCATGGTGGTTGGTTAAGTGTTCTTCTTTAAGTTTATTCTCATTATTGCTATTAGTATCTGCACCACAATCTGTTCCTTGTCTTGTTTTTGCAGAGAGAATTGAGCTCCTCTGTCTGTAGTTTCCAATCATGTAGTCTATTTGAAATAATTCATCTAGGCAGAACTAAAGCTGGATTTAACAGCATAAACTTAAGATTTCTGTGGATTCTTTGGGCTATGTGGCCATGTTCTAAAAAAATTTATTCCTCATGTTTTGCCTGCAACTGTGGTTGGCATCTTCAGAGAGAGGTGGCATGGAAGTTTGTGTAGTATATATACCTGTGGTTGGGAAGAAGTGGTTTGCATGTTAATGATGGAGTTAGTTTGTGTGTTGTACTGTGTTAAATGGAAATGCATGGTGGTGAGTGGTTGGGGATATGCAAAGGGAATTTATGTCTATTTAATTAGCAATCCATTGTCTGCAGGGAACCCTCCTGTTCATTTGCATGCACTGAGTCTTAATTTTAGTGCTTTTCAGGACTGGTAGCCAAACTTTCTTTACTTTAAGCATTTCTTCTTTCCTGTTGAAGTTGTCCAGCCACATAGCCCAAACAAACCCAACAGAAAACTATGGATGCCTGCCATGAAAGCCTTCAACTTCACAAAAGCTTAAGTGATGTCTCCTGTGCTGAATACTCTCCCTACCCATTTTCTTGGTTTCACAGCACTTGGTAGATTATGGACTAATAATACAATGCACATTCTCCAGGGTAAGCTCTCCTTCAGCATGTGAATGAGAATCTGTTCCACTAACCAAGTGTGAAATGAGTAAAATGTTCTGGGTTTATTTGAGTCTATAGAGCAGGGGTAGGCAACCTTTTTGAGCTGGAGGCCGGGTTGCTGTCCCTCAGACAATTGGGGGGCTGAAGCACCAAAAATAAATAAATAAATAAATTTTTTTTAAAAAATTAAAAAATTAAAAAAATATATCATGCACACTCTCCCAGCCCCAGAAAAGCCATGGCAAAACCCCTGTGGAGATTTTGCCAAGAAAACCCCAGGAACAAATAATAACAACAATAATCAAAATCATCATGGTGGGGGGGCAGAGGCAGTGGGGGCGGAGGCCAGTCCAAAGGCCTCTGGAGGCCGCATTCAGCCCCCGGGCCTTAGGTTGCCTACCCCTGCTATACAGTCACATGTTTATAGAAGAAACCTCATCACCTATCTTGCCAGATGGAGAGATAGTGTTTGAAAATGTCACCAACAATGTCACAAAATAGTACTCTCACAGGACAGTTAACCATCCAATTTTGGTATAATTGGCCACCACAATATGACATTCTGTTTTATATTTGAAAATGAATTGTCATTCCACATACTAATTCATTTGTCCTTCCCAGCACAAAGTAGCATAAGACAATGTACATTGGAGACCACACTGACAATCAACTAGAATTCTTATAAACATCCTAATCTTCTCATTTTGAGAGTTGCATTTCAAATTATTTTAAAATCATGAAAATAAATATACTAACACTAGTCATTTTTACTTCTGTGTATACAACTTCTAAATAATTTTAGCAACAAAAACAATTCATGTACAGTTAAATTCAACCTAGTAACAGTTGATAACATCAAGAGGCATAAACCATAGATAATTAAATTTGATACAATGCTTTAACAAGACAATGGTCTTTCTATATTAAAAGGGTAACATCTGCTAGTTTTATCACACTGTTACCTTAGGGCTGGGGCAAAAGAATGTAATTTCTTCAAAGTGATTTTGAGCCAATCCATTTTAGTAGGTGGGTAAACCAACTAATGAAATAAATGGAAGCCTTTCTTCCTGTCTGAAGAAATAACTTTTGTAAAAACTTGGCTGATTCTCTTAAAAGCTTTTTAAACCTAGAAGATATTGGCTCCAGAATAAAAGAGAGACAGCACATTCTGTCCACATATACACACAAATATTCTCCCAATCACCCAGTCAAAGTAGTTCTTAAGGGCTCTAAGCAAACCTACTAGATAGTAAGCCCCACTTTACTGAGTTACATGTCCTCAGAATATATGCACTCAAAAATACAATGCACATCTTCCCGTAAATGTTTTCACTATGAATTTGCATGACTCCAAATGCTTAACTTTAGTTGGGTTATGCTTAAAGCTGGAATCATATATAAGGCTTCCTTTCTTTCATACACCTCTGTCCAGCAGTAAAATAAAAACCCATTTGATTGGTATGATGCCACATTTCTTCTAGTCATGGTGCCCATGAGAATCATGAGGATTAGCTTTTTTGGTGACTTGGAACCAAACACAGGCAACAATGGGGTGCAAGATTTCAGATAAAACAACAACAACAACAACAAAACTCCCTCTGCCCTATCTTTTAAATGCAATTTTTCAAATACATCTACCCAGAAGTAACTTCTAATGGATTTAGGATTTACTCCCAACTGAACATACTGAGGATTGGGTTGAAAGCCCATTTTTTATTCATAAAACTAAATGTTTTGATTAACCTTGCAAACTGAGGTTTCTAAATCCTGCCATTTGACAGTGTTTTATTCATTGTTAAAGTAGATATAACCCACTTCCCCCTATAATTTATTTCCTGTCTTTTACTTTCCCAAACAAGAATTGTGATAGAGCCAGAAATCTTTTTTCTTTCTTTAAAAAAAACCCCTATACATACAGAGCATGCCTGTAGGTGGAATTCTAATTCAAATATTTCTATAGAAGCATAAATAAAATTATCTAAATAATAAAGCCAACTTTTCTATGGATAAAGTGTGTCTTCCTGCAAAGTCTTCAGGATACATCTGTCTTTCTTATTACATTATTTCCTTTCCTCTGATCCTTTCTCTTTATTTAGGATTGTGTTCACTGGCTCATTCTTTATTCTAGATTTAATGGAAAGAAATATTGCTGCTGTGGTCTGCTCCTCAGAAGGAAACAACTCTACATTATTTGTATACACCCCTCACTTGAACTCTGAGACTTGTATGATGCATTTGGCAGGAAAAGTATAGCAGATGCTATCTGCAAGGTCTTGAACCTCCAATTTGGGAATTTATGCTTTTCTGAAACAATAAACTGTTTGGTTTGTGTGCAGGTTTCACACAGAGAGTTTTATTAGCCAGTCTTTCAAGCATAATATTCCCTTTGACTTTGGCATCTATAATCTTTATTATTATTTGTGTGTGTGTGCAGTTACTCCTTAAAATATTTTTTTTGGTAGAAGTATGCTGCTGTCAACTTGCAGCCCTTTATGTCAAAGAAACAACAGTTTTATTATGCCTGAGATCTTCTTAATAGTAACTTTAAAAGGTGATATCCCTTGCAACTGTACATTTTATACCACGAGAAGCTTTTGATTCTACAGGTCAAATGCCATTTTCTTTTCTCTCTTTTTTTAAAAAATAGTTTGCTAATGGCTTTTATAAACTATGACATTGTTAGCATACCCTACACTTCTCCCCCTGAATGTGTTTTCATAACTAATATCTAACATTGGCCATTGTCAGGTTGAGCAAAATCACAACTCTGTGGAGTTAGTAAACCAGCCAATTGCATTAATTAGTAGTTGAATACATGAAGTCAGCATTTCACTACACTGCATTTAAGTCAGAACTGCCCCCCCACCTTACTATGCCTAATTAAACCCACCAGAATCTTCACTCCACCCACTAATCTCTTGGCATGCAAACCCATCTCCACCCCCAATTCCCACAGTTTCATTTCCCCAGCTCCTTCGCCCCCACCTTTGCTCATCCCCCACCAATGGCTCCGAGGAGTACCATCCTCCCTTCCAGTTCTCTACATTCCAAAGAACCCGTTATCAAAACAACCCAGCAGCTGCACATATCCCAACCCCCCAGACCTTCCAACACAATTCCATCAACCCTTCTTCATTATCCATCATCCCCAACACTACTCTGGCAGAACCTGAAGTCAGGTTCTGACAGTCCGCCCCCCTAAAATAAATCTACCCCAAAACAAAGCAAGCCAAAAAGAAAACAAAAGATGAAGAAAGAAAAGGAAAAAAATTAACAGGAGGATAAAACAGGAAGAGCAACTGTGAATGAATCAATCACCTCGCGGTTTGTCAGGGTAATCCTGATGAAATGCAGCAACCAATTTAGCAGCTTTTATATGTTTGGCATGGACCCATTTAGCATGGTCTAAAGGAAAGTGTTTCCATTTGACCAGGTAATATAACCCCTTTATGAATTTTTGAGTCCAAAATCTTGGAAACTTCGAAGTGATGTGGCAAGGGAGGGGTCTTCACAGTTCTTCCAGGCCCTTCAGTGAAAGCAGGTTTCAGCAGATTGAAATGAAAAACAGGATGCAAATGTCTATATTTCTTGGGCAAAATCAATTCAGCTATGACATCATTAATCAAAGACTTAATCTGAAAAGGACCAACAAATTTAGGCCCCAGTTTTTTAGAAGGTTGTCTGGACTTCAAATGTTTGGTTGATAAATAAATCTGATCACCCAGTTTGAGTTGCCAATTGTTTTTTCTATATTTATCAGCAAAACGCTTATAGTTAGATTTGGCCTTTTCCAAAGATTTGACTATAAGAAGCCACCTGTGTTTTATTTTGTCTAGCCATTGAGTGACAGTACAATGATCAGTGGGGTTAACTTGAATCTCAGGCAACAGTTTGGGCTCTTGCCCATATACAATTTCAAAAGGAGAGTGTCCAGTGCTTTGGTGTATAGCCCCATTGAAAGCAATTTCAGCATGTGGCAAAAGTTCATACCAATCATCCTGTAAATGATTAACATAACAACTTAAATATTTCTGCAAAGATGCATTTGTACATTCCGTTTGTATGTCCAATTCTGGGTGATGAGAGGTGCTAAATGCCAATTGCACCCCCTGTGCAGAACTGTGAGGTAAAATTGGTTCCTCTATCAGTTACAATCTTATTTGGAAGGCCATGCAACTGGTAGATATGCTGTATAAACGTAGTAGCCAATTTGGGAGCAGGTGGCACCCCCCTGCACCCCACATAATGCACTTGTTTGGAGAACAAGTCAGTAACCACTCAGATAGTGTCTCTGCCATGACATTTTGGCAAATCAGTAATGAAGTCCATGGCTATATTCCTCCAAGGACCACTAGGTGTCTCTAGAGGGTGCAGATGTCCACTGGGAATTTTCCACCAAAGGTTTTGCTCTGGCACACACAGAGCAGCTCTTTATATATTAGTCAATGTCTGCTCTCATACCTTCCCACCAAAATTGTTTTCTGATCATATGTAAAGTTTTGACAAATCCCCAATGACCAGCAGCCTTGGAATCATGAAAAGTGTTCAACACTTCTAATCTCAGAGCTGAGGGTACATATATTCTGGGTCCCTTGTACCATAGTCCAGACTCCCCTTCTACCATTTTGTGTTTGAGTTCTGTAAGCCACTGGTCTGATGGAGACTGTTGTTTAATTCTCTCATGCAGGGGGTCTAAAACACTGTCTGTGACCTTAAGTTGTTGTTTCATTTGGCTTTGCGTGGTTACTGCCAATCCCAGCTGGGCTGGTGAAAGCAGGGTCTGCATTGGTTCTGATTCCCTGCCTATGTTCTGTGGCAGTCATGACAAGGCATCAGCTAACCCATTGTCCTTTCCAGGGATGAACTTGAGCGTAAAGTTATATTTGTAAAAGTCTTTAGCCCATCTAAGCTGTTTGGGCATTAACTTGCGAGGTGCCTGCAAAGCCCCTAAGTTGCAGTGGTCTGTCCAAAGCTCAAATGGATGGGGTGCTCCTTCTAAATGCTGTCTCCAATTTTGGAGGGCCCATTTTATAGCAAATGCTTCTTGTTCCCAAATTGGTTGTGATAGCTCCCCCTGCTGGAACTTTCTAGAAATGTAGGCACACAGATGGAGAACATCCTCCCCATCCCTTTGCATAAGCACAGCTCCCACTACAAAGTCTGAAGCGTCTACTTGGACAACAAAAGGACTTCTGATCGGGATGTTTTAAGATTGGTTTTGAGCTGAACAACTGTTTCAGCTTGTCAAAAGCTTCTTGGCACTGAGGGGTCCAAGTTACTTTGGCTGACAGGTTTGGCTTTTCCCTTGGTCCCTTTCTTAGTCTTTTGTTTCCCCTCTGAGGCCCCACAGATACCATTCTCAGTAAATTAGTAATTGGCAAAGCAAACTGAGCAAAGTTGGGGATGAATTGTCTGTAAAAGTTGGCAAAACCCAAGAATGTACTTGTCATCTGGTTCAGGGTGGGGGCCACTCCATCACAGTTTGTACTTTAGCAGGGTCCATTTCAATGCCGTGTACAGAAACTGTGTACCCCCAAAAGTTTAATTCTTTAGTATGGAAGTGGCATTTGGACAGTTTAACATACAATTGATGGTCTAATAGCCTTTTCAATACCTCCTGCTCTAATTTAATATGTGATTCCAAAGTGTTGGAATAAAGCAAAACATCATCCAAGTAAACAAGAACCCCCTCAAATAGCAGGTCATGAAGAACCTCATTAACCAAACGCATAAAACAGCCCCCCCAAAAAAGTCCAAAGGGAAGAACCCTGTATTCAAAAGCCCCCAAAAGTCAATTAAAAGCAGTTTTATATTCATCCCCTTCTTGGATGCATACTCAGAGATAGGCATCCCTCAATTCCAGCTTGGTGAATATTTTGCCAGTGGCCAATCTCCCCAACATATCTTTCATCAATGGCAAGGGGTACTTGTTGGTGATACTGATGGCACTGAGGTTTTTGTAATCAGTCACCAATCGTAAAGAGCCATCTTTCTTTTCCCTGAAAAACACCGGCGCTGCAAAAGTGGAGGTGGAGGGTCTAATAAATCCCCTTGCCAGGTTTTTTTCTATGAACTCTTTTAAGGTTTTCATTTCCAGCGAAGTCATAGAATACAATTTAGGTTTGGGAAGCACTGACCCCAGCACCAGTTCAATTGCACAGTCAGTCTCTCTATGAGGTGGCAATTGGTCACTCTCTTTCTCCTCAAAAAGCTCTTTTAATTCCTCATATTCTGGTGGATAGACAAGGAGGGCTTCCTCCATCACTTTTCCACCTCTCCCCCTTCAGACTGCTTTTGCATTGTTGCCGTGGTAACCTCTTTGCTTAACCCTTCACCGGCTTGAACATGATCTCTATACACTGGATCATCAAACACCAACTGAAGTTTTTTCCAATCTATAGACAGATTGTGGAATTGCAGCCAATCAATTCCCATAACTAAATCGTGGCTGTGAGTAGGGCTCATCATTAGGCTGATTCTTTCCCAATGCTCCGCAACTCCCAACCATAGAGTTACCGTCCTTTGAGAGATAGCCTGCCCCCCAAGTAAAGTCCCATCCATTTGGTAAAAGGGGATTGACTGGGTGAGGGTCCTGGTCTCAGTGTTCAAAATCTTTACTATCTCTTGGTTAATTAGACATCTGGTGCATCCAGAGTCTAGAGCTGCATTTAACTCCACACTGATCCCCTTTGTGGGGTGGGAAAATCTTACTTTTATTACACGTATGGGAACTACCCCACTCACCAAACGTCTGTGGCTTTCTCACCTCTCAGCCTGTCTTCCACCACCTCCTAAGCCAGGCTCAATCTGTTTCCCGA
>CM034708.1:66853562-66871100 GCA_020142125.1 Phrynosoma platyrhinos
TAACCCTACAATGATAAGGGACAGGATTTGTGGTACACTGGAATGGACAGAGTTGTTATAACCTGGTTTGTTATCGTGGTAGGGTAATGTGCAGAAGAGACCTATAACACTCATTGGGTGAATTCTGAAGCAACTTTATGATGAAAGATAGTTTTCCAAACCTGTGTTTAAGGACTGAATTACCTACAGATAGAGGTAGGTTCCCTTCTGAAGACTTCTCCAAGTGCACACTCATGAGTGGTGGATCAAGAAAAACATGGGCAAGCAGGAAACAATGTGCTCCCACTTCAGGAATGGAGTGCTTTTTCCTATCATTTTCTGATAAAGGGAAGGTCATCATTCAAATCCTGAGTTATTTTATTCCTACACAATTGGTTCACCTAACACGATATCTCTTTTGTAATTAATTAAATAATAACAGATAGTTCTTTGTATCATATTTTTTCTAGGTGGGGTACAAATGGTATGCAGGGCAGAGTTGAATCACAAAAAAATTAGAACTAGAGCTATCTATTTATCATTACAATTAAAAGTAAAAGTAAAATAGGTCAAAAGTGAAGAATTTTGTACATAGGACCTTATTGCACCACTTATAAAACCATCTTACCTTTGCAACTTAAATTTTAATTTGGACAGCTTTCTGATACTATCACAGAGATTTTGCCACTGAAACTGCTGCCTGGGTCCAGCCCAGGTTCAGTCCCACTCCCAGGAGTGCTTCAGTAACCATTTTCTTAAGAACTCCCAGTTTTGAAAAGAGATGTGCTGAGCTCCCCTGAGAACAGGGGTGGACCTAGGCTGTATTCAGATGGCAGATTTGGTGGCAAAATCCCTGCGATTGTATCAGGATGCTGCCTGAATTAAAATTTAAGTCAGGAGTGGTAAGATGGTTTTATAAGCAGTGTGATAAGCTCCATAGTCACATTCCTACTGTGCAACGTTTTATATATTTGTTAAAGCAAAGACTAGTGAAGAAGTTAGTTCAGATGATGCCCAAATATACAGTAACTATGAGGTATGTTGGACAGCCCATTTTGTATGATCACATTCCATTTTATGGCATGATACAATCTTAAAAGCAGTTACAGGAATTTTCATTTGGCAAAGCAACAAAGCTATATTTCTTTTAATTGACTAAGTTGTTTTCTGTTACTTGTTGGACTCTCCTGACAACAATAAATTTCATAATGCTTCCTAAATTTCAAATCAACTAATTCAAGAATGAAGCGTTATATCAATAATGAGTAACATATACTTCAGATTGAATTGCTGAGATGCAGTTTATACCTTTGGGTACCAAATTCAGTACTGATTGTCACACTTAACAAAATAGATAGTATGGTGCTGCCATTTCTATAAAGATTTGAGTATGTAAGAGCAGTTTTATAAGAGGCTTGCTGCTTTATTTATGTAAGCAAGGAAGTTTTTATCCTGCTTTGAAAGAAAAATAATTAAAACATTCCAAACCTATATTCTGCACTTTCATTTCCCTTGAACCTTTCCCTTTGAAAATTACACACCAGTAGTTATATTCTAGTGAACTTACACTTTACAAAAGATCTACATATTTCTGTTTCAGTGCCTGGATTCTTCCACTGCATCTATTTATGTCATTACATATCTTCAAATTACAGTTGTCCCTCTCAATTTGTGAGGTTAGATAATTAATGGTCCATTGTCTGCTGGGAATTAATGGACCATTAATTAAATAGACACTAATCCTCCTGGCATATCCTCCCACTCTGAGGCCTTGCCTCAAAAGAATTTGAGAACACAGATTTACATGCTAATCTTCTCAACCAAGGGTCACACAGTATATATACCCCATACACCTTCATGTCAACCACAGTATATATACCCCATACACCTGAAGATGCCAACCACAGGTGCAGGTGAAACATCAGGAATACATTTTTCTAGAACACGACTTCACAGCCTGAAAAACCCACAAAACCTATGGATGCTGGCCATGAAAGCCTTCAACTTCACATCCCCACAGTGTGTTTGAAGCCAGGCTACAGAAGGAGCAGCAGAGGAGTTCCAAAACTCATTTTGCTGTGTATGTGTTTGTGTGTGCATGAGAGAGAGATTGAAACTGGGCTGAACCCTTTTCCTGAAGCAGGAGAGTTTCAAAACCCACCCATTTCTCAGCAAAATGTGTGGCTGTAGGCATTTTGCTGTGTGTGTGTTTGTGTGTGTGTTTGAGAGAGTGGGGAAGAATTTAAATCCCAAGATTTCTTTGATTCACTTATGACTGTTAAATTGGTATCAAACTGCTATAATGATGTGGTATGCATACATCCTATGTTGGATATACTTGGAATATAATATAATATAATATAATATAATATAATATAATATAATATAATGACTGGCTATGGTCATGGTACCTCTGAGGTGGCTATGTGACTGACAACCAATTGTGCTATTTAAGGGTCACACTAGATCAGGATGGGCAAAGTGTAACTCCAAGCCTCACAAGGTATGTCAGTGCCTCTTTATCACATGAAGGTTTGCAACATTCCTAAAGCAGATAGTTGTAACGCCTTTGCTGAAAATGTTCAAGGGGTTTCTGGGTGAGATGGATCATCTGCATTCATTTCCATCTGGCTTGAAGCCTAGTTAGGGGATGGGAACAGCTTTAGTTGCCTTGATGAATGAATTGTGTTGGGAACAAGTCCGGGGATAGGGGTGGTGGTGGTGGTTCTGTGTTGGCTCTTCTGGACTGCTTTGCAATTATCTTTACCAAACATGATATCTTTCCTGACTGTTTCACTATGATGGGACTTGGAGGCACTCTTTTGCAATGGCTCTTTTCCTTGTAGGTGTAGTAATGTGTTTCCCATATTTCGATAAAGTCCTTTGATTTCTCAGACCTTGTAGAAGAGGTCTTTTGTTCTGTCCTTTTGTTGTTATCTTCTATTTCTCTGCATTGATTATTATAGTAGTTCTCCTTATCCCTGCAGGAAAGTCACTGAACAGTTGCATTCAGGGTTCTGACCCTATTTTTTTCACAGCATGCTTTTGATGCTCATCTGTTCTTAACTGCTTGAAGTCTCATCTCTCATCCATTGAGGCATCTCTTTGTTTTTGGCTGCACATATTGTCTTCTTGCATTTTCCCCTGACAATGTCCTTGGCTTCAGACCAGGTTTCTTCTGGCTCCTGGTCAATTAGATTTAATAATAAATTTTTTTACATTGTCTTTAAGTTCTACAGACAAGTCCTTCAGGCACAATGGGGAGTTTACTTTTTACACAATAGTTAGTCTTTAACATTATCCTTATTTTTAATGTTAGCAGTTCATGGTCTGTCCCACAATCTGCTCCAGGTCTTGTTTTTGCAGAGTGAATGGAGCTTCTCCGCTTCTAATTATGTACTCTGTTTTATTTCTATATTGACCATCAGATGATATTCATGTCTCCTGTTGCCTCTTTGATTGCTTGAAGAATGTGTTTGCAGTGAACAAACTGTTTTCCTGGCAAACTCCAACCCATCACATTACTGCTTGATTTCTTGATCCTAGGTCAATTTTCCCTACAATTTTTAATTCTGCTCTGTTTCCTACTTTTGCATTTCAATTGCCTATGATTAACAAGAAGTTCTCTCGGTATGGGATCAGTTTTCTCCTTGACTCCAGCATAGAGTCTTGCAATGTCTTCTTCTTCTGCCTCTGTGGTTGAAGAATCAGTTTGGATTAAGGTTATATTGATGTGTTTTCCCTCTTGCTGATATTATTCAGTCAGACTTTACAATGCCATCCCATTTCTTTTTAGATTTTCATTTGCTGAATAAAATGTGTAATTATGAGACTAAAAATGTTCAATTCCTGTCCACTTTATCTCAATCACCCAAACTATTGCAATGTTTATACATTCAATTTCTTGTTTTATTATGACTGATTCATGCTTTTCACATTCTATGTTACTATACTATGTATTGTGCAGCTTCAAACTTTCCTTTCATTTCTGAGCATTTCACTAGCTGAACATCATTCTGGCTGGAGTCCACTTGTGTCATTAACCACAGTGTCACTAGTAGTTGTCTTATGCTGTATCCCAGTAGTTTCTTGAGTGCTATCCAACCTGGAGGTTTCATCTTCTGGAATTATCTCTTGTTTCATGTTGGATTGTTACATCATAGAATTTCTGTTGTTGTTGTTGTTGGTAAAAGACATACAAAATGTGTTTCCCTTGCTTTCTTCTACGTAGTACTAACAAGTGTTAGTAATGGTGCCACTGCCATTGTCTCTGAGAGATCCTCCACAAGTGTCACCCCTGACTAGTGCTGCTGCCCAATAGCTGTTTGGTACATTTAGTCTGGCTCTTCAGCAAAAGTGTGTCTGATTTGGGAAACCCTACCAGCAGCACAATCTCACCACCATGAAAGATAGTAACTAAAGATAAATAACTAAATGGTATATATATCTAAACACAGCATACCAAAATTGGTGAATCAGGGGACATGTCCACCTCATGTCCATGTAAGAAAGTTCATTTTTTAAAAAAAAAATGAAGTTAAATATTTTGAAGCTTAACTTCTGGGATATAATACCATCTATAAATTAGAATTCAAAGAAATAGCCATGTTAGTTGTAGAATCACTATGTAGAGGGATCTTTTAGCACCTTTGAGACAAACTGAAAGAAAGAAGTTGGCAGCACGAGATTTTGTAGACTTCAGTCTACTTCCTCATATGCTCCACCAAAAGCATAAATTAGCCTAATGATATACACCAAAATCCTACATTGCTTACTTAGAAATGCATAACATCTTTTGGTCTGATCACCCAAACCGACCTTAACAGATGAAGATCTGTTCATCTGGCAATCAGGCTGCAGCAAGATGGCATTTCCAGCTCCCTCGTACCAGTGACAAAAGTTGTAACAAAATTGTGATAGGAGTCCTGCTTCTGATTGTCACAGCCCCTTTCACTGGTGGGAGAAATCTGGAGCAATCTTGATCACCAGATGAACAGACCTCCATCAGTCAGTGCAGCTACTGGTTGTTAAGATTAGTTCAGGAGGGCATTTGTGATTGTGGCAATAATGTTACAATTGTGAATATATAGTATTACTGAATATGCAACAGGGAGCCATAACTCTAGTTTACAAATCTAAAACTATTATGTAGGATGTCAGTTATGTTCCTTAATATATACTGAGTGAAGATGCACAGGGCTTTACTTCACATAGTAAGTATGTTTTCTCTTATATTGTTGCTGAGAGCTTTCTCTCAAACTTTCAGTGTCCCTGTGACAACTTTTTGTACAACTGATAAGCAACTCACAGCTTTTTTATATCTTTTGGGGGGTCAGTTTGTAGGGAAATGATGCATGCCGCATAACTGTCCCACATCAAGAAATCTATAAAATTTCAGAAGGATTTGTACACTGCTTTAGAAGTTACGATGCTTTGAAATCTGTTAAAAGCTTTTTAGGGGAGATGCAGACGAAGGTGCACCACAAAAGGCTGCCGGCACACCTTTGGTGGCTTTTCCGCTGTATCGTGTGCAGACACTGCAGTGGAAAGGCATCCTAGGAGCGCCGGCCGTGCAGAGGGCTGGCTGCTCCAAGGACATCTTGGAGAAGGGGTTGGGGCACCCAGCATGTGGCTGCCCCTCCCCTTCCTGGCTCTGAAGATGGCGCAAAGCGCCGTCTGCTTAGCCTCTTAGTTAGTGCAGCATGGTGATGATGGATGAACAAGAAATTTATTTTTCCTCAGCAATTATCCCAATCCATCTCATTTGTAGTTGCCATCACACCTGTCTTATTATATCTAATTCCACAGGGCCCTACCAGTGAGAGGAAATGCTACATGGTTTGTATCGCTGTCTACTTTTTCTGTCTACTAGAGGCGAGGGTGGGGAGATACAGTGCTGTGTGGCCAAATAGTCAAATAACTTTGAGAAGTGGAAAGAAATTAAAGGATTAACTAACAAAGCCATAAAACTGTTGGAGGCTATTATGGCTTGAGTGTCTTCCTATGCAGTTCCTAGGAGGAGAAATTCATTTTCAGAGGTGCCTTTATAAAAGGTCAAATGTTTTCCCAGTTACAACCTACTATTTGCCTACTATCTCAGTTTTTTAATGATATGTTCCACCTACCAGTAAAAAATTCAGTTGACATACAGAGGCATATAGATATGTGGGTCATTGTTATCCAGTAAAATCCTATTGTATATGGTAAAGTAATAGAATAGATTTTTTTTAATACACACACACACAAACAGAGAGAGAGAGAGAGAGCAGAAAAAAATGCAAAACCAGAATATTTGAGCAACCTTGTCATTCTAGCAAGGAGTGAAGGAACCTGAGGAATCTGTTTTTGCATGCAATTTTGTTTGTGATATAAAAAAACCAAATGGTCTGCTGAAAAATTGGATGAATTCCAGTTGAACAGCCCCTATTCAAATTAATAGTGACAGCTCATCTTGAAAAAAAGTGGTTATTTTCAAATGACTGATATGAACTCAAAGGAGTGTGAAGAGCTACAGCATTCATATTGCTCAGGAGCTGTTGACAGTTTGGCATTTCTCTAATGCAGATTAGAAACAAGCCAGGACATTGCATTTTGCATTCCCATTAAGCACAGAAGCATTGAATGATTTTATACATCAGTATTCAGTGCCAAAAATCTCAAAATCAAACAACCACTCTTTCCATTACACTTCATGACTTCATCTTTCTCTGAGCATAAATGAAGAGACAGAGATATATTTCCTAGCAACAAAAAATATTTTGAATGCAGTGCAAATAAAGTATGCTATGCTTAAGTTTAGATCATTGTCATCATGAACACTCTCCTCTACCTGGCATATATTGATGGCATCTTCATTATCTGACATCATAGACATGGTATCCTAGCCAAATCATTAGGGTGGCAATGTACATAGCCATGCTCCTAAGGCAAATTCAAAAATGCAGGCAACTATGTTTATCTATATTTTAAAAACCACTTCAGGAGCAGGTCATTTGTAAAGCTAATGCATCTTAATGGTCCATTCAGGACCAACACATCCCACAGTACTTGGCTTCAAAACTGGGGTAGCTGAGACCAACACAGGAAAATCCAAACCTTCCTTTTTCCATCACTACAGGGAGAATCACAGCTAAGTACAGAAGGAAAGGGGAAATCTGAAGTTTTAATCCAAACTAATCCAAACTGATGCCATCATCTCTGTTATTTAAAACTCCCAGTGTTCCAGTCCTGCTTGCACTGTGCTACTTTTCATATCTGATTTTAACTGCATCGACACACAAAGTCTGAATCCCAGCTTCACTGTGCAGTATCCCTTTCTTGGTTGACACTTTTACTGTCCCTCACCCATGTTTTTATCCAAACTGAAATGTGGAAAGTCACACAGGACCCCCATTGCATAGCCACATGGGCACAAGGGGATTTTTCTACTGTGTGTATGTGTTCGCCATATCAGTGTCTCTCTGGAGACACAACCACAGCAGCTATTTTTTTTTAATCCCCGCAATGTATGGACATATTAACAAATTTGTTTAATCAAATAGCCTTTGGTTTTTTTCCCCTTCTGATTGCCGAGTTGCACATCTATAAAGAGAAGCCTGTAGAGAAGGGGAAGATAAAATGAAGACCTGCAAATGTATTCAAGGTTATGTAAGTGAACATTTGCATACAAACACTTTAAAAAAAAAAAAAGGCAACACCACCTTTTCTGGATGCTGATACAAACAAGGGAGCTACCCTTCCCTGGAAGGGACAATCATATTATTACCTAGGTGATCACTTGATCTAGGTGGCCAGCTACCACATCCCCTCCCCTGATGCCACAACAATATCAGATGGTGAAACTACATGTTTTAGAAAATCAGACCTTTCCAAATACAATGGAGCAGGATGAAGTCCATTAAGAATCTCCTTAAAGCCCTCAGGCATTGAAAGATGTGTTTTCAAATTGGAAGGAGAGGTATGTTGAGTATTCCAATAGGACTGGGACCAAGGTAAAGACACACTATTTAACCTGTGTAGATTCAGCCTGTAATGTATATTGGACCATAATCACTAATCAAATAATGGATAAAATGTAGATTGCTTATCATGCCTTGTATAAGCATCACTTCAGACTCATTGAAATGGGGCTCTTGCATTTTTAACTAGGGTCCAAAACATACTGCAGAAATAATCCAGTTTGTGACCACTTTAACTGCCCTGGCTTAGTGCTAGAGAATCCTGAGAACTGTAGTTTGTTGTGTCACCAGAGTTCTCTGACAGAGAAGGCTAAATGTCTCACAAAACTACAGAATTCCCTAGCATTGAGCCAGGGCAGTTAAAGCGGTCTCAAACTGGATTATTTCTGTGGTGTGTTTTGGACCATAGTTAACTTTTCCTTTAGTCTCTAATGCTATTTTCCAGATCTGTTTGCTTGTTCCCTAGGCAGCTAAGACTAGTATGCAAACCTAATATCTTCACTCTATATTTCTTTCCATCTTGATATCTGAACATTTTCCACTTAAAAGATGGAAATAATGTATTGGGGGGGGGGGAGACAGGATACATGTAGACAAGTCCTTCCTGGAGTGATAAATACAAAAAAATATAATCTAAAGCTACTTGCTGGAGCAGAGTGTCATTGAACTCATTGCAACCCCAGTACTGTAGAAGTATTTTAAGATTATAGTAAAGTATTTCTTTCTTGCCTTTTATAAATAATTTCTTTATTGGTTCTCTTTAATCTCTTATGTTATCATGGCAGGCTACACAAACTATGTGAACTTCTTACTGCAAAAATGCAGATGTTTCTCCCTACCCAATATGTTAGCCAAAAAGACTGGACAAGAAGCAGAGAATTCAGCAGGAACAAAACTTTATTTGGTTTTGCAAAATCAAGGCAAGCTGACCACACCAGAGGCAAGCTCAAATCAGTCTGGTAAAAAAACAAGGAGTAGTTCTTTACTTATATACTTGTTTTTGTTTTGTTTTGTTTTTGCAAACTCATTATTACTTCATTCATGCTACTAACATCTGCCATTTAAAGCTAATTATATCCATTAACATATATAGTTACAATGGCAGATGAACACTCTAACATATCCATTACATGTACATAGTGACAATGGAACATTCATAGCATATTAAATTATCTTAAAGACCATATGCTTTCCAGCTGTCCTTAAATAGTTTAAAGAAAAAGGGGTACATGGTATCCAGCTGCAAATTGAGTATGCCATAGGATATAGTTGTTCTTTTACTGAAGAAAGGTCAGGTCACTATCTGACTCTGCATGTTAGACAAAAGACATCTTCAGGTTCTATGTCTTTCACACAGAATCTTATCATATTAAAAATAATCCCCATAGGCAAATGGAGAGAAGTTTGTTTATCTTTCTGTCTCTGCATGACATCAAAGCACTTTTGTTCTCTTCTAGTTGTAAAAGCATGGGAGAAGGCCATAAAAGTTTGGTAAAAGTGTCTCTTTTACCAAGTTGGAAAAATCTGTTTGGCAAAAGGGACATTTTTCCCACTCTCTCCAACTTTAATGACTGGAAGAAAATGAAAGTGCTTCAGCGTCATGTAGAGACAGAAAGACAAATGCACTTCTCTCCATTCACCTGCTGGGTTTGTTTTTAATGTAATAAGGCTCTTAGGGCCTTTGCAGACTGCTAGAAATAGTGCAAATTGAGTCCACTTTAACTGTCCTGGCTCAGTGCCAGAGAATCATGGGAACTGTATTTTTTCTGAGACATTGAGCCTTCTCTGTCAGAGAGCTCTGGTGCCACAATAAACTACAGTTCCCATGATTCCCTAGCACTGAGTCAGGGCAGTTAAAGTGGATTCAATTTACATGATTTCTGGCAGTCTGCAAAGGCCCTAAAGTCTCAAAGCTGCTAAAAGATCTCTTTGCATTCTGATATTCCAGACAAATGTGGTTATGGCTCTGAATTCTACAGCTCTACATAGCTATGGATCCCAGGAATAGTGAAGGAACGCAGGTAAAATGTTTGTGGGGCTGCTACTAGCATCTGCCACCTGAAGTAGTAGTTTTCCTAATAGGATATCTGGTCTTTGACATGATTTGAAATGGAAGATGTGCAATTCATACTTGTGTTCTGAACTATGAGTATGCACAGGCCTTGGATGAATTGCTGGTTGAGAGGATGACAAGTGTACACAAACCTTCCACTCCTTGTTATCCTATATCAGTTATGCTACTTAAGTGTGCCAAGCATGAATGACAAGATCAGAAGTAGAGGAAAGAATCCTAGGGAAATATGCATGCAGGTACTCCAACTGTAGTAAGCCTGAATCATGTCCTATTTAACACATACTGAATTTCATCTCAAGTTGATGGATAATATGAAATACATCTGATCCATGCAACAAAATGTTGCAAAGTTTTCACATCTGGTAATAGGAGTCCTGATCAGGGTTTCAGAAAAGAAGAGCCATGACATTTTGTATAAGGTTTATTTCACTCCACAGAAATATAACAGTATATTCTCTTTAATTGCAATGTCAACATCCTATGTAATCCTAGGTCTTGTATATTGTTGAGGCACTAGAGAATTCTAAATGTTCCTTCCTAAATTAGGCCATTCTATTCTTTTCATTTCTTTGTTTCTTTCTTACCAAGAGTAAATATTTCATCAGTGTTAAACATGTTGAACTAGCATTTGATTTTTGGGGGGAGGAGGTGCAGGTACATGCTTGCACCTTTAGGGCAAGATCCTACCTTCTTGTTGTTATTGTTGTTGTGTACCTTCAAGTCATTTCTGACTTTAGGTAACCCTAGGGTGAACCTATCATGGGATTTTCTTGGCAAGATTTGTTCAGAGGACATTTCCCATTCAAGCAATTATTGGCTGTGTTGCACCACCCTTCTGCTAAATATCTGACAATGTGCTTTCTTTCCATTATGTGGTGCTATGGGGGAAGCACAATAGCTGTTTTTTTAAAACAAAAAAAAAACAAAAACAGGGAATCAAATGCTACACTAAAAGTACGTCTATATAGTTTATATACCATGGGGAAAGTACTAAAAATCTGACACATGTGGAACTCCACTAATGCAGCCATGAACTGAACATGTCCACTTCTACAATGTATGAAACAGTGCATCTGCATGTGTAAGGGAGCCCTCGAGTCTGCTCTTATATTTTTTTTTTAATTGCAAACCTCTGAGTGCCATCAACATGCTGATATTTCCCACTGGTTTCTTAGTGGCTGCATTTGGGCTGCATCCTTGTCAGGATTCATCAGTTAAGTTCACTATTAAAGGTAGTGTACCTTCTCAGAAAAGGATTGATGTGGTAGAGTGGTTTTAGTGTTGGACTGAACTCTGACAGACAAGGCTTCACATCCATGTTTGGTGATAGAAACCCACTGGGTGACTTGGGCAGGTCACACACTCTCAGCCACAAAAGAAAACCATGGCAAACCCTCTGAAAAAAATTCTGCCAAGAAAACCCTATGATATGTTCATCTTAGGGTCACCATAAGTTGGAATCAATTTGAAGACACAGCAACAAATCTTCTAAAAATTTGGAAATAATAATCATTATATTTTTTCTTCCAAAAATGGGCCCAAACAAATTCAAGATATAGCATGTTTACAGTAACAATGGTGATGTAATAGGCAAAGTATTTTACAGTTCAAATCCAAGCTCTGCCATACCTCTTGAAAGCAGTTTGGAAAACAGATCATATGTTCAGTATTCATATGCAACTACCATTGACATTATTATGTCTGGGAAATATGTAGCAAATGCTATGCAAAAGGAGTCAGGTATTGATGGGAATAAAATGTGGTAAATCTGTATTTATTCATGGGTTTATATCTATCCATTTTCCAAATGTTGCTATACAATTTTATTCTGAGTAAGCTAAAAATCTTTTCTTGTTTACAGTGCTAGATAAATCAATGCATTCATTCATGCACTGCCAAGGACAGTGAACAGTTTCCTTGAAATTATTTCTATGAATCCAAGCAAAATTTTTGTTCCTGTCAAAGCACAGGGATTATTGGATTTCTCTTACCCCTTTGGAATGTGTCTTCAGTGATTATAGAAAGCTTTTGAATAGATGGTAGCTAGGCTCTACTGCCATCCATGTGTGAGTAGGTGTGGCATGGTTTCCATTCTAAGCCACCACAATGTATTCTTCAGGGTATAAGTAAGTTGGTTTATCAAGAACCTTGCTGCTATCTCCACTCTCATTCATATCGATGCCAAAATTCATATACAAAAGCTGATAAAACCCAGAGTTGCCAGGCTCATATATGATTTCTAAGGGGCTGTGATCAGTCTAGTAGTCTTCTTTGTTCCTATTCCTCTGAAGCAAAGTAAATATGAGTGTTGTAAAACTTAATTACTCCCTTTGTCCCAAAATTAGAATAAACCTATCGGTTCTGCCACATGTGTGCCCTGCCCTTTGTCACTAATTATCAGATTGCCTATTATGTCCAGCCTTCTCAAGACATTGAAGCCACCCATTTTACTCTTTCCTTGTTCTTTATTTGTTGTACCATAACTCTTCTCTTTTGTTTATTTTTTTAACACTGTCAGTGCTCTCACTTCTCAAATTTGTTGAAGTACAGCATGCACACTATGTCTCTGTAAACTTCTCTATAGTTCCAGGTCCATGTGCATAGTGTGACAACTATGACTAGTGGTTTATGAAAGATGTTAACATGGAGATGACTGAGCAATTTCTTGAGATAACAACACTTTAGGAGTAGATCATGTGTCCTGTGATGTATGTTGCATCTTGCATATTGCCTTTCAGAGTGGTGGCCTGGTAGTCAGGAAGACATTTGCATGTACCCAGAATTTTTAGACTTTGCATACTGAAGGACAGCAACTCATCTTTAATCCAATTAAGGTGCATACAGATCTTAAAACTGAAATTATATATTGTATCCTATCATAGTATCAGCAGAATTGCCTTGCTCCTAGATGCCATGAAATTTTTGCATATCAAGCTTTTCCCATATGGTCATGTTAGACTTATCACATGTTGGACAAATTAGACAAAGTGCTAAATTGATGCCAGCACAAATACAAAAGCCATTCTACAAGTACACAGAAGTCATCATAGCTGTGCTTCTAAGCTGCCCCTGCCACCTCTCTATCACAGATGTTCTTTTCTTCCATCCTATTGTTTGGTGACTACTTCCATCCTATTGTTTGGTGAACCAAAACCAACAGCAAGTATAATGCATTCTTCTTTGCAAACAAAATGAGCAGAGCAAATTTGTTTCTTTCTTATAGGCACACAAATTTGTTTCTTTCTTATAGGCACACACTGCTGTGCTGTAAACATTTTAAAACAAGTGCTCACTGTGATACTGTTGGACGGAGAAACAGATTTTAAAAAAATGGAAAAAAGGGGGTTAGGATTTGGTCATTCATGTCATCATGTTTTCCTAACAATTCCCTCTCTCTCACTGTGGTGTTTCTGGAGAAAATGTGAGCATTTGCATGACGAAACATTAACCCACATTTCTCTTCCTACTTGTCCCATTGTGCCTATTATCAACAAGATATGGGATAGCAATACAGATAATCTTTGCAGATATAATACCTATATAATCTTTGTTCAGTAATGGTTTGTTGTTGTGTGCCTTGAAGTCATTTCTGACTTATGACTACCCAAGACAAACCTATCACAGGGGTTTCTTGGCAAGTTTTTCAGCAGGGGTTTGCCATTATTATCCTCTGAGTCTTAGAGAGTGTCACTTGTTCAAAGTCACCCAGTGGGTTTTCATGGCCAAGCCAGGATTTGAACTATGGTCTCCAGAGTCATAGTCCAATGCTCAAACCACTGCATCACACAGGTGAGGAGTAAGAAAAAAAAGATAACATTTTAAATGGCCTACAGCACCAGACATGCCTGTGTTTTTCTCCTCACTTTCTCTCATGTAGGCTTCTTTACAGTATAGATTATACTACTCCTGATTGCTCATCCAATCATCCAATAGTAATAATTAGTAAGTGAATAGACAGTGAGATCACACATAGTATAATGAGAGGTGTGGTTGGCCTAATTACAACAACAATTTTGTTTTAACATAGTCGAATATGAAACAATTGTAATATTTTGCAGGATGCTAGGGCAGCAATCCTGTATATCTCAACAAAGGATCGTAATTCTGCATTTGGTCCTATGCTAAGCCATATACTATGACTAACCTGGACTGACCATACAGCCTCTAAAGCACCCTTGCATAGATATTCCATTTCTCATAATTAGTGAGCAGGACTAAAAAAAACCATCTGGCCATTTTCTTGTAGATGAATGTGAAATTATTACATTAGCATTGAAATTTGCTGGGGTCTTCCAGAGATCTCAGTGCTGCTGTAATCATTTTGTGTTTTGTTATATCCAGATACTTCCCCTATCCTGCCATTATCCACAAGACATGGAATAGCAATGCAGGGAGGCTCATCAGAGACTGTCAAGTAAGTTAGGGGGGGATAGTTAGGCACTGAAGGGGAGGAAGGAAATATACACCTTTGCAGCACCCAAAATATTTACATGTCTGTATGCCTCTATCAAAATGCCACCCTAATAATGCAGGACCTGCTTCTCAGGGAGACAGCAGAGAAATTTGTTTGGTCTTCATTGAGAGAATGTGCATTTCCCAAAATAATGTGTTAACTGCTCACAGATATCCTTCAGTTTAACAGTTCTTTGAACTTTGTCAGATACTTTTCCAGAAGAGAGAAAAAGAGGGAGAGACGGAGATGTTCAAAAGTACAGGATGCGCCAAATTGTCTGGTGGGTTAGGGACCAGAGGACTGTCAGAAAGTGAAACTGGTTGAAAAGTAGAACCCAATATTTTTTTAGCTTACAAGTGCATTTTGGCCACTGAAAACATAAATAACACTACATACAACTTTTGAATGTGTGCAAAAGTTAAATTAAAACACTGTGTGCATACAAAAGTGCATGTGAGCAGTCCCCAATGGAACTTGTCTGTAATTTGCAAGCATTGAATGAGCAAAGCATCAAAAGGCAGAGGAAGCCTGTATGTGTATTATGGATTTTCCCCAACGTATGCTTTCATTTATATAGTAGAAGAAAGAGTATGAAAGGAACAGAACAATGCATATATTTAGTGAAATGCACATAAAAAGACATGTACTAAGAGGAACTTGGTGTGCAACTCTGCACAGCAATAAAATGCATACAGTAGGAGAAATGCATACTATCTTAACTTGAGTTATGGCATCAAATGGAATAGCTATGATTCCTATCATGTACCATCTGACTCCACCATTTCAAGTGTTGATGGAATTTTTTGCATGAGTCACCCCTTATGAAACCCCACAGTTCTAAGCAAGTGAAGAAAGCTTTCCTGATTCTGCATTCCTGATTGTCAAGTCTTGGTATCCTCCATCACTCCAAAGGTACTTGTTTTTGTTTTCTTATCTATCTGTAATAATTTTTCCACATAGCCATGCAACTATGGCCCAATGACTTACCTAAAAAGTTTATAAACCAGCATCAAAACTTCAGCCAATACCAATGACACCCCTTCAGGCAAACAGTGTAGGCCTCACACAAAAAAGGTCATTTTGTGCCAATTTGGATCATACATTAATAATTTGTATTTGGTCCCTCAATGGCCAGATAGTCCTATACAATACAAATACATTGAGCTACTCCTGGTATCTCAGTGGAAGATGGTAGCATAGTTATTTTGCAAGAATATGCTTGGGTAAGCCAGGAGAGGCATATTTTCCTGAACTCTGTTCAGTAACGGCAGGCTACTAGCATAGTAAAAACCCACAAAGGTCATCCATATGATTCAGTGTTTCTTTTTATTTTTTAGAAAATTTGTTTTCTAAATAAATAGCAGGAATGCTATGATTTTGTATACAAGAAATGTACACCAATAACCCTAAATTCCTGTATCATTTCTTACAGATAAGTCATTCTATGGCTTATACATTGGTAGCATATAATAAAATCACAGTCTCTATATAAAATGCCATTACTGAATGCATTAATTCTACAGCCATAATAATCTACACAAATCAGTTAGTGCTTCCATGATAATTACTCAGTCGTTATGTCTTGAAATTATTATCCCTTGAGTACTAATTGGGCAAAATGAATGCATCCACCACCATAAATTAGAAGAACGAGATACTTAGATGCTAAGAATGTCATTTTCAGACTTTCATACACTTATATTTTGATAGGTATCAGCTGGGAACTTTTAAATAGATATTAAATGGTGAATTGAAGGTTTAATTGTACTTTTAATATACTTTCCCATATTGGGACTAGTGTGGACTACACTTGCCAGGGCCTGAGTTTCTAATGATGACAGAAGCCTAATTTAAACTTACAGTTTTATATTCTTGAGTATGTTACCCAGTAATACTATGGGGATTATCACACCTCGTCCCAGATCCGGCTTACCTCTTGAGAATTAGAGCCCAATTCAGGCTGGAGCTGGGTCTTATCACATGGCTTTTGCCCCTAAAAGAGCCATCTGGGTGCATCCCCTCTCCAATGTGAATTGGGAAATGTGCTCCAGAAGCCATTTTTCTAAGTTGGAAGCTTCTGACTTGGAAAAATGGCCACCGGAGCACCTTTCCCACTTTGCATTGGAGAGGGGAATCACCTAGATGGCTCTTTTAGGGGCAAAGACTGTGCAATAAGACCTGGCTCCAGCTTGAATTGGGCTATAATTCCCAAGAGGTAAGCCTGATCTGGGAGGAGGTGCAATATGTACTTTGTGCTTTTTTAGTTGACCCAATATGATGGGATATCATAAAGTTTTAATTATCACCTTTTAAAAATTTTGACAGAAAAGTTGTAACTCATTTCTATACACCAGGGGTTGGCAACCTATGGCCCGGGGGCTGGATCTGGCCTCCTGAGCCCCCTGCTGACTCCCACCGCCGGCGCGTGTACCACTGCCATGCTGCCGCTGCACGCATCATGTCCACAGTGTACGTGACTGTACAGTATTTGACTGTAAAAAGAGTCAAATAGCAACATGATAAGTAACCAACACAATCCAGTCACCTCTAGACTGTTCAAGCATGCTATTTCTCCTTGCCCAATCCAAGATAATTACAGCTGACTTCATGTCTACTTGCAATAGAATGTTCGCCAACATATCTATGTAGACCAAAGACATTTTAGATAATGATAAGCTTGATAAATACATTATACAGCACCATTTGTTTATTATCCCTATCTCCTCCCCCTTCCTTGGTAGTGGGTTGTGTTTTTGGAAAATTTGCAAAGAGCTCCTCATCAATCATATACTATCATTGTGACCTATGATTAACTTAGGTTGCTAAGGCATAGCTTAGGTTACTTAGGCTGATGCTACACTGCAAACACAACTTCAACTGCCAAGTGCATTGCTTTGGGATAGTGGAATCTGTAGTTTGTTGTAACTCCAAAATTTTCTGATTCTAGGGTTTGTACTTTTACAAGGTCTTTAGCCATCTCTGCCAAACAGTGTGATTCCTCACAAAACTTCAAAGCCCAGGATTCTGTAGTATGGAGCCATGATAGTTAAAGTGGTATCAAACTGCATTATTTC
>CM034708.1:66874963-66886714 GCA_020142125.1 Phrynosoma platyrhinos
TTAGGTTGCCTACCCCTGTTGTAGGCTCATGTCCATGATCTCCTTCATTGAGTCTACCCAGCTGGTATGTTGTCTTCCTGCTCTTCTGTTGCCCTCCACTTTTCCTAGCATTATTGGTTTTTTTTTCAACGAAGTAATCGCTTCTCATGATGTGAACAAATTTAGTCATGTTGGCTTCCAGGAGCACTTTAGGTTTGATCTGTTCAAGGACACACTTGTTTGTCTTTTTGGCCAACCATAGTATTCTTAACACTCTTCTCCAGCACCATGTCTCAAATGAGTTTATCTTCTATCAGCTTTCTTCACTGTCTTCCACATCCATATGGGAAATACAATGGCCTGGAGGATCTTGACTTTGGTGTTCAGCTTGATAACTTTGCATTTTAAAATCTTGTCTAATTCTGTAATTGCTGTCCTTCCCAGTCCTAGTCTTCTTCTAAATTCTTGACTACAATCTCAGTTCTGATCAATGGTTGAAAGGAAACGAGGTCTCACGTGCTGTTGGTGGTCCAAAATTTTTATTATCTTAAAAAAAACCAATTCATTTTGGCCTTGTCATCAATTGGCCTTCTTCAGTGGCTATTACCAAAAATTTATGGAGTTGCAGTCTAAACGTTAAAAAAAGTGGACACTCTAAATATTCCTTCCTTCTAAAATTCAGAGTGTTCACTTTGTGAGAGTGCAGACTACAACTCCAGAAATTTATTGTAATAGCCTATGAAGAAGGCTGATTGGTGACAAGGCCAAAACGCATTAGGTTTTTAAGATGATAAAGTTTTTGGACCATCAACAACACGTGGGGACTCATTTCCTTTTACTCTTCTAATGTAAATACATGCTTTCCAGGTTTTTGTTCTGATCAATGATTGACCCAAGGTATGGAAAATCTTTAACTATTTCAATTTCCTCATTGTATACTTCTCCACAGTGATTATTTTTGTTTTCTTAATGTTCAACAATAAGCCAGTCTTAGCACTTTCCACTCTCACTTTCTTTAGTAATTGTTTCAAGTCTGCTGTTTTCTGCTAGGAGTATGGTGTCGTCTGCATATCTGAGATTGTTGATATTCTTTCCTCCAGTCTTCGTCCTTCTTCTTCCATGTCCAAACTTGGTTTGTGTATTATATTTTCTGCATATATGTGGAATAGATAAGGTAATAGAATGCAGCCTTATCTGACCCCTTTCTGGGAACCATTCTGTTTCTCTGTATTCAATTCTGATTGTAGTCCCCTGTCCTGAGTACCGGTTTCACATCAGGATCCCTAGTGCCTCTTCTTTTCCCGAATCCAGCTTGCACCTCAGGAATTTCTCACTTCTTATATGGTACAAGTCTTTATTGCAAAATTTTAAGCATAACTTTGATTGAATGGGAGATTAATCCAATGCTCTATTTTATTTATTTATTTTGCATCTATATGTCTCCTTTCTCCCAGTGTGGGATTCAAGCTACTCACAAACAATAAAACAAATTTAACTAAAAACATTGTAATAATATTAAAATGCAATTAAAATATCAGCACTTTTAAAATCATACATTAAACAACATGAAATTTTGTTAAAAACATACAAAAGTTAAACTAAATTACCTCTCCACTTCACCCCCATGAGAAGGCTCCCACAAAATAATTAGTCATTAAGAGCCTGCTTAAACAAGGGTTTTGCCTGCAGGTAAAAGGAGAACAGGAAGCAGGGTGGCCTAGCCTCCCATTGAAGAGAATTCCACAGGGTGGAACCAGCCACTGAGAAAGCTCTCTCCCCTTCAATTGTGTAAGTCTTTATTTGGATCCTGGCCTAAAACCTGACCTGAATGAGCTTTCTTATGATCTAGAATAGGCAGAATGTACATACATGAGACAAACAAGTTTATCACATGAGCAAAAGAAACAGGATATTAGTGCTATACTCCCACAATATCCCATGAATATCGTGCACTAACACAATGATTTTTACATTACGTATTCATAAATGCACAATTATCCCATGAATAAAGCAGCAAAGTCACACCGCTTTTAATTCATGGAATTTTCCTGAAAATAAAAAGTGGTGAGATTTTGCCGCTTTATTCATGGGATAATCACATGAATAATGTGATTATTTAAACATGCTGCACTGAAAGTTCACTGAAGAGGCATGACACGGGCTCTTAGGGTGGATCGGGGCTGTGCCATGGGGTTGCTGCAGCCTCTATCCGCCACTTCCTGGTGCATCTCTGTGCTGCCCCAAACAGCCGATCTGCACCGGCCCTTAGTTTAATCTAAAACATAATTCAAAGTTTGACCTTTGAACAAAATGGCTGAAATTTTTTATGGGAGATACTTATGTGTTAGCACCTTAGTTACACTGCAGTGAATCCCAGCCCTACCCCACAATACCCACAACTGGGAAGCATCTGAAAAGGACAGGCAGAAGCAGAAGCTCTGTCATGATTCCCTCTTGCACTGGAGATCATTCAAGGAATGGGGGTAATAGAAAAATCATAGAATCATAGAGTTAGAAGAGATCACAAGGGCCATCTAGTCCAACAACCTTCCATGCAGAAATACACAATCAAAGCACTCCCAATAAATGGCTATATAGGGATTCAATGCAGTGTAACGTCAGAAAGAAACCCTTCTCGAGCATGGCCACACAGCCTGAAAAACCCACAAAAAACTATGGATGCCGGCCATGAAAGCCTACGACGGCCATATAGTCTTTGCTTTAAAAACCTCCAATGAATGTCAGTCAGCTACTTACCAATCATTAGAGGAACAGACCTTCATTGATTGCAATGGCTGCTTCCTAGTAAGTGGGGATTGTGGGACATTCACAGTCTCTATGTATTCTCTAAAGTAGGAGCTCTATGCAAATCATGATTATTTAACAGTCACATGTGTATAACTCTAGGTTACATGTTCATAATGGCCATACAGGAGTCTGGCCAATAGTTGTAAGAATCTTGGACACAGCTAAAATTATTGAGGCCAGTAACATTTCATAGTAAGAACAATTTATAAAAGTATTTTCTTATGATTACTTACATATGATGATGCCAAACTAGGGACTTTGGTTACAAGGAAATATTGGAGTTCCAGAGCTCTTACAACTTTAACCAAGCAAGTCCTCTCTTCACTGTTGTGGATGGCTTCATGTGAATATGATTTTAAAAACAACAACAACAACGACAAAACATCCCCTGACATTTATCTATTTGTATTGCTTTCACAGGTCCAAAGATCTGTTATTACCCAGAAAGGCTTTTGATCATTGCAAATGTGTTCAGACTGTACACACGAGTACAGTACTGCTTATGTTTGGACACAGCTTTATCAGATTTTTGCTACTGATAATTATCTCACCAAATCCAGTGCAGCTATCCATCTGAATGACTCAACTGATTGGATTTAAGAAAGGATAGCATAAGAAGAAGAAAGAATATGAGAAGGGAGGAGTAGAAAGGCATCTGGCAAATATGATGGTGTCCAGATATGACTGCTAGAAACATGGCCCAGGGAAGGAACTGATTCATTCATGTCTTAGTGACATCTGAAACCAGCACTTTTGGATTATACATTTTAGCATCTGCCATGAGTGCACACACGTTTACGTTCCAAATCTCCATTCAGAAAACATTAAATATGGATTTCTGCCCAAGCTTTTTGGGCACAAGTAAAATAAAATAATGAATTTTTATTATCGGCCAGTATAGCAGTCCTTTAGGGGGAAATATAGTCCTCGGAAAAGGTGTAGCAGTTGTGGCATTATAGCACATGTCCTTTTAACTCATTCAGTGGGCATTTAAAAACATGGTGTTTACCAGGCTGCTGTATTGCCTTTAACAACAATATTTGTGACATTCCGTATACTAGAAATGAAAAAAAAAACCCTCATACTACAGCTCTAAGCTTAACTGCTGTCAGTAGTAAATAGACAGCTTTTAATAGCACCATCCGTGGACTATGCCCTCCAATTTCATGCATTATTATTTATAAAAGTGTAGAGACATTATAATACACAGAGTTTTATAACCTGTAAAATATATTAAACATAAAACATCAAAGTTAGGTCCAAAAAGTTAATCTGAGTACCCAGCAATCCAGTTTTCATTTAGTTAAAAAATATCCCTCATTTTTTTTCTAAACATATTTTTTCTAAGCATTTGCAATCCTATTTGCACCCATTTTCCTGTGACTCTGACACAGAGGGCATTTTATATGAATCATGAAGACCTGGCAAGGTTCCTGAGGCTTAACAGCAAATGTTGATGTAGCGTTCTATAGTGAAGCCCTACTTCCATAACAATCCCCATCACATTTGCATCTATTCCTCCTCTTCTGCTTCCCCCTAGATATTCACCCCACCCCACCCCATCCTCTTGAGTGATTGTATCACTTGAACATCACTTGAGCATCCTGAGTGACTGTATCACTTGCATATCATGTTTTTGATTTCTGTCCTGGGGAAAAAAACATGTTTGGCTTCAATCCAAAGAACAATAAGCTGGCTTTACACTTTCCTCCCTCTGGCAGCCACTGTCTCCATCACAGAGACCAACTGGAGCATCAGGATTTGACAGCTGATGACAAGTTGTGTGGGATGTTATGATGCATTCATAGGAAGGTGTCATTTTAGAACAAGAAACTTCTATCACACATTGTGCCTTGCTGTTTTTAGTGATTATTTGCCAGACTCCTATAGTGTGTTAAAGCATGAACTTTCTGGATTCTACATCATAGAACAAGGGGTGGGTTCTTCTTAACAAGCCATTCTGATAGAGGCATATGTCAGGCCTGAAACAAACCATTGAAAATTGATCTGTTCAAGACCCATCTGCTTGAGAATTATTTTCCCACATTGGCCAGATTCCTGTGAGTTGCTTAGCAAAGCTTTTCCCCCCTGTGTTTGGTGGTCAAGGGTAATCTACTGCCTCTAAAATCAAGACTCAGTTATCATGGTTAATGGGTTTGAAAGACTTATCCAGCTGCCTTAAGTGCTGAGTTGTTTTTTTAAGTGTTGGAAAGTTGGCATATAATATGTCTAAAATAATGCCTGCAAAAAAAATTTTTTAATCTTACATAAACTTGAATGGGTCTAATTTTCTCTTTGACATTACCAACATTCAGAAGGAAAGCTGTCCTTTGTGCATTATCTCCAAAGATATTTTGGTCAACTAGCATTGCCAGGACTCAGGAAATCAGTGGAAGTTGGAGGGAATTTCTATATTTCTCCAGGTATCCAGGTAGGTGTCAAAACCCAGAGTGAGTGCTGCTAGAGAAAAGATTTGATTTGACAGTATGATATATCTATAAAGCCAAGGCACCCATCTCCTTGTTACTCCCAGCTGGCACCATGATTCATGGATTAAATACAAAGTATGTGTTGGCATGCCCCAAAGCAAGGAGAAGGGGAGAATGGAGAGAACTTTGGAGTGAGCCACTGGCTCATGCTCTTGGAACCAGCATGCCATTTGGAACAAGACATTGCATTCAACACTCACCATCTAACTCAGGTAAAGATTCAGTGCAAGTGATGTCATTAGCCAAGTAGAAGCGCTGGAGAGAAACAACTGGGTTGGTCCCTGTATTTTAGTTTTTGTCAGCTAGATATATGGAGTCATGGTGATAATTGACTATTACCAGGTGGCTGTGCATAAGTAAGCTGTACTCTTAAGTACATTGGTCATAACAGAGCAAGCAAGGTGTAGCAGGGGTCGGCAAGTTTTCCTTACCAGGGGCCAGTCCACTGGTCCCCAGGTCTTCCACGGGCCGAGGGTGGGGGGGAAATGGCACCGCGTGCACTCACACGCATGCACATGCACAGTAGACTGGAAGTACTGTGCCTGCATGTGCATGCTCGCTCATGCATGCGCAGTAGTTCTAGTGTACTGCACATGTGTGAGCGAGTCACAGCCGCCATATTGTTTTCCAAAATGGTGGCTGTGACTCATTTGCGCATGTGCCGAGTACTGTGCATGCGCAAATGAGTCACAGCTGCCATTTTGTTTTCCAAAATGACGGCTGCAACTTGTTTGTGCATGTGCAGTACTTGGCACATGCACAAATGAGCTGCGGCAGCCATTTTGGAAAACAAAATGATGGACGTGATGCGCGCAGCAGCAGCATGGCAGTGGTGCACGCGCCGGCGGTGGGAGTCAGCGGGGGGTGGAGGCGGCAGAAGGACCGGCCTGGAGCCGGTCCAAAGGCCTTGGGAGGCCAGATCCGGCCCCCGGGCCATAGGTTGCCGACCCCTGGTGTATAAAGATGAGTTATCAATGAACATTAGGAGATACCTTTAAGGAGAAAAAGACACGCATGAGACCTGAAGCTCTGGTCTTCCTCTCAACTTGAACAGTCCTTTGGAATAAAAATAACACTTGAAATTTACATGAAATTTTTCATTTTCAATATGGATGGCAAAGTTATATCTATCTTTCCCCTCCTCCCCTTTCTTGTGCATAAGCATAGGAGCCCATATTGAATTGTAACCGCAGCTCATAGGGAGGGGAAAAAGCTAATCTTTTTATTTTAAGCTACCTCCCTAAAAAAAACAAAAACAAAAAACACTCATGGTGGCTTGGAACAGTAAGAATGGGAACTTTTTCTTACTATTCTTAATTGTTAGTAAGGTTAGAGAGGGGAGTTTGGCTAAACATGGTCAAAGAAGAAAAATTAAAGTACCTGTTTCTACTTGCTGCAGCCTTGTTCCATATTAGTGGACACTTCCCCTCCTAGTTTTGAGTGAAATGAAAATGCAGGAACAGTGGCATTTGTTGTGGTGTTGTTATTTGTTGTGGTGTTGTTATTGTTCATAGTGACCCTCTGCATGAGAGACTTCCAGGATTCCCTATCCTCCACTGCCCTGCTAATTCATACCCATGACCTCTTTAATAGAGTCCATCCAATAGAGCATGTGTTATTCCTATCTTTCTACATCCCTCTAACTTTCCTAGCACCATTGTCTTTTCTAGTGAGTTGTGCCTTCTCATGATGTGGCCAAAGTATGATAGTATCAGCTTAATCATTTTGCAGGTAAATTTCAGGCTTGAACTGTTCCAGGACCCATTTGTTTGACTTTTTGGCAATCCACAGTATTCTCAATACTCCTCTCCAGCACCACAACTCAACTTATTTTCTTTTTATCTGCTTTCTTTACTGTCCAGCTCTCAAACCTGTACATGTTGATGGGGAATACAATGGCTTGTACAATTCTAACTTTTGTGTTCAGTTGCATATTATTTATTAAAATTAACAAGGTTCATTGTGCGTAACAATCTTTAAAATGATGGCATGCAGCCTTCTCATTATGGTAACTCTTGATGAAGATTATGCTGCTTGCCTACACTGTTTTGGCCCATTGACTTTCAGGCAGTCAGAATGAGAAGGAGGTAACTCATTGAGGCTGGGCCTGCTCTCATCTCTCATCCAGAACAAATTATCTGAGTTGCCATTGCTACAATATTTGAGAAACAGTAAGTATCTTTCCATAGCTAGTCTGAGGGAACCACTTGTGTCATTGGCTAGAATGTGATAGACTCCTTTACTATTAGGGTGGATAGCATATACTTGGCTTAGGATAGTATTGTGAAGAAGATCCACTCCACCTATTTTTTCCCCCTCAGATGGCAGCCCTACAGGTATTGTGATCCCACCACTGCCCCAATACATGATGTACTAGACCAACTTGGTTTCTTTATTTCTTAATAGCATGGATAATGATTCCAGGTTCAGATAAGCTTGTAAGTGAACAACAATAAAACTTTTTTTACGTGAAAATTTTATGTGAAGATTTATGTGAAAAACAGCCACTCCTTCACCTAACTTTTTCCCCTCAGATGGTAGCCCTATGGGTATTGTGATCCCACCACTGCCCCAATACGTGATGTATATCTATGGGTTTACTCCTCAATCTTGATTTCTTTATTTCTTAGTAATGTGTATAATGATTCCTGGTTCAGACAAGCTTGTAAGTGAACAACAATACAATTTTATTTGAATGATGGTTAACACTGTTTCACTTGTTATGATGTTGCATTCTCTTGTTCTTGTTATACTTTGTAACATACTATTTAACTCTAAAGAACAACAGTTACTAATCTTTAGGACTCTCACACCATCCTTATTTATGATTAGCCTTTTAACCTTATTACTGTAATAGCCTAACTATATCCCACAGGATATTAAATATCAGCAACTCCCTCACTTGGAGTGCTATATTCAACTAAGTCCTTCACTACTGGACCTTTCCTTCACCCCTGAACTGTTACCCATCCAGACCTGGTCTGTATTCAACTATCAGCAATGGAATTCTTTATCACCAACAGCCCAAGATTCTATTGGCTGTTACCAGCTTACTCCTGATTGGCTGTTGCTAGCTTGGCATAATTCTGCCTGTTCTCCATAAGTATATTGAACTGTCCTCCAGTTTTTTTTTTTTTTTAGTACAAAAAGAGTTATATTAATGATGCTTTCAGTATGTGACCTTGATGCAAACTATTTAAATACAGCAGAGCACCCTCCCCTTCCCCCCCCCCCCCCACCCATGCCCTAATATACCAAGGATTGTTGCTTCCACTTCCCAGTTTAATTTTCTTTCACTAAGAAATTTCTGTCAAGGAAAATCAAGTGCATGGCTTAAGAAACAAGAAGGTGACTTTGGCTTGTGCTGGGCAATAAATTTGAAACTTGTTAGAAGAGTGGTAAAGGCTGCTTATTCATGACCCTTTGAGACATTTGTGAAACCATTTGAACACAACTGGGTTCAGGGCATTATATACCTAAAGGTACTTGCAGAATGATCAGCAACCTCTGCTCTAACAAATAGAGGTTCTGAAAGCTTTTCTCATTTATTAAAAAAAAATAAGAGAGAAAGAAGAAAAATGAGGATTTCTTTTAGTGGCACTATACCAGCTGGTTTAGTGGAACTTCCATTAGGCAGCTTGATGGTGGACTGTTTCATTTACTAGCTATATGGTACCTACGTATAAGACGGGTCAAAATTATTGTTATTCAAAGGTTGAACAGATATTGAACTTTACAGAGAGCACCAGACTAAACTTATGTCTGCTACTAGGTTTGCATTGTGCTATGCTGCTAAAGAAGACTCAACAGTTCTAGCTAGAGATATTTTTTTGAATTTTAAAAAATATAAATATAAATAATATTTTTTCTGAATGTTTTTAAAAGATGATGATCTAAAGTTTGCAAAATGTGTTCATTACCCTTTCCCTGAAACTGTATCAGGCTGTTGTAACAGTGGGCATGAATTGTTTTATTTCTGAATATAACACAAGTGGTGGTTGATGTTGATGCTTTGAAAATCTGTGAAAATAAAATATAGAAAAGTTTCTCCTCAGAGAAATTAATCATTGTGTTCAAGGTATCTCCAACCATATTTCTTGAGAAACTGCTGGTGAATAACAGACAACCCAATAAAAAAAAATAACATACCCTAGCCTTTTGTAATAGTTACATGAGTCTGGTAAGTTCAGAACTATTATCTGTTGCTTTTCAGGTATAGAACAAATAAAGTGACACAAAAACACAGTTTAATATGTCAGTAGTAACCCACATCCCATATCCCCACCCCCTAAAGGTATCAACGTAGTAAAGGTGTTGTTTTATTATATCATTTTTTGAAAACTTTTTAGTTATAAAATGGGCCAGAATGGATTTTTTTTCTCTTTTTCCTGTTCATAAGTGATGTGCTAGATTCCCTGACAATTAAAAAAACAAAACACAAAATTCGAAACCATCCTCCTATTATACAGATAGCACAGAATATTTGTATTACAATATGATATTACAAGCCAGTCACATTTCCATAGATTCTGGTAGATAGAACACAACTACATCATTGCCATAGGAGCTTGGTTACAAGCTGAGAAAGTTCATACAGCAGGAAGAATCACTCTGTATGAGGTGCTCCAAGTGAGCTTCCTAAGTTCATAAATAACAAACCTTCTTGTACTTGAGCTACAAAAATCCAAAGAACAGCAAGGCTTGCTCCATGCAGTGTACCCGGAGTGAACTTTATATGTCCATAAATAGCACTCCTGTCCTCCTAGCTTTTCTATATTTCAGACTTGGATGCAGGCATATGGACTGCCACAGAGAGAGAGTCTGTTTTTTCTTATTACTAAGGTTTTAATTTTTTTGGTCTGTTTTGCCCTGTCCTCTGCCTGGTAAATGTATAAGAGTAAACAACTGAGGGTCTTCCAGAAGTTGTTGGATTACAGCTCCCATCAGATCTACCCAACACAGCTAATGGTAAGGGATCATGAAAGTTGAAGCCCAACAACATACTCTGGAGGGCCACAAACTCCTCATATAAGGTCTAGAACTGCAACTTGAGAGGCAGAATTATAACCAAAAATGTTTTTCCCCTCTCTGCTCTTTTCCACTCAAGTGCATGGGAAACCTTCCCAGGAGTCTTTTTGTTTGGGGGGGAGGGGGTTATCCCAGCTATCTTATTATTATTATTATTATTTTGGGGGTGCTTGGGTGAGTGGGGGGATGTTTGGGCATAAAGAACTATCTGTTTCAGTTTTAAAGAGGTTTTGTCATATATGTTACTGAGATCATATTGAGATCTTACTGTATTGACATTGGAAACATTATTTTTTCAGAATATTTCAGTATTCTCTACACAGCATCACCATTGGCTAGGTTATGTAGTACAAAAATATGCCTTTATCCCCATCCCACCTTCAGCTCTTTGATGCATATTATTTTCTCTGACCTTTTTGAGCTACTTTGAGGACCTGTTTGACCCAAAGCTAGCGAAAGAAAGAAATGTTAACTTGAGCAGAATTCCTGTCTTGCTGCACTTTTACACAGATGCTGCTCCGCAACTGAAGCTTCAGTATGACTAGCATGAAAGGAACAATGAAGCTACTGAGAAGTTGCTGAGTAATAACTCTAAAGTAGAAACCAATAAAACTATGGGCCTCTGCAGATGGCACAAAGCACCTTCTTGGAGGCATGGGAGGGGATCAGGTGGACGCCACGTGGCGTCCACCTGATCCCCTCTCCGACGACATTATCAGGGTGCGCGCCATTACACATGGGGCATGCTCTGAATATATCCTCCTGGTGCAGCATCTTCACGTGCTGTGCCAGAAGAGGCGCAGACGAGCTGCACAGTGGTTCTTGATGCGTCCCTTCTGTCGGCTCTGGAAGGACCAGCATTTTAGCGCTCTTTTCAGGGCTGGCAGAAGGGAGGATTGGGGCCGAGACGTGGGTCAGGGTGGCCCTTAGCCACCCATCTGCATCCCCCCCTATGTCTGCACAGGAGATCTATACATATAGATTGTACAATTGGTGATTGCCCCAAAGAATGTGCAAGCCTGGTTTAAAATGAAAATGCAATGTTGCAATTAACTCTAACCCGGGAGAGATAACTCACTTTTATTTGTAATGCAATAAACTCCTTAGTAATGCTGTGGAAATGTCAAGGAAACAACTACACTGCTATCCTCTGTTCATGCATATAGCTTTGTAGAATTACACCAGTTGTTATCACCCTTATGATTGTAGAAAAAGTCAGAAGAATCAATATTGGGAAAACACACAGGCATGGGAACAAGATACACACATGGATGGTTGTTGTAGGCCATGCTGGGGCTGAATCTGAGGAAGTTCTCTTTTAGGTTGGCAGCTCCTCCAGGTGCAGGTTAGATGATGATGGTGGTGATTATGGTGATGATGATTATATTTATTATGTTTATTTATATCCCACTTTCCCCCCAAAATTGGGAACAAAGTAGCTTAAAAA
>CM034708.1:67002531-67026227 GCA_020142125.1 Phrynosoma platyrhinos
CTTTCTTTCTTTCTTTCTTTCTTTCTTTCTTTCTTTCTTTCTCTTCATGTATGGGCATCTGGAACACTGCTTCAGAAGCTAATCACCTAAAAAGAGTTCTGTTAGATCAGATCCAAGTCCAGCATTCTGTTTCCACATTTGCCAATGAGGTGCCTATAAGAAACCAAAGAATATAAAGAAAAATAGCACTGTCTCATCTGTGTTCCCCAAGAGCCCTAATGCTCATGCTAATTGTGGAGGTCTGATCCACTCAAGGTCTTGGAATCAAATCCCAGCAGATACCAATATCTCTGTCAATAGAGAGTATAAAGCTATCATGGGTAGCAGTCATTCATAATCTCCATAAAATGTTTTACTCTTTATGTAAAACCATTAAAGCTAGAAGCCATGACTACATCTTGTGGTAATGAATTCCATAGTTTCATGATTCACTGTATGAGGAAGTACAACATTTTGTCTATCCTAAATCTCCTACTTCCTTTTGTCCACATCTCTCATAATTTATATTCATTGGATAACTAAAAGTTCTAGTGCTATGAAGAGGAAGAAAAACATCTATCGACTTTCTCTTCACCTTGCATATTTATATACATCCACCATGCCCTTTCTATGCTAATTTTTCTTTATGCTAAAAAGCCCCACTTCTTGTGACTTTTCTCCATAGTAGTTTATCAGGCTCTGTGACCCCTTTAGGTGCCCTCTTTGCCATCTTTCCCAAATTTTGCAATGTTATTTTCAGATGAAATGACCATAATTGTTCACTGTATTCCCAGAGTTGATGCACATAGATATTCTGTAAGTTGTGTTAGTGGCAGTTTTATTACTGAATCCTGTTATCCCCACATGAAATTTGTATTTTTTTTAAAGCACACTCACGACTGGGCTGATATGTTTATTGATCTATTCATCACAATTCCAAGACATCTTGGGCAACCACTTCAAGCTAAGGAAGTACATTTTCACTTATTTCATTCTCACATTCAAGAATTAAGAATTTCAGAAGTTTTCCTGTCATTGTGTGAGATTACAAGAGTTTTTCTCACTTTCTTTCTTTCTTTCTTTCTTTCTTTCTTTCTTTCTTTCTTTTTGTATTTCAAGACTTTTTCACACAAAAAAGTCTTTTAACTATTGTGGGGGGAAAATACAGTTTTATAAAAGTACACCTTTTGTGGAAAACATCCCAATTTTTTTTTAAAAAAAAACAACAACCAAACAATTGCACAATTTTTTTGGTTGATTTGGGTTGAGGTTTTTGTTGTTGTTGTCGTTTAGTTTAGTTTAGTTTGATGTGTCAAGACATCTTTTCTCCCTTCATCCCTACTTCCAGCTCAGGACCAATCAATGTATGAGTGAAACTGAGATTGCAACTGTTCAGAAATTAGAGGGAAAATCACACCAAGAATGGGGATGCTATATGACCAACAGGGGAATATGTTTTATGATCAGGACAAAATAGAAAGTCAAAAGAAGGAGTACACTAAGAAGCTGTATAAAAGGGATGAAAAGGCAACAGATTATTCAAGGAAGAAACATTTGATGATGAACTCACAATTTGAAAAAGCTGTACTTTATAGATTACAGTGAAGCATTGATCGTGTAGATCATGACAAATTATGGTTCAAGTCTAAGAGAAATGAGAGTGCCACAGCAACTGATTGCCCTGATGTGTAACCTATATTCTAGACAAGCGGTGCCTATCAAGATACAGTATGGAGAAACAGAATGGTTTCCCATTAACAAGGGAGCCAAATAAGGCTGCATTTTATCACCCTAGCTGTTTAATTTATATGCAGAACATCATGCAGAAAGCAAGATTAGACTCAGAGGAAGTAGGCATGAAAATTGGAGAAAGGAGAAACAGTTTAAAAAACACAAATGAAATGATATTACTTGCAGACTTGGAACAATTACTGGTGAGAGTTAAGGAAGGGAGTACAAAAGATATACAGTAGAATATTAAAAACACAAAAATAATCTTCACAGATCATTTACATAACTTTAAAAATTTAAAGACATTAACATACTTTAAGATTGCCTATACTTTGGCTTAGTCATCAACCAAAATGGAGGGTGCAGTCAAGAAATCAGAGAAGCCTAAAACTGGAAAGAGCAGTCATGAAGGAACTAGATAAAATTCTCAAGTATAAAGACATATAACAAAGTCAGAAAAATCTATGCCATAGTATTTCTGATTTCTATGTATGGTTTTGAAAAATGAACACTAGAGAAAGCTGGTTGGAACAAATTCAACTCATTTGAAAAGTGGTGCTTCAGCAGAGTTCTGCAGATACTGTAGATTGTTCCAAAGAATGGGATTTTAGGGGAGAAATCCAGCCTGAACTTTCCTTAGGAGCTAATATGACTAAAAAGACTTCAGATATATCATGAGATGATATGACTCCTTGGAAAAGATTGTGATATTTGGTAAAATGGAAGTCATTAGGAAAAGAAGGAGACCACACAACAAGTGGATTGATGCAGTCAAGAAATCCATAGCCCCGAGTTTGCAAGATCTGAGCACAGGCAAGAGTGGGACGTGGACTACCAAGATCAAAAACATGATGTTATGGGAGTGAAAAAGTTAACATTCTCATCAACCAGGTTAGGGTATAAAAAGTCACCTATGTCGCATGGGGCACCTTTGCTAATTATTAAAAAAGTATACAGCTGCTAGGTTTGTCAGCAAGGCTTTTGCACACACACACGCACACACACTCCTATATATATAAAGAGGGGGGGAGGGAGAGCAATAGTCTACATACATCTCTGTACAGAATAATTTCTGCACAGAAAAAATTATCACAGCTCTATTACACTGGTTTTCTTGAATTTTAATAAATATGTTTTTAATAAAAGCTTGCTTATTTATTTATTTATTTATTGGCTTTATATCCCACCTTTCTCCCAAAATGGGATTCAAGGCAGCTTATAATGGTGGATATTCTTTCCATCCCTATATTGCATGTATACTATTACCCATTACATTTAAACAATACAAAGAATTAAATATTGTTGTCACTCACTTATATCACAATAATCACTGCATGGTTCAAATAGATTTTGGGAGTATCGGGAAAGGTACCACCACCACCACTCCTTTGTTAGAATAGTTTTCCAAAATCACATTGGGGACTTAAAGGTGTGTAAGTTAGCATTACATATTCATCACTGTTTTGTATTCTTGATCTTTATGTATCTTCTTGTTTAGGGGACACGTGGATACTATGAAAGTCACCACTTACCAGGAAGCAGCCACTGTGATTGATAAGGTCTGTTCCCTTTTGTCCAGGAACCAGCTGATTGATGATTGCATCACCCTTTCATGCAAGAAATCTCCATTGTAAGGGGGAATTTTGACAGGGACCCTGCTTCTGCCTGTAGCAATGTAGACTGCTACATTACTACAGAAATGTCAGACAGCTGCTTTCCAAGTGACAAGGGAACAGACCCCAATCAGTTTCAGTGGCTGCTTCCCAGTAAATTAAGATTGGAGGTTTGGGCTATGATTCACTGTTTAGCTGCATAACTACAGCTACTGTAGATTGTTACAAACAAGAGGATTCTGGCCATTATGAGAAGTGTGAAAGGATACTTATTAAAGGGATGTAAGCAATTTCTGAAATGTTCTCTTCTTCAACAAGAAAAAAAATTCATTGAAAAAATGGTAACTACTGAGATTTTATTTACCATAAACGTACTTTTCTATCAAGGTTTCTGCAATTTGCACAAGAAACCTCTTTTCTCCTTTGCTAAAGAAAACACAGAAATGCAGCATGTTTGAAGGACAGCACTAAGAAATTCTATCTGCTGACACGCCAGCAGATGATATCCTTCCACCTCTGAAAGTGTCCCAAAACTGCTTGCTTCACTCACCATTACCATCTTGCTACAGTACTGCTTATGATTAAGCAATCATTCAGAGAAAAATGTGCAGGTATAGATACAGGTATTATAATAATGTCCAAAATTCACAAAACAGTGAAACTTTTATTGGACCAATCAAAATGAGCAAAATACATGATGCAAGCATTTGAAACTCTACTGACTTCCTCTTCAGACAAAGGTATTAATATTCAGACAAGAGAGGGAAAATATGACAACGTTATTGCGTTTTGCTGTATAGCCAATATGGCTACCCCATTTATGTTTTCTTGACACAGGTATTGTGAGATGTCCTACAGCTGCTCATTTGGGGAATAACCCTGGCCAGTTTCTTTGTGCAAAATCTAAGCAGCATTAATTGCTTACCTCAAGTGTCCATGCTCTTTCACACAAATCTGTTTCCTACCACTTGGCATGGAAGAGAGGCTTCCTCTGTAGAGAGTAGAGGAAAGTAAATGGAACATGCTGTATTACTTGACTGGCCACAGAGGAGGGAAATCCCTGCCTTTGCAACCAGAATAAAAACAAGTGCCATACAATTTGTAACTTAAGCTCAAAGTGGTTTTACAAACCCTAACCCACCTTTAGAGTGAGATGTAAGGCCTGATCAGTCTTTAGTTTGAGATTGAAGTGTGCCTATCCGAAAGCATGACACTGTCTTTGCTGATCATTATATCTCAAAGCTGCTATTCACATGTCCCCTGCTTCAGAATTATGTCAATCTCCACCTGTAACTTCAGGAAGTCTGACTTGGCATTATGTATGGAAGGCACAAAATGGCTAGAATCCTGCTGCTTCATTCTGCCAGTATAATTATGCTAGGGTAAGCAGTGGCAGGAGAAGGAAAAAAACCATGTGCATTATGAACATGAAGAAAACAAGGCAATGGAGAAATAGGCTGCTCAGAGCTGGAAGATTTTGCCTACATTGCCTTATCCTAGAAAAGGTGCAACTGCTAGGTTAGTGCACCAACAAGATTCTGGCTGTTTTCTGAAACTGGTATTAGCTGCATAGTTTGTTGTAATGAACATCCTGCTCAAATATATATTAAGCATGATGCAATTGTTGCATTTTCCTCCCATTACAAAAACTTATTTTTACTTGTATAGTAAAAAATATTCTGGCCAGGATACTCTGGGAGCAGCCCAGAGTACTCTGGCACCAAAGTCGTCCCCAATTTCCTCTGTTATCTGTGCATTCCATAGTGATGCCAGGTGGTTGTTTACAAGGCATCCTGCTATGCTGCTCACCATCAGAGACAGCAGTGTGAGTCACTCCTACTGAAGCCAGAAATGAGGTGCCCAGCATTGACCATATGACTGGGCGCTTCATTGTGTTCTCAGTGGGAGCAACCCATACAAACAGCAGCAGTGAGCAGCACAGAGCAATACTGTGTAAACAGCTGCCTGGCATCACCCTGGAGTGCTCCAGAATTTCCTGAAAGATCTAGAGCAGGGGTAGGTAACCTTTCTCCTTTAAGGGCTGAGGGACTTCAGCTCCCAGAAGCCTCAGCCATGTTGGCCAATAGCCAACAAGTACATTGGAAAGGAAGCAGCTTTGGTGATACTCATCACAGAACAACATCTCCATAGCTGCCCTGTCCCCCACTCATCCCTTTTCATTCATGGAGGAAACCTGTGAATGACCTGACAATTGCACAAGTCTGCAGGTGTGAATTTCACTCTCAGGGCAGTTGTGCCATTGCCAATAATGTGGTGCTAATTTATCCTCCTCTGTCCATCCCTCCTCACCTTGCTATTCCAAAGCACCCAAATTACCTTTTAAGATTTTCTCTAATTATTTTCTTTTATTTTACTTTTTAAGAGCTAGTTCGGAGCTCCAGAATTGCATATAAGAAAGGGAAAAAACAACAAAGGCCCGAAGCAGACATGCCAAATAGAGTGGCTTCTCCATTGGGCCTAGCCTAAGAAGAAAAGCCCTCCCTCCACTCCATCCGACGTCATCTGAGGGAGAGATGCAGGCCCATCTCCATCGGGCCTAGCCTAAGTGGGAGTGAAAATATTTTATGTTACATGCTAATGTTTATGTTGTAAACCGCCCGGATTGGACTACCAATGGGTGGTATAAAAATAAAATTTATTATTATTATTATTATTATTATTAGGGCATGGCATGCAGATGATGCATGCCCTAAACACATTCAGAAGCCACTCTGGGGCAGCTAAGGCAGCTCAAAGCAACTGAAAAAAGGAGTGGTAAAAAAATGTTCCTGCTGGCAGTGCATTCAGGAACATGCCAGCAGCCTGCTTCAGGAGTTGGCCATCCAGTCACCATGATCCTGGAACAATTGGGACTGTCTGCTTTACCCCAAACACAAAAAAAGCCCTAAAGGCATGTTGGGTAGGGCATTAGGCAGGGAAGCAGGTTTAGGGGTGAGTTCAGGAAGAGAGTACGATTACAAGAGGTACAGTGAGTGGTTGCTACCTAAAAGCTGTAAGTTCCCATTTTTTATTAAAAACATGAATGCTGCGAGAATTGGACCACATGCTTTGTATATTTTGAAAATGGTGATATCAGAGATTTTTATAAGAAATGTACTGCCAGTGTTTATATATATTTGTGTGTGTGCTTGCATACACTGATGTGTCCTTCAGCTAGCTATTTCTGATTATTGCTTCTCGTGATTAAAATAGGGCAGATTCATAAGTGAACAGGGTGAGACAATCTTCACTAACAGAAGCGAGCCTAAAATAAACATTCTCCTAATAAAGTTTTCCTCTTAACTTTTGAAATCTGCTGTATTGTAATTTTACTACTTGACTTAATGAGAATATGTAAAGGACATAAATAAGAAAACTATTAATTTTTTCTCATTCACACTTGGAGCACATGACCGTATTGGTTCCTTTACATGTCAAAAACCAATACAAGTACCTTTTGATCTTGCCTTTGAATTGCTAATTTATTTATTTTTCTCTCTCTTTAGCTTTTATGTTCTTATAGTGTTTGGTGAGCTCTTGTGTCAAGGCTAGTCTTTCATTTTTCACCTGAGGTTTGTTTGTTCATAGAAAGTGATGATAACTGCTCTCCACCATGCCTTTTCTCTCCAGATACTTGCCTCTCTCATTATGGTTACATTGATGAAGTTTTAATACAGAGTCAAAAGAGAAGGAGAATGCAGTGAAAAATGTGTTCAACTAAATGAAAAGATATAATGCTTTGGATAAAACGATGTAGCTTTTTCCAGTCTGTAATATTTACTGTTAGATATTTTCAAAAATTATTGATAGTTCTCCCCTGATGTTTTTGAAAACTTCTTCCTTCCTTGTATCTACAAGAATTTGTTTCCCTTCATTTTTGATATGAATTTAGTAAAATATTTATTCATATTTAGAGCGTATGTGTGTACAGAACACATGGTGTGTATAGTGTACAGAATGTATGTTTCTAAAAATCCAATGTATGAGAAGCAGAGTGTGTCTATGTAAAATGAAGGTGTTGCCTTCTCAAATAATTCTGGTCCTCCAAATGTAATTTCTATTGCAGCAACTTAGAATTGCAGTTAAGTATTTGGAAATACAGTTTGGGCATTCAAAGGAAATGGGTCAGGCATTTACCAAGGGCATGAGGACACAACAAATATATGAGTTCTAGACGTGAATGGTTTTCATTGCCTCTCTCTCTGATGCTAGAAATTTCTGGATTGAAGGAAAATTTTATAGAGGAGGGTGGAATTTTTATTTCAGAGGGCAACACCCTCATTTCTCCCCTCCTGCACAGTATATGTACTTCTAAGTAGAAACCAGAATTAACAGATCTATCCATGTACAATCATGTGTAATTCTTCCTTATATATTCAACCAACATTATATATTCAACCATTAGGATTCTCATCTCCTATTTCTTTTTTTATTATAATTTTATTATATAAAATACAATAAATACATAAACACATATATACATACATACAAAAATACAAACAAATATTCCTACATATAAAACAAACAGTACAATACAAATATAAACATTAAGCAAACAGAAGTCTATCTATTTGATAATAGAATATTTTCTATTTTTTTCCTTCCCGGTTGGCTTCACCTTATATAAACATAATTTAAAAGTTTTCTTCTAACTGAAATATCTCCAATGACTACCATATATTTTCTTTATCTTACATTCCAACATTTGTCTTAAGTTCAACATTTCATATACATTAACCACTTCACTATAACTGATTTCTAAAAGTAACTAAATTAGCCTATAGAATTTTTTGCTTATTTGATACTCAAATTGTTGCTTAACTTTGCTTCCTTCATATATCCAATCCTCTTATCCAGATCCTTTATGAAAGAAAACCATATTTATCTCTTAATCTTTATTATTTGTCTTTGTTATTTCCATAATTCCTTACCAAATCCCATTGTTTTTCTATCATATCTGCTGGTCTATTCTGAATTAATGCTGTTAAAATATCCATATTCATCATTTCTTTTAATCGTACTAGACACTCTTCAGTACTTGGCACTTCCTTTCCCCCCCCCCCCAATATTTTGCAAACACAATCCTAGCTATTGACACCATATATAACAATATATTTCCAAATCCTTTTTCTGACTTCTTGTCTATTCTGTGAGTCATATTTAACACAAAGAATGCTGGGGCCATTGGTATTTTAACTTGTAATATTTCTGCTATTTTTCTATAGATTTTACCTCAGTACTTCATTGCTAAGTTACATTTCAACCACATATGATGGAATGTTCCATTACTTTTTTGACATTTCCAACATTTAGTAGTTCCAGTTTTACACATCATGTTTAATTTGGTTGGATACAGATACTATCAGTACATGATTTTAAAGAAATTTTCTTTCAAATCCTGGCATAGGGTACACTTGTTGATTAGTTGCCATGTCTTTTCCTAGTGTTCCACCTGAATGTTCTTTCCCAGATCTTTAGACCATTGAATCATTACATGTTTTATTGTTTCTTGTTCTAAATTTCTTTCCTTGAATAGTTCATAGTATTTTGATATGTGATAAACCTCTTTATTTGTTATTATTTTATCTTATTATCTTTAAACCCTTCTTTCCTTCTATCTTTATTAAATGTATATTTCAGTTGTGGGTAAACATACCAATAATTGATTAATCCTCCCTTTTCTAATTATTATTTTGATTTTATTTTATATTCTTTATTTCCTTCTTGTATTATAATATTACTATATTTTATCCATGGTATGTTACTATTCTTACTTTGGTATAAAAAGGCTTCCTGAGGTGACACCCATAGTGGTATTTTTCTATAAAATTGTTTTTTTTTAATTTTATTTTTATCCATACTGTAAGTAATGACTTCCTGATGTAATGATTTTCAAAGTTTTTGTTATTTTTTATATTCTCATACCACAAGAAAGCATGCCATCCAAATTTAATAATATCACTTTCTATACATAGCAAGTTTTCATTGTTGAGCTTTATTCAGTCCACTATCCATGTCACACAAGTAGCATAATAATATAGTTTTAGATCTGGAAGGGCAAATCCTCCTTTTCCTTTTGATTCTATTAAACTTGTCCATTTAATCCCTGTTTTTTTACCCTGCCATAAAAATGTACTCAATTCCTTTCTCCATTTATCTATATATTTCTCATTGTGAATTATCAGTATGTTTTGGAAGAGGTTCATTAATTTTGGAAAGAACACTCATTTTGACTAATGAAATTCTCCCTAAAAAAGAAACTTGTAGCATTGACCATTAAATTAATTTTTTGTATCTCTTTCCACATGCTGTTGTAATTATTTTCAAAGAGATCTGCATTTCTCCTTATTATTATTATTCCTACATATTTTATTTTATTTTCTACTTTAAATTTCTATTTTCTTTGAAACTGTTCTTCTTCTTCTCCAGATATATTCATTGTCAGTATTGCCATCTTGTCCTGATTGATTTTAAAGCTTGCTAATTCCCCAAATTCTTGCAAGCTATATAGGAGATTTTTTATACATTTGAGATGATCTTCTAAAAATATTACTAGGTGATCCACATAAGCTTTGATTTTATATTTATGACCTTTTATGTTGATTCCTTGTATGTTCTGATCCTCCCTTATTTTAATATTTATTATCTCAAGCAGCAGTATAAATAATAACAGTGCCATCTTCTATTTTGATGTGTTTTGTTTTTTCTTCATTAAATATAACATGTGCTTTTTGATCTTTATAAATAGCTTTAATCCATTTTCCAAAGTTTTCTTCCATCTTCATTCTTCTTATCACTTCTTCCATAAATATCCAGCTCACTTTATTGAAGGCCTTCTCAGCACTGATAAAGATCATCACAAGTTTATTTTCATTATGTTCTCAAAGTATTCAGCAATATTGAATACTGCTTTTAAATTATTTTTTAAGTATCTTCCTGGCAAAAACCCATGGATCATTTCTTTTAAGATCTTCTTCAGCCTCTCTGCAATAATGGCAGTAAATATCTTATTATCAACATTGGTCAGTGAGATGGGTCTATAATTTTTAGTTTCCCAGTTATCTCTGTCATCTTTTGGAATTAAGGTGATGTATGCATTTTCCCAGAACTCTGGGATACCATATTTTTTATGTCATTTAATGTATTTTAATGGTGTTATTAAAATTTCCTCCATTTTTTAATAAAAGATACTTGAGAAATCATCAGGTCCTGGAGCTTTTCCTTTCCTCATTTTCCTAATTACATATTTCCTTTTCCATTATATCTCTCTTTAGTTCCTTCTCTTGTTCATGTGTTAACTTTGGTATATTCTGTCTTTCTAGATAATCTTGTATTTTCTCTCTGGTCTTCTCCGTATTTTTTACATTTTTTTGTGTGTGTTTCATAATATTTTTCCAAATGCATTCTTGATATTTTCCTGGTTAGTAACGGTCTTTCCTTCTGATCTTATTTCTGTAATTATCTTCTTATTTCTTTACTTCCTTATCCAATTAGTCATTATTTTACTTGGTTTATTTCCCATTTCAAAATATTTCTTTTTTAAAAAATAATAATAATATTTTTATTAAGTTTCTAAGTATAGTAAAAAATACATATAGGTAAACTAACAGACACATGTACAAATATGAACATATGGACATACCAACATAAAACATGTACAACAAAATTATTTCATGCTATATTCCTTATGTGTATGCTTCAATAACTTATGGGCCTTTGCAGACTGCCAGAAATAGTGCAAAATGAGTCCACTTTAACTGCCCTGGCTCAGTGCTAGGGAATAATGGGAACGGTATTTTTTTCTGAGACATTGAGCCTTCTCTGTCAGAGAGCTCTGGTACCACAATAAACTACAGTTCCCATGATTCCCTAGCACTGAGTCAGGGCAGTTAAAGTGGACTCAATTTCTGGCAGTCTGCAAAGGCCCTTATATTTCCAAATTTTTAAACTTATATTATCACATTGTTTATTTCTTATCAGAAATCCCAGAGTTCTTCCACTTTCCCCAATTTACTTTCATATTGTTGGGTTGTTTTCCCAGCAATATACAAAAATAGTCTGTCCAACCATTTCAAAATATTTCTGCTTGATATATTGTAGTTTCCTTTACATTTCTTTTATTGTTAATGTTCTCATTTGATGTTCTAAACTTTGTATTTCTAATTTTATTTTTTAATCTACTTTTCTCTTCTATTCTTGTTTTTTGTTTTTAATTCTTTTAATATCTTATTTTCTTCTTCTTTCCTCTTTTTATTTTCTTCTGAGTTTAGCTTTATTAGATATCCTCTAGCTACTGCCTTTGCAATAGTCCAGATTGTTTTGTTTTATTCCTAATCCCTTCTATTGTATTTTCCTCAAAATAAAGTTTTAATTCATTTTTTCCAGTTTATTGATGTTATTTTCATTTTTTAACAAATGATCTTTCAATTTCCATCTGAACTCCATTTTTCTCTCTTTTAACTCCAACATGATTGAGTGATGATCTGATGTAATCTTTGCTAATGTCTCCAGGTTTTGTATTTTTGGCAAGAGTGTCTTTGAAGCTACAAACATATCTAGTCTAGATCTAGACTGGTGGACATCAGAGCAAAATGTATAACTTTTAGATTAACCATATTTAAATCTCCACACATTTGAAATTTTTTTATAATACATTTAAAACATAAACATACAATTCACAATCATGTCATCACACAATATACATACAAATTTAGATACATTCTGTCTTTCACACCTAAATACATATTTTCTACACATTGATTCTTCTTTCCTACTATTAAATAATTCTTTTGAAGAGTATTTCTTATTTACATACACAGTCACACCTTTTTTTTTCTTTTCTATTGCTGATATGTAACAATTCACTAGTTGGGATTTCTAATATATTTGATGCATTTTTCCTTTATTCTTCTTAATTGTAGACATATTATATCACTTCTAATCTTTTCTAGATAGTAGAAAATCATATTTCTTTTATATTTTGTATTAATTCCTTTGATATTCCAAGATAATACTTTGACTCCCATTTTCAATTCTTCTCTGATATTGATTATTTTATTTTGACAATGTGTTTCCTTTTACTATTGTTGTTATATTTATTATTGTTGTTGCTGTTATTGTTCCACCCCTTAAGTCTTATTTAATTTTTTTCTCTTTATTTACTTATTTTATTTGTGTTTAAATTTCTTAAAATTTGTAGTGAAATTTATATTATAAATCTATGGTTTTTTCTCTCTTAAATTTTACTTTTATTCTTCTCTTCTTCTTCATCTTCACTTACAGTTATACTTCCTTCCTAATCCTCCAAATCTTGACCCAGCTCTTCCTCTCTTATTTTCTTCTTCTCTTTTCTTCTTAATATAGTTTCTTCTTCTATTTCTTTTTCTACTATTGTATTTTCTTTTGTTACATTTTCCTTTTCCTTTTGTTGACACCTAGAATGTGTCATTAATTGAGATTCTTCTTGATATCACCTTTCTCCCTTGCTTTATTTATTTTCCATTACTTTTGTTTTTTTTCTAATGTATCTATCTTATGTCTTTTCTGTTTCTACATAAAGGTTAGCCCTTTAATTCTCTCCCATATATATTCAATTCTCCTTTTCTTCTGTAGTTGAGTAGGGATTTATATTTTTGTCTTTCTAACATTATTGATGATGGTATCTCCTTAAAAATGTTAACTTCTTTATTTTCTATCCTTAATATAGAATCATAACTCTTTTGAATTGTCAGATCCCTTATTCTTGTTCTAGAAAGACACATGACTCCATTCCTTGGTACTTTTCTTTCTCATGCATATGAAGAATTAACTATGAATATTTTGTCAATTTCTGATTCCATTTTTTCTTTTTTTTTTCCTCCATAAATCCTAAATATTTTGTTAGTGCTGTATAGTATTAGAGTACTATACAGGTCCTCATTTATAGATTCTAGTAGTCCTTTAATTTTAATGCACCTCTTTCTGTATCTTAGTTCATTTGTTAAGTCTGTTATTCTTTGTTGTTCTTGTTTTAAAACTGTTTCTTTAGCTGCCTTTTCCAAATGTAATGTTTTATCTTTTAATTCATCAACCTTCTTCTGTGTTTGACAGATCAATCAACATCTTTTCTATTTTTTCCCAAAGCTATCTAATTCTTTTTCAATTATCTTCTAATTTCAGATCTCATTTCCTTAATTTCTTATCACAATTTTGTCTAGTTTCTTTTAAGTATTCCTTCAATTCTTGTCTTATCTCCTTCATTTCCAATCTCATTTTCCTCATTTCTTCAAAAAGAATCATGTTTTGATCACTAATTCTTATTACTTCCTCTGTTGATCCTCTTCTTTGAGTGGTCACTTGAATCTGGGATTGAATCATTCCTTTTTTCCAGGCACCATTTTAATTTAATATTGTCACTTTATATTTAAACAATCAGTAAAATTATCAATGCCTGCAATCAATCACCACAATCCTTTTATATATGAGCCAAGAGGGGGAAAACACAATTGTGTATAAAGACAAAAAAAATCACAGTCAGTTTATCACAACAATCAAATAATATATGAGATCAATATTCACAAATCAGTTTTTCAATATACTTAATATAATCAATTTCCTCCCAAAACTTTCTATTTGATTTTCTCTACTAAGATTCTAACCAGTTATTGGAGCTGATTGATAATTGGAGCAATTATTACATTTAATCTACAAATTAATCTATTTGTCTACTTCTCACTGTTTCCAAATTATTTAGTGCACTATTTCCATACCATTCAATACTCTTTGATTCAAGTCTTAATGTTTCTAAGTACAATTTACCCAAATAAACAATTAAATTTTATAGTGTTATATCTCTGCTTTCCTTCAAAGTTAAACTTCACATTGATACTTCAAGTTTTTTAGTTGTTTCTTTCAGAGAAGAAATATTCTTATATTAATTCAAATAGTTTCTCTATCAATATATTATGTATATTACAATTAAGATATATAAACCAGTTTTGATCCAAATCCAAATGCTAATTGTTGATTATTAATTATTTGCAGCATCTTTCTCCTCTTTCCCCCTTTTTCTCTTTCTAATTAATCTTCCTTTATTTGCAACTGATTCTTCTTTCCTCAATTTGTCTTTCTTTATTTACACCTAATTCTTATTTTTCTTCTTATATCATCATAAAGTTTTCTTTATTTTCTGTATATTATCCAAGCTCACTTTATCCACAGATAATTTTATTTCAAATAAATCCACCTCCAGTTTTAGGCCAGTCCTAGTCTTTCCAAAAATAGTTCTTTCAAATAACTTTTACAGTACCTTGTCTTTTCTTTTCCATTCTTTCTTACCACCTTTAAGTTTTGTTTAAAGATGCTTATTCTATATCCAGCTTTCCCTTGCTTTCCTTACTTTCTTTCTATCGGGTTCGCCACTCTTCCACTCCTCCTCTCCTCTCCTCTCCTCTCCTCTCCTCTCCTCTCCTCTCCTCTCCTCTCCAAGCATCTAAGCAATTCCTGTATTTCTCAATGTATTCATTGTTTTTTTGTTCTTTGTTCTTCCCAATTTACTCCTGGTTTATTTCTTCTCGTAATTCTTTCTTTGTTCTCTGTACTCTTGCTCCTCTGCATCTCTGCATCTCTCCTTTCTACATTTTGCATTCCACACACTTTTCCAACTTTCCACTTTACTCCACTATCTTTACTTATCCTTTACTTCAGCTACTTGCTTTACAGCTGCTTTACACCTTTTTCTCCCCAACTTCTGCATGGATTACTTGCTTTTTTAAAATATTGAAGTCCATTTAATCTAGAAAAGAAAAAAAGGGTAAGGTTTTTACCATCCGCCTTCTTTTTCTATCAGCAATTTTTAATATATTTATATTTAGAAAAAAAGAGTGTGGGCATCATCATATTGTTCATGGACAATTGGTGTTTAATGAGCTCAGGTCACCCTTCAGTCCATACGGTCTCCCCTTACTGCAGTGGAGCCTCTTTACTTCTCCTCTACCTCTACCACCGCTGCTGGGAAACTGGATAAGTTGGACCCTCAACAGGCTTCAATAGCCCCTCTTATCAGACAAGTTTGCCAGCAATATAAATGAAGATGAAAGAAAAAATTGCTGTCTCAAAGCTCATTAAAGCTGTTGCAGGTCCGGAGCTCTGCTCCTCTGCAGTTTCTCATGACGCCATCACACCAGAACTCTCATCTCTTCTTTTTCAGAGATAATAATAATAATAATAATAATAATAATTTATATCCTGCCCCTCTGTTGAACAATTGGGGTGGCTTACAACAATTAAAAATTCCATTAAAAAAAACAGAATAAACAGTCCAACCTCCCCCCCCCTTAAAAAGTATTAAACCACACATCCATCAAAAGTTAATACATAAAAGCACAAAAGATAAAAATGAAGTAACTGGAGAGGCCATATACAAGTTGGAGCAGTGATGAGAGCCACAAGTGGAAGAGGTAGAGCTGGGTAAATTCCTGGGGCCGGGAATCTAGTCAGGGAATGCCTGCTGAAAGAAATCCATCTTCATAGCCTTTTAAAAGCTGCTTAGAATTGTAATCTGATGGATCTCGTCTGGCAGGCCATTCCATAGTCTGGGAGCAATTACCAAAAATGCCCTCTGGGAGGTTGTAGACAGTCTTGTTTTCCTTGTCTGAAGAAAATTCCTCCCAGAGAACCAGAGTGTGTGGGGAAGATTGTATGGGAGGAGGCCGTACTGAAGATAGATTGGATCCAAGCCATTTACAGCTTTAAATGTCATATCCAACACCTTATACTGGGCCCGGAAACTAACAGGCAGCCAGTGAAGAGACTTCAATACCGGTTTTATGTGGTCTCTCCTAGATGTCCCTGAGACCACTCTGGCTGCCTTGTTCTGTACCATCTGAAGTTTCTGGACCAAGCACAAGGGTAGCCCCATGTAGAGTGTATTACAGAAATCCAAATGAGAGGTTACCAGCATGTGCATCACAGTCTCAAGGTCGCTTACTTCCAGGAAAGGGCGCAGATAGCATATCAGCCAAAGCTTATAACAGGCACTCCTGACCGTTGCATTCACCTGATTAGTCATCAAGAGCAACAAGTCCAGGAGCACCCCCAGACTGTGAACACAGTCTTTCATGGAGAGTGTGACCCCATCCAGGACTGGAGTTTGCAACCCAATTTCTGGTTTCGTGACCGCTACTTTGAGCATCTCCGTTTTGTCTGGATTTCAGTCTCAATCTGTTTTTCCTCATCTAGCCCATTACTGTCTTAAGACAATCATTGAGAGGAGAGATGCCATTGGAATTCGAAGCCGATGATTGAGACATGGAGAAATAGATCTGGGCGTCATCAGCGTACTGATAACACCCAGCCCCATGTCTCCAGATAATCTCATCCAGTGGCTTCATATAGATGTTAAACAGCATTGGGGACAGAATGGCACCCTAAGGGATGCCACACGTAAGGTCTTTTTTTGCAGAACAGCTGTCCCCAAGCAGCACCCTCTGGGACCTGACCGAGAGGAAGAAACGGAACCACTGCAATGCACTGCCTCTGATTCCTAGCCCAATTAGGCGATCCAAGAGGATGCTATGATCTATAGTATCAAAAGTCGCGGAGAGGTCTAAAAGCACCAGCAGGGTCACACTACCCCTGCCAATGCCCAGAGACAGATAGTCGGTCAAGGCAACCATGTCTGTCTCAACTCCAAATCCCATCCTAAAGCCAGTTTGAAATGGGTCTAGATGATTGATTTCATCCAAGACTGCTTGGAGTTGAAGAGCAACCGCCCTCTTGATCACTTTGCTCAAAAATGGTAACATAGACATCGGCCAATAGTTTTTCATATCCAGGGGGTCCAGGGAAGGTTTTTTTCAGAGACGTGCCACTTCTATAATTTTTATATGACAGTGCATTGATACTTCTTACTCTAGGAATACCTTTTAAAATTGAATCTGGATAGTGAACATGGATAAGAATTCCATTTCAGTTTGTTTCTGGAAAAAAAATTACCAAACATTTGTGACCTTTACATTTACAATGAAAATAACTTTGAAAAATGAAGATGGGAGAAACGGAAAGCTTTTTTCAATTATAGTATCCACTCATTAGAACAATATGGCTCAACTGTTGTTAGATTTTTCAGTTTTAGAATGTCATGTTCACTATTCTCTTTTCAATCCACATCTTAATATTGTCTCAGGTAAATATTTCAGCACTGAAATACTTCTTAATAGTTTTACTAGGCTGTGGTGATTACATTTGCTCTGTCTTGAAAATCTTGCCTACTCATATAATATGTAGGTCATTTTTATATACACCAGGCAACATGAAAGCCAGCCTGGTGCAGTTGTTTGAGCACTGGAATATAACTCTGGAGATCAGGTTTCATTTCCTATTCAGTCATAGAAAGCCACTTGGTGACTCTGGGCAAATCATATACTCTCAGCCCCAGAAAAATCCCATGATAGATTTTGTTTATTTATTGGGATATTTATATTCCACTCTTTATCATGAAATTTCACTGTGGCATACAATAAAAAGGATTCCAGTACCTACCACCTAGGATTCTGGGACTTAGAGCATGGGAAGAACTTCTTTGAAGCCTGAATGGGACATACACTTAAGGTCATGAGATTTCATGGGTGGGAATGCTCAATATTTAAAAATACACCAAAAACACAGGGTCCATTTGCAGTGCTGCCACTGCTTTCACAGTTAGATGACCCATGCCCTAACACAACACGTTAACATACCCAGAGAGTTTATTCTAGTGCAGATGTTCTTTTGTGTGAATTAATAAGGTTGTGGACCCAGTTAAACCCATGATGCCTGCCTGTTATTTATGAGTCAGGTCAAAACATGCCACAGACATTTCAATACTGTTACAGCAAAACTACATAATACATTAATCATGTTGCCAGTAGTTGTAGCTCTTCCTTCTTACAGTTTCAAGGAGGTTCCCCTATAGTTATTTATTTTGCTTTATTTGATGTATAGTTTGTGTTTGTTTGTTGGAATGATAGACAGTATAAAGACTTCTGCTGAAACATCTTCATAAGAGGCAGAACCAGGTTAAGTTGTTGTCATGCATTAGGCAAAAAATTAGTAAGCTAGGCATGTGAAACTTTGTCACTGGACCTATTGGTTCATGTCATTTTGAAGGGAGCAATGTTTTCCAATGATACTCTATAGGTTTTAACTGCAATCTTAGTTGTAAAAAATGTTACAAACTGGCCAGAGCTAGGAAAAGGTTCTTTTTAGACAATAAGTCCCAGAATCACACAGAGTGGGGAATGGTCTTGAATGGGTGAGGAATACTGGAGATTATATTCCAAAAAAGTAACTTCTTCAGCCTCTGAAACTGATGCTGTTTTTCAAAAACATTTGATGCACTGTATGTAAGTCAGATTGATGACAGGTGTAATAAAATGCAAGTGATAAGCATTTTTTTACTAGAGTATTGTTTTTCTTATGTATACAATTTATTCCACTGGAAGATGCATAGGTTCTTATGTTTCAATGATAATGTTAGAACAATGATGATTTAAAGGTATTATTACTGATATGGAAATGAGCCTCTGGAAACTGTATTATATAAGACAATAGCCTTTACAATTTTCTTGATTTTCTTTCATGAAAGATTTGTGGAAAAAAATTATGTAGCCCAGAAGATTACTAGTAGTGAATTATTAATTCAGTTATTATAGCACTGTTTATATAATACAGATTGTAAACACAACTCTAAATCTTTATAAAATATTTGCCTTTTCTTCATGATAATAGCAAAAGGTAAAGTAGCCCAATGTTTTCATCTATATAATTGTTCTGCTAATCAAGAACAAATAAGCACATTCTTTTACTTAAACCAACTGAACCTTTGCCTACTAGATTATGTGGTCCACCATTATGACTTTGATCATTAGAAGACTCTTAAAAAATCAATGTAGCTTATTGCATATCAGTGGCATTGTAGCCATTAGAGCTGACTATATGACCCAGGAAGGATTATGAACTTTGCCTACTCAGATGTTGAGCATCCAGAATTGATGTACTTTACTATTTATTCATTTTAAAAAAGTTAGTTGTATTGAATACAAGCAGCCCTAACTTTAAAATCTGAGAGGGCCTTAGATAATTATTTTTCATGAGACCTCTTCTCACCAACTCTTAATTTGGTGCTGGGTGGAATCATACATTTCAAATTAAGCATATTCTTAAATATTTTGTTATACTTTACTGAACAGGATAAATATAATATTCTATCAATATTCTATCAATATTGAATTATTTGAATAGAGGAAACCTGAAATCTAACCAACACTTGAATGGAGGAAACCTGAAATCTAACCAACACCATAGACATCCTATAGTGCGATATGAAGCGGTATATAAATGAAGCTGCTTTGCTTTTGCTTTGCTTTTGCTTTGCTTTGTTGCTTTGGTAAAACTTAAAATAATTTCAAAAAAACAATTAACTGTATGAGTTTCAAATTAACCATATACATAGATTCCCAGTTTTCACTTACAGAACTGCTAGTCCTTTTAGGCAACAACTCCCAAGAATCCAAGGGTAGGAATCATAAGGCATTCACAGGTTTTGGGCTTCAGCTCCCAGCATTCCTCAAGATTTTCTGTAATTACCCAGGCTTCTGTTAGTCCCAACCTATCAATTGGATTACCTGAATATTGACTTATCATTTGGCAATGAGTCAATAGGTCTATTTTAGTTGAACATAGCTATTGGTTTTCAAGCTTATATTTTCACAAGAGATACAACATTAAACATACTGTATAACATAATCTACATTTTACATGTAATGCACAGATAAACCTTGTGTAGAATATACGTTCAAAAGGGATCTGTAGTACCACTATATAAAATTCATTTGCTGTAAAATTCTATGCAAGTTTTCTCAGGAATAAATCTGATTGAGAACAATGGCTAAGTTCTACACAGTTCAACACATGCTACAGTTCTACACATACACCTGAAAGTAAGTCCCATTGAATCCAGTGGGGATTAGATCTAAACAAAAATGTGTACGGATGCAGTATCTGTCTCTAGGACAAGTGTTCTGTATTTCTTTTTTCCTCACTGTATTGCCTGGTTTCACTCTATCTTGCCATGTTATGTTTTAGTCAGCAAAGCCATCTTATCTGGTAATATCTGTACCACACAAGTGATTACTTCACCTCTGTTACCAAGTTCAGATTATTTCTTGTCCTTCAATAAGTTTTGTTTGTATAGCTATCCATGAGCTACTGCAGACATAGAATTTGTTCTATTTGGTCTGTTCATCAGTATCTGAATGTATATGGTGCTGATGTTTTTTAAACTTTGGTTTAGCTGAGATGATGAATTGTTTAAAATTTAATTTATCATGTCCACAGGGGGCCACCAATTTCTAGTTCACTTTTCAACTGCTTTCTGTCTGAGGGAAAAAAAAAAAAAAGCATTCTGCCTTCTCAGCTGAAGAAGCAATGACAATACAAGCACATTCAGAATGCAGTCCTTAATCTTGCAGAGCTGCTAAGTTTGTCTAGTACTAGAAACTGGCCTTTGGAGCAGACTAGAGCCTGCACCCTATTATTAGATCCCAAAATAGAGCAAACCCTTTGAATCAATGGGACACATTTACGTACTGATTCACTGTTCATCAACTGATTCAATGGGTCTATTTTAGCTGGGATGGAATAATGGGAGACAGTGCTAAATGGTCACCAGTATAATATTTTTTCACATTCACTGAATCTTCTTGATTTGACATCTTGTTTGTCCACCAACATCTCTGTCAAATGTCTCATGGATAAGAATGAATTTAGAATTGAACTGAAATCATGGACACTCTTTGCAATCGTATTGTTCATGAAAAATTGCTGTGTGACAAAATAATGGTTCTTTTCCAGTATACTTGATAATAAGCAACTATGTCAGCGTTATTTCCTCACTAGGAAGTAAAAATGCAGAAAATGCTCAGACATGCATAACGCAACAACAAGTGTTTTAGGATCCCAGATTAAAGAATATATTCCCTTTCCAAGGAGTACACATCATGTGAGTATGAAGAGGCACACACATAAGCATCTCCATGCACTGAGTGGAAGAGATGTGGGCCTGAGTGCATTAAAACTCTTCATTCTGCCATCTCTACATACCGTAAACATGCCATCCAATAGATGTTTGGAATTCCTCATATATATATGCTGAGGACAAACTGAGAGGGGCTCAGCTGGATAGGACTTTCCTTTCTTGTGTTTAGGAGTTCTCCATTAGAAGATCTGTACTTGTGGAATTTTCTTTTCAATGAACATTAAACAATTGTTTCTTAAAAAGCATTGTGGAAGAGCATGGTGGAAGTGACATCAATAGGCAGAGAATCTTGTTCATTCAAAGTATGGAATGGATCATTAAGTAAGATTATAAGCAAGCACAGAGTGCCATGATTTCCAAACTATGAGCCTTTCTCCCTCTCTCTCTCTCTATATATATTAAGATGGGTAATAACAGAGGTAAGGGATGTGGTGACTTTGTGGTTAAGACACCAATTCTGATTATCAGATGATCCAAAGGTTGGCAATTTGAACCCGAGTGTTGCATGATGGGGGTGAGCTCCTGTCACTAGTCCCAGCTTCTACAAACCTAGCAGTTTGAAAACATGCAAATGCAAATAGATAAATAGGTACTGCTTCAGTGGGAAGGTAACAGTGTTTGATGCAGTCATGCTGGCCATATTACATCAGATTCGTCTTCAGACAATGCTGGCTCTTTCTGTAACAGAGATGAGCACCATCCCCTACAGTCGGTTATGACAATATTAATTACCTTTACCTTTTAATAACAGAGGTAAAATCATACATTAATATTCATAAACGTAACTGATATACAACAGGAAGAAGTACAGGAATGCAACAAAAATCATAACACCAGAGAGAATGTAGCAACAGTAAAAAATAATATAAAAGCCAAATTCTCTTAGGACTAATTGACAATCAACTAAAATCCAAAAGGCATCCTAAAAAGGATCCATTGATAGACTAGCTATGAAGAGTTAGAGGAGTGAGTTCCAATGTCTAGGCTCACTCATAAGATTTGGAGTAGAGGGCTGACTTGTTTATATAATGTAAGAAAAATGTGATCTTTGAATGGAATAAATTTAGCGGCACAGGAGGAAAAACAGTTTTACCTCGCATAATGTATCTTAAAGTAGAAGTATGTCTTGTATGGAAGCATGTTGGCTGGCATGCAGCATTGTAGATGTGGCTTTGTAATCTACAGTTAAGGGTGTAGGGGTGTAAGGAGGATGACATTTCCAAAACCCTTCTCCCAGCAATAATAAGAAGCAGGGAGTCCTCATCACAGCTTTGTTCATTATTGGGAGGAGGCTGGAAAAATCTTTTGTGGCTCCAGAGCAGTGCCACAACAAACTTCAGTTCCCAGAATTCCATAACATTGAACCAGGACCGTTAAAGTGGTGTTAAAGTGGTGTCAAACCAGGTTATTTCTGCAGTGTGGATGCAGCCTGTGTCTTCATAACCAGCTGAACCCCTTCTCCTTGCTCAACTCAGCTGCTAGCTGTTAAAGTGGGCTAGAAGGGTGTCAGTCCAGGAAATGTTACTTAGGGCCTCTACAGATGGCCCATTTCAGGCAGTTCTGGGCCACCCCTGTTAGTAGTGGATCAGGGCTGTGGCACTCCCATGCTGCAGCCCTAATCGTCCCTTTTGCCACCTTAAGAGCCAGCGCCATGGCTCTTCCACACACTTTCAGCGCAGCATGTCTACACGCTGTGCCAGGAGGGCATCCTGATGCCATACACCATGCAAATGGGTACACAGAATCAGGACAGCATCAGTATGGATTTGGGGCAACCAGTGCACATCTGCCCTGCCCCAACTCCACCCCCAGGTTGGCCCTTTAGGCCGGTCTGCAACACCCCTAAGTTGCACATACATAATTAAGTAGCCAGTGTAGAATATTGGCAATACTTAGTAAGAGGCAACTTTTTTCTTGGGAAAAACAAGAATTGACATAAGGAGTGGCAACTGGTGGCTCCCATGTTAGTTGATCAGTCAAAGCATTCCAGATTTTAATTCAAACTTTAATGTTAATGTATATCTCCAGTGTAGTAGATCTGTTTGGGGATATGGATCAGCTTTAAAGTTTAAACTAAAATCTGGAATGCATTCACTGATCTATCAACATGGAAGCCATCAGCTGCCACTGCCAGATTTTGCTTTTCTAAATGAAAAAGTTGTCTCTTATTAAGTATTGCCAATATTCTACATTGGCTACTTAAGGCTGATACAGACGGTCCATTTGGGGCAGCTCTGAGCTACCCCTGGGAGTGGCGGATTGGGGCTGTGGCAATCACACACCACAGCCCTGATCCTCCTTTTTGCCACCCTCAAAAG
>CM034708.1:67049195-67063136 GCA_020142125.1 Phrynosoma platyrhinos
AGGAGGTATAAGAAAGTCAAAAATAATAAGTATAACATTCAAAGTAAAAGAGGGAAAGTCATATTTTATGTTATTGTTTGTTGTGAAATGTGATGTATGTATGTAGGTATATGTAAGTTGTTTGTTTATTATTGTTTTTGTTTATATGTTTTGTGTGTTTTAATAAATAATAAAGTAAAAAAAAAATGTCATTTTATGCACACAAAAAACCATGTAGGATTCTCCTGTTCAGGGTTTCTCACTCTAGTCTAGTTTTTTGAATATTTTCTAATATTCCATAGTCAAATCTAAGTCCGATCAAACTATAATCAAGGTGTGTTAAAAAGATATTATTCATGATCTGAACTGTTTGCTGGAAAAAGGAATAAAACTCATTTGTATATATTTTATTGTATTATGATGTTATGTGCTGTCTTGAAAGCCCAAGAAGCAAAGTCAATCTGCCTCTAAGAGGCAGATGAGGCTTCCTATTCAAATGCAACATGTAAATGAATGACCTCATAAGTTTTTGCATGTCCTACACTGTGACATTTTTCTTCTTGGTGATGCCAATTTACTACAGAGCCTGTAGGAGGTCATATTGTTCTGGAACACAAAATATTGTATGAGGAAGAAAAGAATGTGACTCTTAAGAAACATAGAAGTTGGTTATTAGTTATTCAAAGGTAATGAAAAGTACATGGAAGGTAAGAGGGAATGTTGTTCATGAAATTACTGGCTAGGATTCTTTTCATTGACAAATCCAATGGCAACCCTCTTCTTTCAGGATTACTGCTAGAATTTTAAAAGGCTACAATGAATGCTACTTGTGAGAAACAAGAAACTAAAGCTCTGTCAGTAAAATGGGCCTGCTTTTTAATGAAAGAGCTGGGATTTATTTCTTCACTAAGGGCCGATGCAGATGGCCCATTTGAACCACCCTGGGGAGTGGTGGATTGTGGCTGCAGCAACCCCATGCCATGGCCTTGATCCTTCCTTTTGCCACCCCTAAAAGAGTGGCAAAATGCTGCTCCTTTTAGGGGTGGCCAAAGGCCACCCTAAGAGCCAGCGCCACAGCTCTTCCATGCCCTTTCAGTTCAGCGTGTCTGCATGCTGCACCGGGAGGATGTTCTGATGCCGCACACTGTGCGTATGGCTGCGCAGTGTCAGGACAGCATTGGGATGGGTTTGGGGTGGCCGGCATGCTACTGCCCCACCCCAGCTCTACCCCAGGCCAGCCCTTTGGGCCGGTCTGCAATGGCCCTAAATAGGCACAGGTGGGAGCAACAACTAAAGAAAAGGCATATGCTTATATTTCGAAGAGCAGACCTGTTTCCAGGGTCCAACCAAGATGCCAATCAACAAGGCATGTAGCATATCCTTTATCCTAATAGGAGTTCCTACAGCTTTTTGATAGAATAAAGTCCTAAATATATGTGGTCTGTATGCATTTAAGTAACTGATTCTTAATAAATAAGTATAATCTTTCATTTGAGCTATTTTGCATGGGAAGGGGAAGCCAACGCAGAATGAATGACAGGACACCCAATTGGCAGGAAAACTTTATTACATACATCTGACAGGTAGGGGTTGGCCCAAATGCATGGGCTGGATCTGTCATCTTCCAACTCAATTGTTGTTCAATGAAACCAAAGGCCCAGTCATGGCTGGGCTTCAGGATCACAGAAGGGGTGACCAACTAGTCACAAATCTGTCTCCATGCCTTTGTCACTGGGGAATGCTATTCAGGAGTTGCCCCCACAATGGAAATATCACCACTCCCAGCACCCCTGGGTCCCCAATGGACTCCCGATCCTATGCTCCGCAGTCCAGGAAACCATGCCCACCCGATCCATGGGCCATGCTACCACCCTCACAAGTTGTGACAACACCACATGGCAACCAATCAATCAATTCTTTATTACGGCCATTTGGCTAGCACAAACTAAAATAAAGTAGATAAATAAATAAAAACACATCTTAGTTGTATATAATATGTTCTTACAAGAACATACCGGTAACTACAGACAAATCACTCTAACCTCTCAGTTTATAAAACTAGTTCATACAACAATGGCCAAAGACCATATGGTTATCTGATCACGATAATGTTCAAATGTTCAAATGGAATTCCCAATGAATTAGTTACAAATATTACAGATATTACAGATATCCGACATATCATAATTGAGAGAATATACCAGTCATAGTCTGACTATTACCACCCGTGTTTTCCGGCGTATAAGATGACTGGGCATATAAGACGACCCCCAACCTTTCCAGCCAAAATATAGAGTTTGTGATATGCCCACCGTATAAGACGACCCTCTTCCAATGGGGGAAAATGAGAAAGTGTTGGGGGGAAGGACTGCCAATATACTAGGTGATGCATTCTGGGGTATATACAATTTGCAGCCAAGTAAGTGACCCTGGGCATGTCACACACTCTCACCCTCAGGGGATGGTAATGGCAACCCCCATTTGAAGAAATATGCCAAGAAAACCCCATGATAAGATTGCCTTAGGGTTGCCATAAGTTGGAAAGGACTTGAAGACACACAAGAACAAAAAAAAAGTCTGCAGTTGTTTCATAGCTGGTGCATGGGATTAGGAGCCAGCATGGTGTAGTGGTTTGAGTGTTGGATTGCCACTCTGGAGACCTGGGTTTGATTCCCCACTCTGCCATGAAACCCACTGGATGAACTTGGACAAGTCACACACTCTCAGCCTCAGGGGAAGGAATGGCAAACCTCCTCTGAAATAGTCTTGCCAAGAAAACCTCAGGATAGGGATTCACCTCTTATCTGCTGCTGCTTCCTCCTCCTGCCTCATACCACACCACACCATGCCACCCCTTCCTCCCCCTCCTCCTCTTCTGACCTGGACTTCCTCTCTTCCTCCTCCTCCCGCCTCCCACTGCGCCACACCTTCTTCCTCCTCCTCTGCCACCCGGCGTATAAGATGACCCCTGACTTTGGAGAAGATTTTCCTGGGTTAAAAAGTAGTCTTATATGCCAGAAAATACTGCATATGATATATTCAGCAGCAGTGTTAGACTATTGTACAATCAGTAAAATAGATTAGTATAGTACTATTCATAGACATTACCTAGCTCCAGATATATAGTACCATAGATGAAACATTATTGGATCAGGAGCTATGACTGTATCCTGTGACAACCCCATCATCACCATTGCCTAAACAGCCTCCCTGTTGCACTATTTTCAGAGGTAATCATGATGAAGAACATAAAGGGGGAAAAAACTCAAGAGGTGTTTGCTTGCATAGAGAATTCCATGGCAACCTTGTCCCCACCAAGGGCAGGAGGGTGGGAGAGTTCTCAACTGGAGGTCCTGTCTGAATGGGCTCTGGCTTGTAATGGTGCCAGCCACCCTGACCATGTGGCCTTATGGCGCCTTCTGGCTAATGGAGCCCAGTGCTGGACCTCTTCGGCCTCCTCACCAATCAGGGAGACTGATTTACCAGATGGGATGGGACTTCTGGCCTCACAGACCATTGGAACTTGTAGTCCCCCTTTGCCCACCAGAAGTCCTGTCCCCTGCCTGGCCTACTCACCCAATCTGGGCTGCCAAGCTACTCCCAGTAATCTCTGGGAGCCAACCAGCCTCCCGAGTAGGACAGGGAGGCCCTTACCCTTTGCCGGTTCCCCACTCCAGCAACTTGGCTGACCTGGTGAGTCAGACAGCTGCATTTCATGTAGCTACAATTTCCAGTTGTTTGTAGCTCACATAAAATATTGCAGTCTTTATTTGTTCATTCTTTTAGATTTTGGTTATTTCTTTTATCACTGCCTTCCCTTCCCTTTTACGTATCAGATGTACAGTATTCCTACAATGTACAATTGTCCCTCTGTATTCATTATTGCAAAAAAAATTGTGAATAACCCCTCACCCCAGTTACAGAGCAGCAGAGAGGAGTTTGTGTGCTTGCCTCTCTTTCCTCTCCTTGCCACCCTGTAGCCAGTTGGGCCAGTTACAGAATAGCAAAGAGGGGATGGAGAGGAGCACATGCACTTGCCTTTCTTTCCTCTCCCTGTCACCCTGTAGCTATCTCAGCTGAGCCAGTTACAGGGTGGCAGGTAGGGGAGAGTGTGTGAGCATGTGGTGGCTTTGACCTCATGAATAATCAAAACCATGAGTGCCAAAGCCATGAATATGGAGGGACAACTGTATTTTATTGTTTTACAGAATATTACTATGTGAGACTTTCAGTCAGCCTAGAATCACCCCTTTTTATTAAAAGAAGACCTTTTTTTTAATGTCTGATGTACAAAGAGCACTTCCAGTTATTCTAACATGAGGGACATCTCTTCTTCCATCTGTCACATGGAAAATTATTCCAAACATTAGGGCAGGAGTAGGCAACCTTTCCCCTTTAAGGGCCAAGGGACTTCAGCTCCCAGAATCCCAGGAGCTATTGGCCAAATTGGACAACATGGCTGAGGCTTCTGGGAGCTGAAGTCCCTCAGCCCTTAAAGGGGAAAGGTTGCCTACCCCTGCATTAGGGGAATTTGTGGTACAGAGTGAGGATAAAGTGTTCAAGAAAAAAAACCTATTTTCAGTTTGAAGATAAATATAAGACTACTCCTAATACAAAACATGCAGAATAGCCACTTGTTCCCTCTTCTGTTTTGTGAACTTTCCAATTACTTTTACGATATGATTCCTGTTCTTCAACTAAACAGTCACTGATCTTTGCAGATCTAGACTTTTACTGCATGGCTGCTAAGTTCCCTCAGTAGTTAGGAATGCCTGAAAACTGGATGTTGAAAAATAAATGTCTACATGATAACCCAACCATATTTTTGACACCACATCACTTCAAAAAGATTGGAAGACAGTACTTTCTTTTCAAAGAAGACAGAAAAACCAGTAATCCCTAGTCTTTAGTCATATTGAACCACTTTCTTACAGCCTGATAGCAAATCTAAAAAGTCTGTCTCCTTCACTTATATAGCCATGTCATTTTTTGTCATCCCATCCAGCTGTTCCCACTGCATGTGTCCTGGTCATAATGAAGAATAAGAGCATGTTAGGTGGAACAAAGAGAAGCAAGCATGGCAGCTCTGGAGACTTGCAGTCATGTCCCAAAAATCCTTACTGATATGAATCCTCTACACTGGCAAATTCAAACATGTTGGGTACAGCTGCATAGTAACTAAACCTATCAGAGAATTACCTGGACATCAAAATAGCTGAGAATCACTACAGTCATAGTTACATTCACCAGTTATTGTCACAAAAAGATGCACTGGCCTCAAGTTGTGGAACTGTATATTCAATATGCTAAATCTAATGTTTCAGCCTTTCTAGATTAGACACTGAATAATTTAGGATAGAGATGGTAACAATATTCAAAAATATTTTTAAATGAGTGTTATGAAACCCAGAAGACAAGAATTCTGCATTAATGATAATCTTCATAGTTTGGGACTTATTCTATGCAAAAATTGCACATGGCTGGGTTTTATATAGAAAACAGTGTACATTTTGCCATTCACTTTTATTGTGATAGTGGCATCATTGCCATAATTGCAAGTGTCCCTTAAAACCCACCTTTCAGAGATTATTTCAGAGGTCACTGCAGTTGCTGGGTGCACTTAAACATACTAGCTGGAGAAGTCATCTGTCTGCATCCCTATGTGGAAGATCTCCTTTGATTGTTGCAGTTTGCTGCTTTTAAAATGGATTTTAGGGGACTGGAATAGAAGATAAATCATAACTATATTATCATAGGTATATTATCCCTCCTACATCTGGTTTAAATGCTGCCCTGCCTATTATTATTGTTTGTTTGATTATTGTTTATTTTAATTATGTGTTTGTATCATTGTTTTATTGTAAAAATTGTTTAACTCCTTTTTAAGGGGTGGGGGGGCTGTGGGATTTGGATGGTATTTTAACATTGTATGATGTTTTTAAATTGTTGTGAGCCACCTTGATTGCGTGACAGAGGGGCAGGATATAAATAAAATTTATTATTATTATTATTATTATTATTATTATTATTATTATTATTATTATTATTATTATTATTATTATTATGTCTCCTCTGTGCAGAAAATAACATTTCAGCTGTTTCCTGTACATAAAATTCTGTAGTTTTAAATTATCCTGTGCAAAATTTGCATGTGTTTATTTTGCACAGAAAGCAACCTGTCTGCATGAAAATATCACAAGTAAATTTTGCACAGAATAGGTCTCAAGCAGTCTTCTAAAAGTGTACTTTTCAAAGGAGGAAGAAAATTGCTGAATTTACAGACTGAGTCCTTGAGAAGAAAAGTAGAAAATAATTAAATCCCTCCCTCCTTTAGAGTTGAATGTTGCCCCTGCTATTGCTGACCAGGAAGTAAAATTTTCTCTACAAGCTGAGCCTGCTAATTTGTCCTTTAATTTGTCTGCATAGCAGGAAGTGATTTATCTTGCACATCACTAGGACTGATTTACCTACCACTGCTATCAGAATGGAGGGAGGGGGGGGAACTTCTACAAGACAGATATCCAAGAATGAGATTTTTTTTTACTTTCAGCATTAATCTTTCTTAGGCATGTAATTCAATAAAATATTGAATTACATGCATAAGAAAGATTAATGCTGAAAGTAAATATTTTTAGAGAAAAGAGAAAAACTGATTTCATATTTTATGCATTATGATCATTATTAGATTAAATATTATTAACTGTAAATAAAATAAAATTAAACTTTTTTTCTTTTTAAAAACTCCATGGATTTTGGCACAGTGGTTGTGTGTGACAAACCACAGTTGCAAACCGTTCTTTCCCAAGCTGCATTTCCTTAGTGAAATTAAGATTTAGGACACAGGGTGGGGTTAAAATGACATGTGACTGATGAGGTGGAAGTGTGATTGTGAGGGCCATTGAACACTGTGGATTTCTACCATATATCATAATTACAGAAACACCTGTGCTGGATAATTTTGTGCTGATCTGCAGGAAATAGCCATACTGTGTTCAGTGGATAGCAAGAATTTAATCATATACCCATGGTAAAGGGAGTATACCATGCAAAGCAGAGTAGTCTAAAGTGCTCTCTTAAGAGGCTTGTTTGGTTCTTGAATTGATATTCCTTCCATATATATATATATATATACTTCCTGAGCAGCAGTATTGAACATCAAGAAGTATATGTGGGAATCATTTACAACACCTGATGTCCTCTAATCTTTTAGATTAGCTATTTTATTAATTGCATACAGAAATTAATGGGGAAGATGGCAACTGTAGTCAAAAACATCTGAAGATCAGATGTCATTATGATCTACTATCAACTTTCCAATAACTGGAGTGGAAACAGTGGGAAGAATAAAATATATGACTTTTTGTGAATGTAGGCTGAAAGCTTGTGGCAATTAGATATGCATTTCCTATTTATTGAAATATCATTTTTACACCTGTTTCATAGACATGGGATTATAGCCTTGTGGGGGAAAAAAATTATAGGGAAGCAGAAGCATGCACATTAATTGGACTTCCTGAAACTTACTTGCATTATTGTAAACTTCAGGCTCTTTTTGGAAGAAAAGCAAATCATTAATGGAGTCACATTATTGGAATTCTGGTCAGCAGCTACTTTATTTTTGTTGTTATGGCATAGAGGTAACCACATTTGGTCCTATTACAGTTGCAGAAAAGTACACTGATTGTTAGTTCCCTGATTGTAATTTTACAATTTAAACACCTAATTCACTCAAAATGGGTTTATAGGCTTAAGTTAAATTACTTTCTCCCCCTCTTCCTGGGGGCAGCAATCCAATGTATTTTGCAACCAAGTCTCAATAAAAACTCAGAACACAACTCATCCATATGGCACATTTCACACAGTATTAACCTCATTAGTACTAAAGGAAAGAGTCTAAGAGCGAACCCAGTTTCAACATTCTGTTTCAGTACTGTTTCTCAAACAAGCTAGTGTGACAAGGAGATTTAAAGCATATTCATAACAAAATATGTTGTTAAGCTGCATTTCCCCAAATGATTCTTCTTTTGAAACAGACTTCTGGCTTTCTGATTTTCTTTGTCTCAATAATTTTAACTGGCATTTGCTTGCTTATTAATGTGAGAAAACCTAGTTATAAAACAAGGGACTCATGGCTCAGCTGTCCAAAATATACATATTAATTATGAGGAAAGGGGCTGTTGCTGCTGTTCTAAAAACATAAAAACAAAAGATTTCCATGACGATTGTTTCCGCAAATAGACCCAGGATAAACCAGGTTAAATTTTATAAATTTTATACAATTTCGTACAAATTGTACAAATGGCATAAATTGTGCAAATTACAATAGATTTTGCCTTTGAAACATTAAAAATAAGAAATATTAAAATAACACTTTTAAAAAATTGGATCATTTAAGTCATTTTTCCCCAGTCAGTCATACCTTCTGTGCTAGCATTATATGCTTTCTTTCTTTCACAAATGGTAAAAACATTGGCTGGAATTCTATGTAGCATTTAAGAATGTATAACCTTGAATTGCACACTCCTGACTGTTATGTATCCACAGTCTCTATGTATCCCCTAGTTTAGGAACTATATTGGGGCCCTGAAAGTCCTCCAATCCACACACACCAGGCAGCAGCCACTGTAGTTGATGGGGAGAGGGGTCTGATTCAGATGGTCAAAATAACCCCAGTAGAATGTGCATTGAATTTTGTTGCTCACAGGCATTTCAAATGCATCTGAGTAACTTGAAGAGGGCTGCCAAAAAACTTGGGTTCCATTCCACCCCCCACCCCCCAAGTTTTCTTAAAAGATTCATATTGTCAGCTGTGTAAATAACCAATGCAAATAGACCTGAGAAAAACCGGGATAAATCTCTGCATGCCATGAATGTGTTTCACATATATCCACATCATCAACACCATCTTTATTTACAGTGCTGCACATGTGAGCAACAGAATTTGCAGAGATACACATAGATGCAGTTCCAATTTAAAAAAAAAATAGTGTGAGCAACAAAACTGGAATGCTTGAGTGAGAATATTCACATAGCTGTGCTAAAACAAAAAAAGTCTGAATAACCCCAGGGTCTGTTCCTATCACTCAGAAAGCAGTGATCTCAAGCATGAGGATTAACAAAACTCAACAACTCACTACTTTTTTTTCATAAGAAAATGTAAAGTGTCATAATGAATGAGACCAAAGATCTAGTTCAGGTGAGATATCAAAAAAGTATACTATAGGTTAATCAAAAGATTGTTATGCCATGAATTTCCCTAATTCTATACAAGAGCTATACACCAAACTATATATTAAACCATAGCCCCAAGATCTCATTCTTGGTCACCTTCTGCAAGCTCAGCTTTTATCACGGTGAAATTGCACATTATATGTGAAGCTGAGAGAAAAATTGCCCCCATATCCAGTATGTTATGATTCTTTGCATTAAATTTCATTTTGCACTCAAAGTCATAGAGTAACAGAAACACAGAGTTGGAAGAGGCCTCATGAGGCATTAAGTCCAACCTCTTGCTCAGTGCAGGATACCTAGCTAAAGCATCCCCAACAGGTAGGTGTCCAGCCTTTTAAAAAAGACATCCAGAGAAGAAGATCCCTCAAAGGTCAATTCCTCTGTTTGGAGAGATCTTTTAAGAGCTCTTCACAATCTGTTTTTCTTTTCACTGCCCCAAATCATTTTGTTAATTAGCAAATAGCAAACATAGCTGTATCACTACTGACCACCCCCATCCCATCCAGGTTAATTGTAAACAAGTTTAAAAGCACTAGTCCCAATGCAGGTTATTTGTAAACAAATTTAAAAGCCCAATAGAGATCCACTAGGGAATTTCTTTCAATGATCCTAGGAGAACCTACAGCTGCAACCTCCAATAATATTTTTACACTATAACTATTATTTCTGAAGTGCAAATTCAACAGTGGTAGGGAACACAGCCAATGTTAGATACAATAGAGTCAAAAGGCCAAGCACAGACATTATCAAACAAATGAGTAATTAAAAGAGATCCTATACAACTACACTTTAAAAGGTATTGGTTCCAGCATGGGTGAACCAGATACTGGTCCTGCACAAAGAAAAGGGGGAAAAAGGTAAATAAATAAATAAATAAAACAATGTTATTGAGAGAAGAAATATTGTCATTAATGTTTTAGAATTCCTTAAAAGTTTCCAGCACTTCTCTAACTAAAACATTATATTCCCCTTCCTAGGCTAGACTTTATTAAGTGACTATTAAATCTTGAACATGAAACATGCCTCTAGGGTCTGCAAGGCTGTTTGAAGCAGCCCCAGGTTAATGCTCTCAGCAGCCGACTTCATTTTCTCACGTCTCTGTAGGCAAAGGGGGAGAGTGAGCATCAACCTGTTCATTCTGTCTCCATCAGAGACTGTGACTGTGCCATGTTATTGGGATTTCACTGAGGTAGAATTCAGATGAAGATTTTCTTATGATCAATAAAAAGTTATTAATGGTTTCTGAATCAGGGCTTTATTACAGACAAGAATTCTCCTGGGGACTGTGTTGATATCATTACCCTTTGGAGAGTTATGAGTCAGTTGCAGCTTCATCACATGAAAGGCTGCCTCTGTGGCTTTACTTTTTTCCCCCCTGTGGGCCCAGTGAATGAAACACTGGAGTCATTTTCTATAATTGTCTTGTTAGGCAAAGTCCACTGGCATTTCAGTAAATCAAGCTCCTAACAAATTAGCCTGAAATATTTGCAAGTCTCTCGCTGGATAGATGTTTTCATCTGAGGCAGAAAGTTTGATAGCAATATGTTAACAGGCCAGAAATTGATCTGCAGTCTGTCTTTCTATCTTAACAGTGCTGCTAATGGCTAAAGGGCTATACATTATGTAGTCCATTGCATGTCATTTAATGCGACTTACTGCAGTCGTATTAAATTCTGAAGCCGGTTCTTATCGCACACACTGGAGTCAGGCAATGCAACCTGGCTATGTCCATGCCCCCAGCTGTTCTTAGCCGGCATCCGGATACATGTGGCAGGAGTCTGGAATGCAGCTAGGTTGCACTAGCCTGGCTTCCAGTGCATGCGATAAGATCCGGCTTCAGAATTTAATGTGACTGTAGTAAGTCACATCAAATGATGTGTGATAAACACCTATGAGTCCAGTTTTAACATGAGTTAAATAAGCAATTAATCAAACAAAACATTTTAAAACATAAAATAAAACATATGTTAACTTTCTTATATAGTTCAGTGAAGCTCCACATACTGAAGTATGTGTTTTGCATGCAGAAAGTACCAGATTTGATACCTGCCATCTCCAGGAAGAGCTGGAAATGACTCCTGTCAGAAACCATGGAGAGCCACTATCAAACAATGTAGACAAAACTAAGCTAGATGTATTGTTAAAACAATGCTGAAGCTCCCATATTTGACAAATGAAAATATGTGCCTTGATTTCATTCTTAAGTGAACAAGTGAATGAATTGCTATTTCTAAAATGTTTACTGGCTCATGTATTCTCCCCCCAGAATATATATCACACACTATGTGACTTATCACATTTGGGTGCTATAAATCTGTATATTTTCATTGCTGTTTGTTGTCATTTCCAAAATACTATAACTTACAGCATTTCAAAACAGAAGAAAGCTGAAGAAGGAATCTAGTTACTAATTTAAGTCACTGAGCTAGAGACCAAAAAAGTATGACTGGCAAGTAGATCCCTGTATTGTTAGTAGTCAATGAAAGAAAGCATGGTGGAGGAGAGGTAAGAGCAAATCTGTCTCCATTAGAGAATGAAACTGTGCTGTGTTACAGGGATTTCACAGAGGAGTGTGGTGTTTTTGGAAGGAAGGGTTCAGATTTATTAAGCACAGGGAAATATTTTGGAACAAGCTGCACCAGTACAGAACAGAGATGCTCCATTTGAAGTGTAGCAGAATTAGACTGCTGGCAATGAGGATAAAAAATGTTGCAAGCTGAAGTTTTAAGATGTCTTCTGGGGTGAAAGCCAGAAAGAGCTGGGGAAGCATCTAGTTCAGATGATGGTGTAAATGTTTGAGGTCACCTAAAGGGGATGGAGTAGGATTTAATAATAAGCATACATAAAGAAGTGAGAACTGTTCAAATAATTTGCTGCAGAAACTGCACATGTTTGTAAGAGAAATAATCTAACAGAGCTTTATATGCTAATATTAGAAATCTCCAAGCCATAATAGGAAAAGCCATTTTGTGCTTTAGAGAAATTGATATGCATAGATACAAATGGATTCAGATGAGATAAGTATTACATTAATAGTGGCTGATTGTATATGGCTCTTCCTAACTTCTTAGGTCAGATACATATAATGCATGCACACATGCAAACAAGGCATGTTCCACCCATTCCTGACATAAGTAGCACTTTATCCTTCTCATGATAAAGGAGCAAAAGTAAGTTTAACTTAGCTGCAGTCACTTTCTTCTGTACTCGTGTTTCCCATGCTGTGAATGGGTGAGTTTTCTCCACCCACATGAATCATGGTGATGTGAGTATCAGCCTATTTGCCAGTTCCTGCTCTGGTATGTCCACTCATCTAATTACTTCTAGTTGCCTTGCACAAGGGCATTGTAGTAATTGTTGGAATGGATTTCCTTGTAGCCATTGCAGAAGTCTAGTGGAATCGAGCAAGTTAATAGCACAGAAATGAGCAACACACATCATGGGGCAATTGCCACCTGCATTCTGGACTTGTAGTGATCTGCACCATTTTGCAATGCCCACAGACAATTCTGATACTAAACCTCAAATAGCACAGCTATGCAAAAACATGGCCTTTTTCTTTAAAAGTGCTGGTATTCATTTTAAAAATGTGCACACTCCTGGTAAATCTTGCTTACAGGCAGATTTGTGCTTCAAGGATGCTTCTTAGAGTGTGGCTCTATTAATAAGGAAATATACTGCTATGACATCCAATTTTGACAGAAAAATTGACAGAAAAAGTGGATACAGTAGAGACAGGACACTGTTGTAGACCCCAGAACAGGGGGAACAATGGAGGACTGTGGCTCATCTTGAGAAAACATATACAAAAGCAAATCCAGCATTATCATAATTATCAGAATATTCAGATAAAGGATGCCACCATCCCGATATGCTGTAGGAATGCTAAAAGGGATGAAAATTTCCACTGGGAGAAAAAGGCTTATGAATGATGCATGTTTTGCCAACTCCCAAATGGAACCTGGATAGCCATGCTGATCTGCCTTCATGCCTAATTGTGAATTTGTTAGATCAGTCCAAAATAGAAATTGTTCCTATTTGTGGGTTCCAAAATAGAAGACGATTGTCGATGTTGTGGGTCTTGTGTGCCTTGAAGTCATTTCCAACTTATGGTGACCCTAATGCAAATCTATTAGGGGTTTTCTGGTGCTGAGAGTGTGTAACACTGGCAAAGTCACCCAGTGAGTTTCCATGGCTGAGCAAGGAATCAAATCCTGGTCTACAGAGTTATAGTCCAATGCATAAACCACTATATCACTCTGCCTGAGTGCCAGATATTTCTGAGATCTAGATGAATGAATTAGGTGGGACAGACCCTAGACAACTCAGCCCTCAAGGATTCTCTTTGCAACAGCAGGACAATTCCATGAAATTCCCATCTTGTTTCCTGGAAACTTGTGGCATGGGTAGCACAAGTGAGGGTTTACACCCAGTGTTCCATTTCTTAGGATGGGATAACAGGAATTACCTCATTCTCATGAACAGATCATTTTCTATTTAAGTTTTGTCTGACTTTATTCTCCCATAGGGCTGAAAAACTACATAGGCCACCCTTAGATGGTCCTATCAAGGGTTATCTTTGATGAAGATGTCTAGGAGAATATATTACTAAATGTGTATGTGTGTCGATAGGTAGTGGTGGTGTGTACCTTCAAATCATTTCTGACTTTTGGCAATGCTAAGGCAAACCTATCATCATCATCATCATCATCATCATCATCATCATCATCA
>CM034708.1:67069617-67097394 GCA_020142125.1 Phrynosoma platyrhinos
AATCAACATAAGGTTAACACCTAGAAGGTGGAGAAAGGGCAGAGCCGAGAAACCCTTTGTCTAGAATTGTTTATATTTCTTGCATTCCTGTGTGTGTTGTTCTCAATAGATCTAACCATGAAGTTAATTTCTGGACAATAATATGTTTATATTGCTTTTACAATGTAACTTCTGGATCTGGGAACATGGATCTGTAACTCTTCTGTTCTACCACATCAGCATGATGTGATCCTATGGTGGACTGTATATTTTTCTTTCCTTATTTTTATATTTTGGAACAATAAAACTCTACTTTTAAAATTTTGGACCTACATGTTTTGTCTGCATGCTTTCAGCATGAGAAGGCTGATGGAGGAAGAATTTTTCTCTAGCTCTGCTGGATTTTCAAGCACACCCCACCAATAAAATTCAACAGTCTATGGGATCCTCAGCACTTTTCTCCAGCACCACATCTCAAATACATTGATTTTCTTCCTATCCACTTTCTTCACTGTCCAGCTCTCACATCCATACATGGTAATAGAGAAAACAATGGCTTATATGTTTCTCACGTTTGTGTTTAGTTGTATAATCTTTTCTAGTTCTTTCATAGCCATTGCCTCACAAAACTACAGATCCCAGGATTCTGTAGGATGGAGCCATGGCAGATAAAGTGGCATCAAAGTGTGTTATTTCTACAGCACAGATGCACCAAGAGTGCAGTACTTACCTCAGACAGTATATTTTAGAGGATTTTAAATATCCACAAAAATCTTTAAAATATTTGCTAATTTGTTAGTGCAATTTTGCTCCCAGAAACAGCGAGACATGTTTGCAGGATTTTTTCTTTCATTTTCCTAAGTTAGCTGGCTTTGAGTACTATACATCTTGATTTGAAGGTAAGCAAAAGCATTTTCTGTCTGCCTCCAACAGCAAACAGTGGCATCACTAGGGTTGGTGTCACCCAGTGCGGTAACTCATGGTGTCACCCCTCCCATTGTCCTCCTCCCATTTCACACCATACAGAATCCTTAGTAATGTTTTTGCACTAATGTTACTCGTAAATTGTAATTCCCATATACCACTGAATATAATGCTAATAATTGTGACATAAACTAGCAAAATTAAAATTATGCCTTCAAATTACAATATCATATGCACAACCTAAATGTATTTATGTATATATAGTGAAGATTTAGTTAAAATGTGATGTTTTTAAAGAAAGTTTAAAAAGAATTAAAAGAAGTTTAAAGAAAATCAAAATTCTTTTTTAAAAAAAAAAATTAAAAAATTCTGGGACCTCTCCTTTTTCTTTCCACTAATCTTCACCCCACACCATCTCCTAAAGCCTTTTAAAGGGAAGCAGATGAATGCTACAGCCCATTTCTGCCCAAAGGTAGGAGTCTGAGAAGCAGCGGTGCCACCCCCTTTGGGATAATAATAATAATAATAATAATAATAATAATAATAATAATAATAATAATAATAATAATAATAATAATAAATTATTTATATCCCGCCCTTTGGAGGCCCAATCAGGGCGGCTTACAACAATAAAAACAATACAATAACCCAATCCAACCCTCCCCCCCTTAAAACAGTATTAAATCTGCAGAATTTAAAATCCACAATCAACACCTGGTGCACTCCCCATGCCACAATAGTGATGCCATTAACAGCAAAATTATCTAGATTGGCCTTTTGCTTGTTCATATGGTTTTGCCACTTGTTTTGTTTAGTTATAGTTATAGAATGAATGGGCAATGTACCTTTGGCTAACTAATACTTGCAGAACTGTTGAGAAGTGGCATTGAGGCTAGGATTGTTGATCAAGTCCCATCCCTAAGTTCAGCAGAAGCATTCATAGCCATCTGTGGCAATACTGAGATAACATTTATTTTTAATGTATTTGTTAGGGGTTTTGTGTGTGTGTGTGTGTGTGTTTTTTAGTGTCTGGACCACAAAGACCCTACAGATTTTAGCCCTCCTGTGCTCCATCTCTCCTTAATTCTGAATACTTGCAGAGTAAAAAATGCTATTTCACACTTGCAGGAGAAGAAGGAAATACAAAGACATTCCATAGGAGAGGACCAAAGTGGTGGTGACTAATTGTAATCTTATCTCAAAGTGTCACTGATACTGATGCCTGCATTAACAGACAGTAGGTAAAACTCTTTTAAATGTGTACAACAAACACAGAGTTGTTGTACAACCACAAGCTCTGTCATTCATGTGTTGATATGCATGACCGCTATATAGTCATACACATGTGTAATCAGGCGATAGAAACAGCAATGGGAACCCTAGGACAGTGAGTCCAGCAACTGCACAATAAGGAGACTTGGAACAGATTAGTAGGGAACACAGATGAAGAGGTTGATGATGCACATAGTGTTTCACCAGGGCTGGCCAAGACGTGGATGAAACAGCAGATATGGCCAGGAAGCTAGCCCCATGTTGAACAAGAACTTGCTGTTTCATTTAAAGAGCAGCTATAGAGAGCAGCTGAAGGGAGGAAGGAGAAACAGCAGCATATATATATATATATATATAGAGAGAGAGAGAGAGAGACCCACCTTCATATCAGTTGCACATTTTCTTAGTGGAGTGTTTTAATGTGACAATGAGCTCTGTTTCAGCGGGAATGAAGAAATATATAAGTATTCCTTAAATGTCTACTCAGCAATCAGTTTTTGGTTTATGACCTTTTCCCATCACAACTACTGAATGAAAGAGGAAGAGAGCAAAAATAGACCTCCATCTGAGCACCAAAATATTTGGCAGCAAAACTCTTGAAAATGTACACCCTTCCTTAACGAAGGACTTAAGTTTTGTTTAAACCTAATTATTTACTAATTATATAATATATTCCTGACTACATTGTCAGAAGGTGAACAGAAATGGGCCAGAATCCAGCACATACACTATGCTATTGGTTTCATTTTTCCAAGGAGGTACAGTGGTGGCAAAAGAAGACAAAATCAAAATTTGCTGCCTCCAAGCAATCTGTTTCTCAGTGCCTTAGCTCCTTGATAGTCACTATGCTCTTTTTGCTATCAACTTAATTACATCAGCATAGTGCATCAACTATCCCAACCTTGCCAACCTAAAAGTAAAAGGTAGAAGGCTTTGTCTCTAGTTGCTATTGCCTTAGTTCAAGTCAGGCTGACCATATATACACCCCCTGGAATGCTACCAAAATTTCAAAATAGAAGACCATACTGTCTTTCTAAATGTGTCTTCAGGAATTTGAAAAAGACAATTCCAAATAATAGTAAATGCAGAATTTAGTTTGCTGCAAGACCCTGAATTCTCAATTGGATCTGATAGGATTCATGGCCACAGGTATTAAGAATGCTAGGTCAAGGAATACATCTGAAAAGTGGTTTGATCACAGTTGCAGCAGCAGATTTTTCTTTGACTGAACATGAAGCCTGTATGTGATTTTCAGGTAGAACTGAACTCTGTGGAGCCATGCTATGAAGAAAAGAAAACTGTGCTTGTTGCACAAGTATTTTGAAAAGCTCCTACATTGTTTCTATTTCCAACCACTGCAATACTCCATGTAAGGTTAGGAATGTGAGCATAACTAAGAATGAAGACAGCAAATTGAGGTTAAGGGCTTGCATGAAGAATCAAATGGAAGAAAGAGAGAGGAAGGGGAAAGGGAGGAGATCCCCACCATGTTGTTTGATTGAGAGACAGTATGAATAGTTAATTTAAAAAATATCACCTCTAACCGTAAAGTTTTTATCCAAAGAATGAAGATAATTTCCAATTATTTTATAAAGCTGGAGGTAAGTGCACAGTTTAAAAATCAGTCTTCAAAGTCATTATAAATCAGAGCTAAATGGTTTTTACCAATAGTCATGCTGCTGTATGAACAAACAAAAGTCCTAGAGACCATATCTGATGGCTCCACCCTTGATTATCCACAACTTCCATGCATTGGAAATGGTGTGTGCCTGGGATTTATGTATGCATGTCCCAACACATTTTTACACATAGAAACAAAATTTGCCATGTACTTGAAAACATGGTTATCTATACTTGAGCTACAGCCTTGAAAAATAATTAGTTTTGGGACTTTTTTTTTTTTTTGAACCGTAGAAGGATAGATCTTGGACTAACCTCTCCATATATATTATAAGGTCTGAAAGAGTCCTGTACATACAACAGTATGTGCAGAATGTTCTTTAGAAGCCATGCAAAACTTTTCTACTGGCATAGGAAAGCAAATTGAAGCTTAAACTACTACTGTGAACTGTGGGGTGCAATTTGAGTTTCTTAGGGTGTTAACCCTTTTAAAGGGAAACAAAAATATGCAAGTATGAAAGCTAAACTTGTTAGAGTTCAGCTTTCATCAACAGAACAACAAAAGTGTGAGGCAGACTATTTATTCTAAATCTGCCTTCTTAAAGAATAAAGACTTACTCCAAAGAACAACAAACATGCAGTTTGTAGATTAAAAACAAATAAAGAGTGACTTTAATTAATAAATACTTAACAAATTAAATCCTATCCTAACTGGTGATGGTTTGGGTATAAACATGAAATCTCACCATCTTTAATATATATAGCAGGAAGAGGGTGTTACTCCTCACTCAGAGTAGACTGTTACTCTGTCCTGAGACTGAGAGGAGACTGTTTAGAATCCTGAGAGAAAGTCTGTTAAACAGCCTCCAAGTGTGAGTGACAGAACTCACATATTTAGATAGAATGATATAGATAGAGGGAAGTCTCTATCTAAGGAGGGAAAGAAGAATGTACAGTGGTCCCTCTGGATTCATGGGGGATACATTCGGGGGGGGGGGGGGAATCCAAAATTTCACAAATATTCAAGTCCCATTGTTCCCAATGGCATCATTGGGGACAATGGGATGACTAATTGTGAAATTCCCTCCCTCCCTCACCAGCATCTTCCCTCCAACACTGGGACCTTAATTGGAGCCTGGGCCTGGGGCTTATAATCAGCCCCAGCAGCCATCAGGACTTGCTTTCCCAACAGTGCTCAAGGCCTGGCATATTCACATTCCACCCTCTCTGGATGTGTGATATGTCAATTGGGTGCAGTAGAGGGAGTAGGGTGTGTGCACACTGGGCCCCAAGCATTGCTGGGAAAGCGAGTCCTGGTGGCTGTTGGGACTAATTACAAGTCCTGTGCCCTGGGCTCCAATTAAACTCCCCAGCACAAGGAGGAAGATGCTGGTAAGGGAGGGAGGGAGGAGAGAACCACAGCCTTGGCCTTGCGAATTATCGAAACCACAAGTGTCAAGACCATGAATCTGGAGGGATCACTGTAATACATAAAATTTCCAATACATTTGCCAGGGATATGATGGCCAACCTCCATAAGCTAGTCTCAACTACAGCAGATTCATCAGATGAATGTATTTACATAAAATTTTATTGATTTAATAGGTCTACTCTAGCTGAAATTAGCAATTGAGTTTATGCTGATGGTGTTATGTATCACACACTTCCCTAACCAGTAAGATATTCCAAGAACCAACACTAATTAAGAGTTATAATTTTCATAATATTTGGCTTATTTAAAAATATAAGAAGAGACAAAAACTAGAGAACACTTAGTAGAATCTACAGGGGGTGAAAGGGGGAAAATCTGTACAGATACTAAGTGGATGGTTGTTTTTATTTTGGAAAAAGCCAAATGTGTTTCAGCCTCTCTCTCTCTCTCTCTCTCTCTCTCTCTCTCTCTCTCTCTCTCTCTGTATACATATGCCTTCTACATGGGTGATATGAAATCTAACTGCAGAAATTTTTGGAACTGGGAATCTCATTTCACTTTTGGGATAGAACTTTCTGAAGTTAGATTTTATATAACCTCTAAAATATGGTCATAGAAATATATATAGGCAGAAGCACATGCCGTTTTCCAAAATAAAAACAGCCATCCACTGAGCATTTAGAGACATGTCTCCTTTATTTAGAAATTCACATGTAGAAGACTGTCATATTATCTAGTAGCTCTTCACATCCCCACACCACTTGTTTGTTGTTGCATGCCTTCATGTTGTTTCTGGTTAATAGTGGTCCTAAGGCAAGGGTTTTCTTGGCAAGATTTATTCGGGGGGTTCCTTTGACTTCCTTTAAAGCTGAGATAGTGTTACCTGCCTAAGGTCACCCAGTGGGTTTTCATGGTAGAGCAGGGATTTGAACCCTTATCTCTAGCCGTAGTCCAACTCTCAAACAACTACACTACACTTGTGCTCTCTGCAGCACTTGTACTATTCCCTTGTAGCATCATCAGAAGCAGTTAAAGTTTCAAGCCTAAAACCACATATAAGGCATAGAAAGTTACCAAAAAGCAACTCTTTTGTCTTGTATGTCAAAAAATCTAAAATCCTCTGGAACTTCCACAGAGTTACAGAGTTTAGCTTTTCCCTGCTGGTAGTTCTTCTTCAAGAAATAAAGAGGGGGAAAAGCTGTGATAAAACCAGCTCACTTGTTATTTTTAATTTTTTCATAGAAACATTTTTGTTGAAATGCCTTTTCACTGTGCTGGTAAAGTCATCCCTGCTATGAAGCCAAGAGATCATACAATGACCACAAGAATAGGGGTATTTTGTAATTCAAGACAAACATCTTGCTTGATACTATGCGGGGACAATGAACTCTTAGCAGAAATGGAAAATCATACAGCAAAACTATACATTACCTACAGATGTGTATTCACTAGCTCAATGGCCATTTTTTCAGAGGAAGCCATTTACAGTAAGAGAGCAGCAAGGGGAACTAATCTTAATCCTTCCCTCTTCCATTCTTACCTTATTTCAGCTCACCCCTTTCCAGGAGAATCTTTGAGAAGCTCTCAAATATGTGTTTGCTTCTCCAGTAACACATCTGAAATGCCATTATTGGGGATGCCCTTGAGAGGTATGATCTGCAAAGAAAATTACCCATCTAGAAAACTGCAGTTAGTTCCAGAAGAAATCTACTAATTTTACATTTGCTATAATTTACTACTGATAGCCTGTTTATGCTTTAAACTTACTCTGGACAAACATCTCTGTCATTCCATTATGTCTGTATTTTGAATTTCTTATATATATATATATATATATATATATATATATATATATATATATATATATATATATATATATATATATATATATATATATATATATATATATATTCCATGTGCAGATATATAACAATGTCCATTTGCTAATTGTATAAATAGCAATCATATTGACACTGTGTATAAGAGCCTTGAACCATAATCAACATATTTTATGCATAACACATGTTCACCTTTTTTCCATGTCCTGATTTTTTCTCTTGACCCTAATAGACTTTTCTCTTCCTAATCAAGCTCTTACCTCCTTTTCAAAAATCCACTTTAACTCTGATTATTTTATTTTATTTTATTTTTATTTTTATTTTGCATTGCCAGACTGCTTTTCTTTGTCATTAAACCAGTAATCTTGCCTTATTCTAGTCTGGTTGCTACCAAGTTATTATTGTCTAACCTGAATATGATAATGTATATTTGCCATTTGATTGTGGATTGTCAAGAAACTGAAATTGATAGATTTGCATCCCTAAAGCATTTTAAGGTATGAAGCAGTGCACATACTTGCAGGAAAAGATTGTTAAATGTTCCATACAATACATACAGATTTCTCAAGCACTCCTTAAATGCTTCTGTTTTATATTTCAATAGTCACAGTTCCCCCTAAATAACCTTTGGAATCATTGACATGGTGAAGATGTCACACATTGTTACTTTAAGGGGAAGCCAGATATGCTGGCAAGACTTGTAGTTACAGGCCTTCTGGGAGGTAGAAAAAGTAATGTCCTCAGTTCTGGGATGAATCTACTAAGAATAGTTGAGGTCCGCATCACTTCCTCGGGGTGCAGGATGGGCATGGATCACTTAAGGTATTGGCTAATGGTAAAGGTGTTGGCTACTAATGTCTTGTGCATGCACCCTATAAAGTTAGCTGAACATATTTTGTCTGATGTGGAATATTCACATTCAGTTTAAGTTTGGGAGGAAAGGGGCATTGCACTTGTGGTACCATTGTGCATTCTGATGTACATGTGTATGTATGTGCAGAGAAGTGCATGGATTCACATGCATACATCCATAAATGTGCATGGAGGCACACAGGATGTACATGAGAATTTGGTTGTACATTCAGTTACAAATTTTAATGTGTGTTGCTGTGGAAAGGCAAAGGGGTGATCATAAGGCCAAAGTAAGGTAAAGCCATGCTGAAGAAAATGTAACCTGAACTAGGGAAAACTTTAGAAGGTGCAGAGTTATTAATTTCTTTGTAATTTCAAGAAAAAGCAAATCAAATATTTATGGAGCACTGTGACCCTTGTATCAACTAACCAGCACTTTATACTAATAACAATAATAATCTGAAATGAAAAGGAAAACTTCAGTGTGAATGGTTTTCATTTAAGTGCTTGCTTAAAGATTTATTTTTAAAAAATTAATAAAATGTACAAACATCCATTAAAATATATAAAATCAACACTACACACATACAGAGGAAGTAACCTTGTCCAACATCACCTAATCAGTCACAGTATACAACAATTAAGTAAATTCTTCCATAATTTACTTTGTGAACAGGTGGATAATACTGACCACTTTTATAATAGAGCAATTAACAAATGGGTCTCATCCTACATAAGGCATATTCTGTGGTTGGACTTAAAATTTTCTAGTATGGCTTAATGACTGTTGTGTAGTGACTGGTTAATATATATCCAGCATACTCCTATGACGCACTATATGTTCTTATAAATTGCTGCTGGGTAAATTTTCAAAAACTGCTCTGAACAGCAAAGTGTATGTTTGTTTTAATGCCATATTGCTCATCTTGGATGCTGACATTTTCCTTGCCACAGCATTTAATAAAATGACTTCAATTTACTACTACTACAGATCTTACTCTTTGCCCTAAAGGGGGCTATTGTCCCCTTCCCATAAGACTCAGTAGTACAAAGATCCCATTCAACAAAAGGATTGCATAACACAATCAACGCTTCACTCAACACACGAACATTTACAATATTCCAGTGTAAGATCATGGCCATTATTTTTCAGTGACATCAACTGTTGTTTAGTGTTCCAGAAGTTTTAAAAAACTTAACATTGGGTGGAGACTTATATGTGTAGTGATGTTCCCCCTATTCAAAATAAAGTGTAAGGCTCGTATTTTTTTTTAAAAAAAATCAGTGACATAGTTCTCAGCACAGGTCAAGTTGTGCTAATACATTTTCCTAGATAAATTCAAGAACTGTTCCTTCTAAAGACGCTAATGACTTTTGGAGATTGGATAGGGGGGAGTTGGGGGGTTGTTTTGTTTTGTTTTTTGTTTGCCAAAAAAAAAAAACATTTTTGGTGAAGCAGACAAACATTTAGCCACCACATCTTTTCTTGGAAATGTAATAAAGCAAGAGAGAAGATGGTCTTAGAAGTCTTCCCCATTATCATCTATGTAACTGGTTGACTGGTGATGGCAAGGATTGAACCTATGCCCTTCTGCAAACAAAGAATATGTCCATGACAAATTTACATGGCCACTTTATGGAGGGCTAGATTTGAAGGCAACTGTGTGTGTGTGTGTGTGTGTGTGTCTAGGGAGTACTTTTCTTCTCACTTAATGTGCCATGCAGAAATTATATCCAGGTTTTCATTCCTTATCACCCCAATATGTTAAAAGAACAAATGGACTACAGGTGTTATCTACAAATGCTATATTTGTTTTGCCTTTTTTCAGAATTAGGAGACATACTACTGCTATGATTGTTTTAACTCATTCTTAAAAGGAATAAATTATGGCTTTCACCTACCTCTGTACCAAGTTCAGAAGCTTCAACTGGTTTAAAACACGGCAGCCAGATTGGTCACTGGAACATCTAGGTCAGATTATATAACTCCTATATTAAAATCTCTTCATTGACTGCCGATTAGCTTCTGGGCACACTACAAAGTGTTGGTTATTACCTTTAAAGCCCTGCATGGCTTGGGCCCAAGTTACTTGAAGGAATGCTTCTCCCCACATAATCCACCCCACACTCTTAGAACATCTGGGAAGAACTTATTAGAAAATCATAAAACCAGGCTGAGTACAATTTCCCACAGATCATTCATGGCCGCAGCCCCCAAGTTGTGGAACTACTTTAGATGCATTTAAGAAGGCACTTAAGACGGAGCCTATCCTCTTGATCTCATTTAGTGAGCTTTTAAGATAAATAAATATTACTTCTAATTCGATCGCATGGCTTTTTCAGTGTTGATACCAATTGGCTATTTTATTGAATTATTAATAATGTTGCTATTTTATTTATTGTATTTTGTATATTGTTTTATATTTTTATTGATGTAATCCCACCTCAATCCATAGGAATAGATGGGAAATATAAATACAAATTTATTATTATTATTATTATTATTATTATTATTATTATTATTATATAATGTGGATCCAGACCCAGATCAGATCCCATGTTTTTCAGTGTGCAATGATAATAGTAGTAATAATAATAATAATAATAATAATAATAATAATAATAATAATAATAATAATAATTTTTATTTATAACCTGCCCCTCTGCTTGGCAATCAGGGCAGCGTACAACAGAATTAAAAATACAACAAATAAAACAAATAATGTATCAGCTTTAAATGCTTTACAGATATTGTCTTGTTATCCAAAGCACAGGTAATAATTTGATATATACAATACAAATGCTAAATATCCAACCCCCACAGATTTGAAATGAACCTAGGAGTTTGGTTTATTTCAATTGCCTTCCCTAATCCAGAATCTTTCAACACATGGTGGTAAATCTGAACATTACTATACAATATATTCATACATTTGAATATGTCACCAATGCAGCATTGGTTCAACCTGTTTCTTTTCCCCATTGAATCACAATAAATCTGTGAAGAAACCTCCCACTGAATTTTTCTAATGTGTTCTTATTTAAATACATAGCACCACATAGATTCTTTCCTTTTCAAAGTATATGATGGAATACAGATCTAAGGACCACACTTAATTTCACATTAAGGCTGTTTGGATTAGTGTCATGTCACTAACTAATTTTGAATTATCATCTGAGCTGGAGAAAAACATCTTCATATATTTGTAGTTGTTATTATTCCTTGGACAATGATGACTGGTAGGGTTAATGGAGCAAAGGGCAGGTTAACCAGAGGTGAGCATTCTTTTGAATCCCAAGCAATCATTAACTAAATATGGAAACTGAAGTACATGAGCTTAAGATCATGAGTGCAAAGCAGGAGGGAACCCAAGGAGCTACAAAAACATTCTGTTAGATGCATATTCTCTTGTTGCAACAACAATAACTTGCACAGAGAATCAAGTGACTTTAAGATAGTGAAAGTAAAACAATGTGTGGAAGGGAGGAAAACGGCCACTCAAAATATCATGATCATAATAGCTATGACTAATGATGATTACCTGTTATTAACCTTTGAGGCCCATGATAAAATAAAATACAGAGAGTGGGGCACATAGAACTCATGTTTTCCAAAACAATTTCCAAAATGAGATGGGATGTTCTGCTCACTTTCTGGTTGCATTTTTAATGGTTTGGGGCTGTTTGGGAGATAAGGCCCTACCATAGTGATTTGTTACAAAGCTGCACCTCCTACCTTAATTTTTAAATTGTTTTTATAACTGGGAGGGGGGCTGGGTGTGCAATAGAGCCCAAAACCAGATAGGAACACTCCAGGCCCCATGTTGCCCATGAACTGCATGATAACCATTCCTAGGATAACAACAATTACAACATCTTCTGAACCAAACAGTTGCTCTCTCTGAGGGAGCAGACAGAATAATGTCTGTCTCTCCCCAATCATTTTTTAAAGATATATCCACTTTTGAAATAGAAATGTATGTGACAGAATAGGAAAGAGTTTGTGAACCAGATATATTACCAAGTGGAAGTTGGTAGATCTGTAGATGTGGCAGGAATTTTATTGAACTAACGAATGGAAGTGCTTTCTGATTCATATTCCCAAAATGTTGCCTTAACCCAGATATTCTGCACAGTTCTGTGTGTGTCTCAACTATTAGGCTCAAAGAAGTGAGGAATAGCATCTTCAGTTGTCTGATAGATTTTCAAGAGACTTCAAAGAGAAAGTAACTCCTATTTACTCAAATTCAATGCAACAGTCTTTGCAAAGTCTGTTCCATTGGACCAGGTTTTATGTAATCAAGGTCCAAAACACTGCAGAAATAATCCAATTTGGGACCACTTTAACTGCCCTGGCTCAATGATAGGGAATTCTGGAAACTAGAGTTTTATGAGATATTTAGCCTTCTCAGTCAGATAGCCCTAGTGCCACAATACTGGGGAAGCAGATGGCTAAAAGGGCCGTCTTGGGGGCAAGGAAGGGGAGGGGCAGCCACAGGGTGGGTGCTCCAACCCCTTCCTTAAGTCATCATCGGAGCACCAGACTTTCCGCACGTCCGGCACTCCGATGATGACTTCCCGCTGCAGCACTCGCAAATGCTGCGGCAGAAGAGTCGCCGAAGGTGCGCCACCAGCCTTTTGCAGTGAACCTTCAGTGACTTGTGGAAGGAGCAGCTATTTTAGCGCTTCTTCCAGGGGTGGCAAAGCTGCACTGCGGGGCTGAAGTGTGGGGATACCTCGGCCCACGGCGCAGCTTCCTGGGGCGGCCCACGGCCGCCCGTCTGCTTAGCCCCAATAAACTACAATTCCCAGGATGCCCTAACACTGAGCCAGGTCACTTAAGGTGGTCTCAAACTGGATTATTTCTTCAGTGTGTTGGACATGCAAGTTCAGTTACTGTGGACTGATTATATGGACAAGATGTGAGCTTGGAACATTAGTTTTGAAAATTAATTTCATAATGTTAAAAATTCAGTATTGGAAATTGTATTCATTTATTTAAGCACTGACAATCAAAATTGATTTATTCGCTAAGGCCCTAAGCAAATGGACAGGATAGGATGGGCCAAGTCTGAACTGGGTCAGTCCCCAGACCAGTGTGGTGATGGGTGGGTGTTTACATGCCCACCCACCACCATACCATGGACCTGCTACTGCCACATGTCCTTTACCTGCTTCCAATAGGACCATGTGTCATCCTTACTTGCCTCTAACAGTCCCACACTCCCTTCTGCTTTGAATCCTAAGAGGGGAAATAGGGCGCCTGGCTACACTCATGGTAAGGCACCACCACATGATATCACAGGCCATGATGAGAGTCTTTGCAGCAGATGCAATGGCAGAGGCAGGTATGGGGTGTCGGCATTGCCTGGTTTCCTACAAAGTCCATGACAAATAGCCAGTATTTTTAGACATGATTAAGCCCCTTTGGGCCAGGATTAGGCCAGGACCAGTGGATTCACTTTTGTAACTAATTCTAGCCCAGGCAGTCTGAGTCTTCCACAGGGAATGACACAAGGCCAGGAGGCATGGGCCATTTTATCCCATGCCTATAGGCCCAAGGTTTTCATTAATTAACTCATGATTGAGATGTTAGTTGTCTTGTGTAAATCTCTGCACCCATCTTTTTAGTTATCCATCTGTGAACATATACCATTACAGTTAATTGTATAGATAAAAGATGGTTGGAATTAAGAAAAATCTTTCATTTAGGGGCTTTGTAGACTTGCCTAAAGGGGTGGCACAGAGCCTCCCCAGGGAGTGGTGAATTGGGGCCATGGCAACTGCACACTGCAGCCCCAATCCTCCCTTTTGCCACCCCCAAAAGAGCAGCAAAATGCCACTCCTTTTAGGGGCAGCAAAAGGCCACCCTTTCAGCTGCAGTGGAGGCTTTTTCACACCCTTTTGGTGCAGTGCATGTGCACGCTGTGCCAAGAGGGCATCCTGATGCCAAGCACCATGCACATAGGCACACAGTGTAAGGATTGGGTTAGGGTGGAGTCGGGGCACTGGCATGCCGCTGCCCCACGCCAACTCCACCCCCAGGCTGGTGCTTTAGGCCAGTCTGCAAAACCCCTTAGTTACCCAAGAACCTTGGACTGTGTGAGTAATACATTATGAAACTGCAAAAGGGTTCATTGCAACTCACCCCAACTAATATTATTACGTGTATTATAAAACTGTATACACTAGAAATCAGGATATAATGAATGTGGCAAGAACCTAAAGAGATTGAACACTCCTACACACCATAAAGGCTGCAAACACCTTTTATTACAGATCCATTGTGGGGTGGGGGGGAATACTTTGTGGCCTAAATAGCCTTGACCTAAATTTCCTTTCTGAAAGAGTCCCAAAGTATTATATAATAACTATATATTATATCACAATATAGAAAGGAAAGCAGTCCTCCTCCTGAAAGACTCCAAACAATCTCCTTCTATGCAGCCTAAAGGTGGACATTCTGAAATGATAGCAGCTTGAGGACCTTGATTTCTCCTAACAAAGCACCCCTTAATTCCCACCCCCACCCCCACCCCATAACTTTCCATGATTCTATCCTTCTCCCAACTTCTTTTTTCTTCTTTTCCAAATTTAGCTTTTCTTTTCGTCTACAAGCATCTACAATTATCAGATCTGGGCTTCAAAAATTTATCTCTCCTCCCTTCCTGTTTCCTTGATGTCTTCTTAAAGAAATTGTCATGAACTGAGGTTCTCTGTTGTTCTTTTGATCCAGAGAGAAATTAGCCACCCTAGACTATAGGATTTTTAACAAAGACACATAGGAAACCAGATCTGGGTTTAACCACTATGCATGTAACATTTATTAAGACAATCACTTAAGTATCAAGGACTCTGGCACACACACATTCATACAACATAATCACGAAGGTCCTCCACTGAATGTTGATCAGGCATCCATGAAGGTTGGGATGATACCTTGCCCAGGTAGGTGCCAACAAAGTTAGGCTGGTAGACCACTTCTTTTATACCTTGTTCATCTTTCTTTTGACAAAAACATGTTTTTCCTTGGTTTCCATAGTTTCAAAGCATACCAGTGCCTTATCTTGTCTATATATAAAAACATCCTGGACCATTACACCAAGTTCTTATCAGTTGATGCAGCTCGGAGTGTCCAGCACACCTTGTTTGTACAAATTCATTCTTGTTTCCTCCTTATTTTGCAAACTCCGTCTACTCCAGCCAATTCAACATTCCTTTCAATTTCTTGCTTTCAATGTCCAAATCCTTCTCACATCAATGCACTGCATGCAGCCATGTTCTCTGGTTTGGGACCATACAGTCAGCTCGGAACCCACTCATTCATTACAAAATCACATGTATCACATGCCTTTACAGACTGCCAGAAATAATGCAGCTTGAGTCCACTTTAACTGCCCTGGCTCAGTGCTAGAGAATCATGGAAACTGTAGTTTTTTCTGAGATATTGAGCCTTCTCTGTCAAAGAGCTCTGGTGCCACAATAAACTACAGTTCACATGATTCCCTAGCACTGAGCCAAAGCAGTTAAAGTGGACTCAAGCTGCATTATATCTGGTAATCTGTAAAGGCTCTTAGTTTCCCTAACAATAGAACCAAGTACCACATTTCCTCTTATGCTAATGTATCTTTTCCTGAGGCAGCATGTCTTTCTGCTTTATTGAATATGACAAAGGTAGAGGCAACCACATTGTTGAAGTCTAACAAATTCTTATCTACTTTGCTAAACCATTTTTTTTAACTTCAGTGTTAGTAAGGGAAACTAGGAAATTGGGTGAAAATCCTTGAAAAATAGTGAATTAATATCTTAATCAGTAAATCAATTAGTTAATTTCAAACTCTGAACAAGATTATTGAATCCCATCACATGTAACCTTGACTTTTGACCAGTTTGGCTGATAAGGTGGATTCATCAGGTAAGTCAAGGGAGTGGTAAATACCTCAATATCTCAGTGGAAGGAGTCTGTTGTCTTAAAGAAAGCTGTAGCATGTTCTTCCCTGAAGAGGACATCACTGCATTCACATATAGGTCAGAATTACCACCACATTGCCAATATTTTTCTTTTGGGTCAAGGTACTTGAGCATGAGATGGCTGGGTAATTTCTGATGTTTTTGGAAGAAACAGATAGCCTGGATTCATTTGTTTGGTTTTAGGTTAGCATCCTAAAGGTGACAGACCCTATCCGATCTTGGAAACTAAGTAGGAGGATTTGCCAAGATGGTTCCACTCCTATCTGTGGGGCCAATTCCATAGATTGTCATTCAAGGTTTCTTATTTATCCCTATGGCTGTTAATCAGTGGGGTGCCACAGGGTTCTATCTTATCCCATATTCTGTTCAATATCTGTATAAAGCTCCTAGATTATGTTAGTAGATGCTTGCATAGAGAGTCCATCAATATGTGGTTGACACTCAGCTGTTTCTCCTTGTCCTCAGGGGCTGCATACACATTGCAGAAATAATTGCTTAATGTTATGTAATTCTGAGAATTGTAGTTTGAGAGGCAGTTAGTTTTTTCTGCCCAAAAGTTCTGATACCACAACAAACTACAGTTCCCAAAATTCCATAGCATTGAGCCATGGCAGTTTAAGTGTTGTCGGACTCCTGGTTTGGTATGGCGTCAAGTAGAGTGAAACTTTAGGGTGATTCCTGAGGTTTCACTTGCTAAATGTGGCAAGGGGACTGCTTTCCTTGAGAAAACAGCACCAAATTGTTCCTTAGTTATAAGGGACTCAGATGTGTTCTACAGAGATCCAGATCCCACCCAGGATGAAAGGAAAAGAACATCAAATCTCCTGTCCGCTAAGGAGTGGAGGGGGTTGAAGAACTTCACATGGCCACATCTGTGCCGCCATCATGGATGGCTCACAGACACCACTAATTAAAAATAATTGAAATGAGAATCGACAGCAATATTAGGAACCTTTGATACTTTATATATACTTTCTACTATAAGAACACACTGGCTTAATTAATTTAAAAGGAAAAGATTGAATATTGGACAATTTGGAGGCAAGATAAACCAGGATGGGAAGAGTGTAGGAGAAATGGTGTGGGAAAGAGAAAGTGGAGTGAAGAGTGAAGTAGGAAGAATCAGATTGAAAAGCCAAGAAAAAAAGCTGAAGGAAGAAGGTTGAGTGAGTTGGAGGCATCAGGGAGGACAGATTGGAGTCGAGAGAAAGAGAAAGCCCAAAGAGAGATTTGAGAGAGAGAGAGAGAGATCCAGAGGTGGAGGGGGGAAAGGCAAGAGAGAAAGCTGAAGAAAAAAAGCTGTGTGAGTTGGAAACTGAGGGGAGGACAGATCAGAACGGAGAGAAAGAGAAAGCCCAAAGAGAGATCTGAGTGTGAGAGAGAGTGATCTAGAGAAAGAGAAAGCCGAAAGAAGAAAGCTGAGTGAGTTGGAGGTGGTAGGGAGGACAGATCGAAGTGGAAAGAAAGAGGAAGTTTAAAGAGAGACCTGAGTGGGAGAGAGAGAGCAATCCAGAGAGAGAGAAAGCTGAAAGAAGAAAGCTGTGTGAGTTGGAGATGGTGGGGAGGACAGATCGGAGTGGAGAGAAAGAGAAAGCCCAAAGAGAGATGTGAATGAGAGAGAGTGATCCAGAGGCAAGGGAAGGAGAAGGCAAGAGAGAAGCTGAAGGAGTGATCTAGAGAGAGAGAGAGAAAGAGAGAGAGAGAGACGAAGGAAGAAAATTAGAGTTGGAGATGGCGAGTAGGACAGATTGGAGTTGAAAGAGAAAGAAAGTGAAAGTTTGAAGAAGAGGTCCTGGGAAAGAGAGTGGGTGTTTGGAGGTCGATTAATATTAAGACTTGAAACTGGGATACTTTTACTTTATTATGAAATTGAGGCTTTCTCAAGGCCATTGAGCATGTGGGGGGAGGAAGTGTGCCTGTAGGAAAGTTGATGACAAAACTGCTTAAAGACTAGACAAGAGAGTTAAAGACAGTACCTACAGTACACATATTTTGAATTTTGAATGACTGACATCTACTGGTCAAAGAAATCAAAATAATTCCTCAGAGGACATCTTTGGCAAATTGATATAGAAGAATCATTGGAGGGACATCTGGTGGTCAATTGGATAGTTGAAACAAAAGAACTGATCAAAGAATCTTAAGTATATATTTTAGAAAACTTAAAGAAGAAGAGGGAAAAAACAAAAAGAGAAAGAGAAGAAAAGGAAATAGAAGAAGATAGAAGAACTAAGGAACATTTAAATATATATATATATATATTGGAGTGATATAATTTGTTAGATAATTTGGAATACATAATTTTTGTTTTAGGATTTAGAGGGCATACCAAACAAAAACATTTTGAAATATAGTCAAAGAATTGAAGTGAAGTAAAATTTAAATTGAATGTAAAATATTTCAGGAATAGTCAGTTGGAAGTGATTTGGATAAGATAAGGCGAAGTATTGATTGTTATTTGTGTATATTTACTCTCTCATCATATATTATATGATTAAGAGGAACATATAGTCAATGTAATAATAGGAAATTGTGTAACTATTTTGGTGTGAAAATAGATATATAATTATTGGATATTCTCTTGTTAATAATATTGTGATTGACTTTGGGTATACTGTCATATAATTGTTACACAAGTTATAAAAAACAAAAAACAAACAAACACATACAAAAAAGAGAGAAAGAGAGATGTCATTAATGACTAGATTACAATCCTCAAAGATGCAACAACAACAACAACAGACTCAAAGAAGACCATCAATAGATCAACCAAAAACGCCAAGATTACAACACAATAATTTTAGACGAAATAAAAATGGAAATAAAATATGATCTTAATGAAATAAAATAGTCAATAAGATCAATGACCACAGATGTAAAAATAGTAAAGTCAAAAGTAAACAAATTAGAAAAAAAAGAATAAAGAACTTGAAGAGAAATTAAATATTGAAATTGGAAAGAGGAGAGAAATACAAGATGAAAAATTAATGTGGGAATGTAAAATGAGAGAGAGATGTTTGAAGATCAGAGGGGTACTGGAATTAGAAAATGAAAATTTAAACAATACACTGACAATGATGCTGGCTGATTTTATTGGAAAGGACAAAAAAATGATGGAGTTGGAGATAGACAAGTAATTCCAGATTAGCTCTTGAATAGCAACACAAAAGAAGCTACCATGAGACATAGTAGTTTATTTTGTAAGAATGCAAATGAACGAGACAATTTTACAACAGCACTTTCAGACAAAACTGTGAATAGAAGGAGTGGACATACAATTACTTAAAGACATACCGGTACCTATTTTGGAAAAAAAGAAAGGAATCAGGCTTCCTAACAAGAAAGCTATGAGAAAACGAAATAAGCTACAGGTGGGAGAACCCTGAAGGACTGTCCTTCAGATACAAACAAAAGGGGATTAAAATAAATTCAATGCAAAATGCACAAGAATTTTTTGAGAGACTCACAAAAGATAAAGAACAGGAACAGGAAAAAGAACAGGAGGAAACACAGGCAAACGGATCACAACAATAGGACAACACAAAAAGAAATCTGGTGACTGAAATGGAAGGTGAGGAAGGAGAAGAAGAAAAGCATATTGGAGACTTCTAACACTATAAAATGTCTTTCATGGAATATAAAAGGACTAAATAGTCCACAAAAGCAGAAAATAATATATCTGAGAAGGCATTCGATAATGTTCATTGGGACTTTTTTATAGAAATTATGAAAAAGATGGAGATCAGATCCAATTTTTTGTCATGGACTAAAGAAATATATAAAAGATAGGAAGCCAGAATATTAGTAAACAGAGAAAAAACAGCAATTTGTCAAATTCAAAAAGGAACGAGACAAGGCTGCTCATTGTCTCCCTTACTGTTTATAATGACACTGGAGATACTTATGGATAAAATTAGGTTGAATTAATTAATAAAAGGAATAAAAATTAATATGATATGGCAATAACATTATCTAATCCTTTTTGAAAGCATTCAACCATTAATGAAGACAATTAAGGAATATGGAAGATATGCAGGACTAAAAATAAATGAAAATAAAACAAATATGATGGTGATGAAGGTGAACAAGATGGATAGAGAAACATTTTAGCAAATCTCTAAATTTGAAATAAAAAAAATAAAATACTTAGGAATTCATCTCACAAATAAAAATTCAGACTTATTCAAAAATAATTATGGCAGGGCCTGGCAAGAGGTAAAGAAGGATCTACAAAGATGGTCAAAAATGAATTTATCATGGATTGGAAGAATTTCAACTATTATAGTAAATATAACTTCAAAAATTATATTTCTTTTCCAAGCTCTTCCAATTGTAACTAACAACACTCCATTCAAAGAATGGGGAAAAGGTCATATAATCATTCATCTGGAAAAAGAAAAAAGCCAGAATAAAGATGAAAATCTTACAAGACAGTAAGGAAAGAGGAGATTTGATTATTTCAAACTTTAAAATATATTATTATGCATGTTGCCTAGAATGGATCAGTGAGTGTGTGACAATTAGGGATGAGAGACTGTTGCAGTTAGAAGAGCCAGACCTCCCTTTTGGTTGGTATGCATATTTAATATATGACAAAGTTAAAGTTAAGAGAATTCAATAATCATTTTATAAAAAAATCAATATTGAGAGGCAGGCAAAAATATCAAAGAATATATATTAGAAAAATACCAAAATGGGCATTGGTAAATGAGGCTTTTTATAGGAGAGAAAAAAATGAAAGAAGAAGAATGGATGACATACAATGACTTACTAATTTGGAAAAGAGGAAGACCAAGAATGAAAACAATGGAAGAATTATTGGTGGAAGGTCTGAAATGTAATTGATTCTTCTAAAGGCAAGTTTTAGAAAGATAGAGCCTCCCCGATGTGTGGAGAGGGGCTCAATGTTGCGCTGGCGAATTAAAAAGAGGCCGACACCTAATTGGCTGGGCAGGCCCTTCCTGCACCACCCAGCCAATTGGGAAGGGGATCCTCTAGGATCCCCAGCACACTGGTAGTCTCGCATCTCGTGAGACTACCAGTGAGATCTGGGGCTATATAGCCCCTGGCTGCCATGAGGAGGCAGCCATTTTAAAGTCTACAGACAAGCAGAGCGCTTGTCGGCAAGTGAGGAGGTGCTTTCGGAAGGAGCGTGACTGTGAACCAGGCTCCATCCTCGGCCTCTTGGTGGGTCATGGCGCAGTTTGGCCCAACCTGAAGGCCTTGGTAACCAGCAGCCTGTGTGCTGGGCCTTCACTGGGTTGTTTGCCACAACCTGTTCAGCATGGCCTCAGAGGACCGGTGGTGCTGTGGGATGTGGTTGGCCGGTCGGTGGGGCCCTTTGGGAGGCCCTCCAAGCCAGGGCGGCTTCTTGTTGGGGCCTGCTTGCCCTCAGGGCTTGGTGTGGCTCGGTGCAGGTGGCGGTGGTGCCCATTTTGAGGGCCTGGGGGTGACCGTGCACTTATAATTGGCACTCGGTGGGAGGCACTCTCGGGCTTGGGTGGCCTGTTGCCTAGCTAGGACTGCCTCCCTTTTGGGGGCCATAGGACAGTGGCCAGGCCGCAGGACCTAGTTGTCACTAGTGCCCGGTGCGGCCTAGCTCCCTACTGAAGGGAAGGCCTGGTAGTGGGCCTAGGTGTGTGCAGCCCTGTCAGTTTTACACTTGCTGGTGATACCAGCTTGGTTTTGCTTGTCCCAAAGGGCTTGGATTGGCCTTTAAGGCCGTGGTTGGGTTCCTGCTTGGGACAGGTTTGGATTGGGGACCCGTGCCTGAGGGGCATATGCTTACACTCTGCCTTTTGGAGGGAAGGAATCATTTTTGGCTGGGCACATCAGCCTAACAGGGTTTGCTTTACTTTTGGCTTTGGGTATTCTCCTTAATAGGAGCATTTCAACCTGAAGCCAGTGTGGGGCTTTTATTATTATTTGTTTTGAGCCTCATTGGTGTTATTGGGGCTGCTGTTTATTCTAAGTCATAAGAGGGGTTTTAGCCTTTAGAAAAGCACTATAACCCACGGCAGCCTGTTAGTCAACTTGTTATACAGAGTCATCATGCCACGCAGCAAGCCACAGTCTAAATGGCGTGCGACTTTCACTGGACCTGGTATTCGACAGTCAGCCCCGAAGATGGCATTGGACACACAAGGCAGAGGAGATGAAATAACAGTCCAATTAACACAACTAGGCCATACTATGCAGGCCTGTGTTGCAGTTTGTGAGCAGTTAGCTCAGAAGGGGATACAGGGTCCTACAACTGGAACTCAGGCTAGCTCATCTTCCAGCGAAGATCAAACTTTGGGATCACAGGCTACACAGGTGCAATTAGCTACTGCATCTGGCATGTCTTCAGACAGTACAGCACGTGATCATCCAGCTACCTCAGCTATAGAAGTTGGGCAACCAACCATAGCTGATATTATGGAACTGCTGAGGAGAGTTCCTGGTGTGGGATAACAGGGAGCGGCGGCACCTGTGTTTGAGCAGTCCACTCTGGCATATTTGTATAATTTTGTGGTTTCAGGTCAAGGCAGTGGGATGGCACCTGAAACATGTGAGGGTTTTAACAGAGATAGGGGAAGTTCTTCCACTCTACAGCATGGCACCCAAGCAGCAGTCACATCACACTAGGAGGGAGCTTCACAAGCATCGAGGGATGCTTCTCAGCAATTGCCCAATATAGGTTTGTCTCAATCTTCTAACTTTTTGGCTTGGCCCACCTCGGTATGGACTCCAGGTGGGCAAGGAGGGCAAACCTCTTCTGAGGAAGGCTCTACTTTTGTTTCTCTTGCAACACCCTTGACAACATCGGTGACAGCTCAGGTGTCTGACTCAAGGGTGCAGGGTGAGCTGCCCTCAGTGTTCAGGGTAAGTGACTCGAGGGCGGTGGTGACATTAGGAGTGTTGGGTCTAGCTGGGGTGGAAAGAGCAGTGGAGTCCAACCCTTATGCTGGGATGTCCACTCCTTTGGGATCACATCTCCCCCTCTCTACTAAAGAGAGAATTTGGAAAGGGGAGTACATTGACTTGTTCTCCCTTACATTTCATGACTCTGAGCTGAAGATTATGGTAAAGGATGGGGTCGTATTTAGTCTTCCAAAGGAATTCCAGGCTCACAAGTGTCCTAAGCTTGAGAGGAACTTTGTGAACTGGATGATGGGTTTCACCATTTATAAGGGAGTGATTGAACAGAAAGACCAGGTCAGGTCTTCTGATTTTTCTAAGTATCAGGAGATAATGATTAAAGTATTGTCATTTCAATTCGACGGGATCTGCATGGCTCCAGTATGATGTGCAGTTCAGGATGAGAGCCGCTTTGGATCCTTCCTTATCGTGGCAGCATGTTCAATCTGAGTTGTGGGCGGATGTTATGCTGGGGGACTCCCCTTCAAGCAGGTGTGACAATGGCTTTGTGCCTATGGTCACGCAGCCAAAAGGGCAGTATGTGAGGCCTAGCATGGCGGAGAGAAAAGCAATAGGTCTATGTTGGGACTTCAATGCAGGTAAGTGCAGGAGGCATCCCTGCAGGTATGATCACAAATGTAACACCTGTGGAGGCAATCACCCAGGCACATCCTGTTACAGAGGTAAGAAGTCTGGGACCTCCCAACCAAACACACCGGGAGGAAAAAGCACCAACACCAATTAAGTTGGGTGTTTGGCTGCATGGCTACGGATTTACCCTAATCGAAAGTCTGCACAGTAGTTGTTGGAAGGTTTTTCTTATGGTTTTCGTATACCTTATTCTGGTTCAAGAGTTCACCGATTTGCACCTAATGCAAGTTCGGTGAGGAAATTACCTGGGATTGTGAGGGGAAAAATTAGAAAAGAACTAGCTGCTGGTAGGATATCTGGCCCCCATCAACATTTGCCTATGCCAAAGCTAAGGTTGTCAGCTTTGGGTGTTGTGTCCAAAAAGGCACCAGGTGAATACCAATTAATTCATAATTTGTCATATCCTAAAGGAGAATCTGTGAATGATGCTATTGATCCGACTTTGACATCGGTGAAATATGCATCATTTGACTCAGCAGTACAAATGGTGCGGGCATTGGGTAAGGGTGCCCTGTTGGATATAAAATCTGCCTTCAGGCTTCTCCCAGTACATCCTGAGGTTTTCCATTTGAAGGGATGCATTATTTTAATAAAACAATGCCAATGGGGTGTTCTATTTCTTGTTCTGCCTTTGAGAAATTTAGTACCTTCTTGCACTGATATGCTGTCAAGAGGTCAGGTAATCCCACTGTTACTCATTATTTAGATGACTTCTTGTTTGCTGAGGCTCCTGGGTCAACAGGGTGTGAGGATACTTTGTCGGCGTTTCAGGTGTTGACGGCTGAGATGGGTGTCCCTTTGGCAGAAGAAAAGATGGAGGGTCCTGGCACACATCTTATTTTTCTGGGTATCAAATTAGATACGGTTGAGGGAATATCCCGCCTTCCAGTCAAAAAACTGGAGGCAATGAGACATCAGGTGAGGTTAATGGGGGGTAAAAGCAAGGCCATGCTTCATGATTTTCAATCCCTGACAGGTTTGTTAAATTTTGCTTGTAAGGTTATAGTTCTTGGATGGGCATTTTGTGCTCATTTATACAATGCCACGAAAGGGGTTTCTTCCCCGCATCACCACATTAGGATTACAAGTGGGATACGAGTGGATTTGAAGGTTTGGGAGTCACTTTTAGACCAATTTAATGGACTTTCTTTTTGGAGGTCTGAAATGCTCTTAAAGGCGGATCTGCAGGTACACTCCGATGCTTCTGGTGTACATGGCTTTGGTGTTTACTGGAAAATCCAGTGGGTGGCTGAGAGTTAAATGTATTGTTTCAGGCTCACCATGTCCCGGGTTTACTAAATCCTTTGGCAGATGCCCTTTCCCATTTTCAGTTTTGCAGGTTCCGTCAACTTGCCCTGTGCAACCACTGGAGGTACCAGCACATCTATGGAGCCTTGGAGAATAGAGATCAACAGGGCAATTCTCCAATCAGTCGCTCCTTCGACACGCAAGTCGTATCAGCTCGCAATTCAAGCTTTCAGACAGTTTCTCTCTGTGGTGGGAGAGGTTGAAGTTTGGCCCCTGAGGGTGGAAATTGTTTTGCACTTTGCTGTCCACCTTAAGCATTCTGGTTTGTCCCCAGTTATGATCATGGGGGAGGTTGGTGGCTCTGTCCTTTTATTCTAGAGCAGGGGGGTTTACTGACCCTACTGTGGACTTTAGATGTTTGTAGGGCCTTGGAGGGATGGACTAGGAAGCTTCATGCAGCACGCGACAATCGCTTGCCAGTAACAGGAACGATTCTCATTCAGATTTGGCAATCCCTTCAAGCTGTGTGCTCTTCGCCCCAGGAAGTTATTCAGTTTAGGGCAGCTTTTTCTTTAGCCTTCTTTGCCACCACTAGAATAAGTGAAATTGCCCCTGGCTCCCACTCTGATAAATCAGGCAGAGCACTTTGTTTATCAGATGTTCAAATCTCGGAGCAGGGCATTCACATATGTTTCAGGTGTTCAAAGACTGATCAATTGGCTAGAGGCCAAACTGTAGTTTTGTCTAAGGTGTCTGAGGGTCAGATCTGTCCTGTTTCAGCACTGTCTGACTAACTCAGAATTCGCCTGACTAGCCCTGGGGATTTGTTCCTCCATGTTTTGGGCTTTCCATTGACCCAGTTCCAATTTCGAGCTGTGCTGCGGGAGACGTTGAGACATGCTGGTTTGTCAGTGGATCAATTTTCATCACATTCTTTTCAAATTGGGGCTGTGACTGCTGCTCTGCTCAGGGCTTAAGTGATGCTGCGATCTGGCGGATCGGGCATTGGCGATCTAGGGCTTTTAAATCCTACATCCATCCTTAGTAGTGTTGTTTGTAATGTTGATATCAGTTGTTAGAGTTGTCTGTTTACTGCAACTTCTGTTTCTATTGAGCAGGTTTGGAACAGGGTGATGTATGGATCATTGGTCACAGCCTTGTTTTTTGGGGCTGAGCATCACATCCTTCAGTATCGATGAGACCTGACCCTAGGGATAGAGGAGATCCATCAGATACGCTGGTTTGAACACAAAGGCATGCTGTGGGGAGCTCTGATCCCATGTGTCATTGAGCTTTTGGTGATTCTGGCACCACCCAAGATTCTTGTGGTTCATTTGTGTGAAAATGACTTAGTTAAACTTCCTTGTTTCCAGTTAGCCAAGCAAATCTTGAGGGACATGCAAGACATCCAATGAAGATTGCCACAAACTGTAGTTATGTGGATCAAGTTTTTGCCACACTGTTCTTGGGCAGGGGCAAGGAAGGACTCTTCTATCAATGTGGCTTGTCATCAGTTGAACAGATCTGTGGCTAAGAAATGTGGGGGCTTGAGGATTTTGGTTGTGGAGCACATGTGGTTTGTATGCCACATCTGTACAGGGTGATGGGGTTCATCTCTCCCCTGAGGGATGTGATGTTTACTTAGATTCAACTGCTCGTCACATTGAACAAGCTCTCCTGGGGGGGGGAGGAGATGCCAAGCTAGGCTGGCCACCTCCTGTGGTGGGCAGGGACCCCCCCCAGGGGATAATTCGGTTAATTGAAATCACCAAATTGGATTACTTATTTGGATTAAGAGTAGACGTCATAATGGCCTTTGCAGACTGCCAGAAACAGTGCACATTAAATTGAGGCACTGCCCTGGCTCAGTGCTAGGGAATCATGGGAACTGTAATTTATTGTGGCACAAGAGCTCTCTGACAGAGAAGGCTCAATGTCTCAGAAAAAAATACAATTCCCATTGACTCCCTAGCACTAAGCCAGGGCAGTGCCTCAATTTAATGTGCACTATTTCTGGCAGTCTGCAAAGGTCCTAAATTCTCTATGATGTCAGCAACTAAATTGATGACCTCACAACTGGATTACATCATGTGTTTAGTTATGATGTTACATCCGGTGTGTGTGGGGAAGATGATTTATTGATTTATTCTTGCCACGTGCTGAGGAAGGCTTGGTTACCCTGATAACCTGTTTAGTTATCTGCATTGATACATGTGTCAAGAACAAAATAATTGTGATAGATGCTATTTTGTTAATGAAAATGGTTTCAACCCTGTACAGATAAAAATTAAAGTTGTGGCCAATTTTTATCCAAAAAAATTGCATGCGGAATCCTTTTGTGCCAGTGCAATTAAAATAGATGAAAAAAACAAGACAAATTGAGAATGAAGAAACAGAATTTGAAAAATTACTGACACACAACATGTGGTCTCAAAATTGTATAGAATACTATTGAAAGTTGAGATGGAAGAGGAGACTGTTAAACAATATATGATAAACTGGGCTCAAGATGTAGGGAAACCAATATTGAATGGGAAGAAGAATTGGAAGGAAAGATGGAAGGAAAGATTAAAGTATACATTGAACTATGAATAAAGGAAAACTATTATAAGAGGCAATACCAATGGTATTTAATGACAGAGAAAATATCTAAGATTTACAAAAATAATAAAGGGAATGTTGGAACTGTTTAGAATCGAGTGGCTCTTACATGCATATGTGGTAGGACTGTAAAAGAATGAAAAACTACTGGTCACAATACATATGGAAATAGAAAAAATCTTAAACATCAAGATGATTAAACAACCCACCACATATTTATTAGGAATGTAGATGAAGAAAATGAAAAGAAATTCAACAAGATCCTTTTTTACATGTTATATGCAGCAAGAACTATTATTGGGGGGGGGGGGATGGAAAAGTAAATAGGCTCCAAATTTAGAATGGCAGCTTAAATTAAATGATATGGAAATGTATAAACTGACATCTCTCATGAAAGGACAAACTAGAAACAAATTTGAAAAAGAATGATCCCCGATCACGAAATATTTTATAGAAAAATGGGGTGAGAACAGTGTGATAGCTTTGAAA
>CM034708.1:67131065-67145087 GCA_020142125.1 Phrynosoma platyrhinos
ATAACTATTAGCATTACACTTAGTGTTATATGGGAATTACACTTTATGAGTAGCATTAGTGCAAAAAAGCATTGCTAAGGATTCTGTACGGTATGAAACAGGAAGAGGTCAATGGGGGGGTGACACTATGAGTGACCACACCGGGTGACACCAACCCTAGGGATGCCTCTGGGTCAGGATAAGGCCTGGATCTGGCAGACCAGGGGTGGATCTGGTGGATATGGCCTGATTATGTACAAAGGGGACTCAACATAGGTCTAAATGCCCTCCATTTGTTATGTTGCAAAAACTCTGTGGCAGACCCCAACAGAAAAGACACCCTCACATGCTCAGATTATCTTCTGAAATTTAATTTGTAATCTGTAGATCTTGAGCAGCATGGTGGCAGTGGCAGCGGCAGTGGCAGGGGCCATGGGAAGACTAGGCGGAGGCCCAGAAGCCCGCCCAACTCACCACCTTTTTGGCAGTGCGGCGGCACAGCGGCAGCTGCAGCAGGCAACCTAGGAGGCTCTGAGCAGAAGTATTTAGCCCGGCCAGCACCATCCCCTCCAGCAGCACAGCGGCAGTGGCAGTGGCAGCGTTGGGGGCCATAGGAAGACTGGGCGAAGGCCCAAAAGCCCACCCAACTCATCGCCCTTTCGACAATGTGGTGGTGCAGCAGCAGCTGCAGTAGTCAAGCTAGGAGGCTCTGGGAGAGAGGATTTAGCCTGCCCAGCACTATTCCCTCCAGCAGTGTGGCAGCAGTGGCAATGTCGGGGGCTGTGGGAAGACCAGGCAGAGGCCCAGAAGCCTGCCCAACTCACCACCCTTTTGCCGGCGTGGTGGTGCAGCAGCAGTTGCAGCAGGCAAGGTAGGAGGCTCTGGGTGGGAGTATTTAGCCCGCCCAGCACCATCCCCTCCAGTAGTGCGGCGGCAGTGGCAGTGGCAATGGCGGGGGCCACAGGAAGACCAAGTGGAGGCCCAGAAGCCCACCCAACTCACTACTCTTTTAGTGGCACGGCAGCACAGTGGCAGCTGCAGCAGGCGACCTAGGAGGCTCTCAGCAGGAGTATTTAGCCCACCCAGCACTATCCTTCTAGCAGCGTGGCAGCAGCGGCGGCAGCAGCATTGGGGGCAGCGGGAAGACCGGGCAGAGACCCAGATGCCAGCCCAACTCACCACCCTTTTGCCGGTGCGGCGGCACAGCGGCAGCTGCAGCAGGCGAGCTAGGATGCCCTGGGCGGGAATATTTAGCCCACCCAGCACCATCCCTTCGAGCAGCATGGCGGCAGTGGTGGTGGCAGTGACGGGGCCATGGGAAGACCAAGCGGAGGCCCAGAAGTCTGCCTAATTTGCCATCTTTATGGTGGCTTGCTACTTGCGCCTGCAGTAAAAGCTCCCTGTATTATGCGTAGAACATTGCAGAACTATTAATGCTGTAAGCAGGGTTTGGGCTTGAGCTTTTTCTGTTTAATCCACCCTGTCTTCTTAATATCTGGAGTACCCGCAGCAACAACTTGGTAGGAAGGGTGGTTTGTTTTCTTTGACTCCTCGGCTATTTCAGGCCAGGAACGATTTGGGAGCGGACATTGGAGTTATGCAGGGGAAGGGGAGGTATGGTGGAGCGAACAGATGTTACAAAAGAAAGCGGGATCATTGCTTGAAAGCCATACTGCTTTCAGTTCACTCTGCTCCCTGGACTGGGATGGAGAGCATACCAATCATTCCACAGAACCTTACACAGAACCTTACCTTGCTCCTCTGCAATGCCAGGTCAGTTAAAAGTAAGACTCATATTATATACAATCTTCTCCAAGATGAGGTTGCTGATCTAGCTTGCTTCACAGAAACCTGGCTGAGAGAGGACAGCACTGTTACTTGGTTGTAGGCCCTCCCTGCTGGTTATTCTGTTAGTGAGCAGGTATGGGGAAGTGGTGGGGGGGTGGCGTGGCCCTGGTTCACAAGAACAACTTAATCTTGGCCAGGTTACCTGTCCGGAACATGGTCCACTTCGAGTGTATGTACCTGAGCCTGAGTACCAAGGATAGTTTGGGGATTATGTTAGTATACTGACCAGCCTGTTGTCTAGCAGACTTCCTGACCAAGCTGACACAGCTGATCTCTGAGTTGCTGTTGGAGTCACCCAGACTTTTAGTTTTGGGTGACTTCAACATTTTGGGCAAGTTCAACATTCAAGACCAGTTTGGAAAATCTAACTGGTGCAGCTCAGGAGTTCATGGAAACCATGACAAACATGGGCCTATTCCAATTGGTCGTCGGGCCCACACATTGTGTGGGTCATACACTCGATGCAGTCTTCAGTACGGAACAGGAATATCCATGGGCGGAGGTTATTAAGACCACCGCATTGTCATGGATGGATCATTTCCTGATCAAGACTGAACTAAGCACCACAGTCCACCCCACTGGGGGTGGGGGACTTATTAGGATGGTCTGCCATCGAAGGCTAATGGAACCAATAGGATTCCAGAAAGTCTTGGAGGGTTTAATGGTTGATAATGCCGGTGATTCTGTTGAAGCTTTGGTTAACACTTGGAACACCAATCTCACCAAGGCTATCAACATGATCACCCCCAAGCATCCTTTCCAACCTGCTTCAAATTGTAGGCCATGGTATACATCTGAGCTTAGAAAAATGAAGTGGGTTGGACAATGACTAGAGCACATCTGGCAGAAAATTCAACTCATATCCAACAAGACTCATCATAGGAACTTTCCTTGGGCCTATTGAGAGGCAATACGTGCAGCGCAGAAATCTTTCTCTTCTGTACGTATTGTGTCTGCAGAGTCTGGTCCAGCAGAGCTGTTTAGAGTGGTAAGGGAGCTGACACAGGTTACACCTATGCAGAACCCGTTGCTTAACCCAACAATGGCCTGCTGTGATGCATTTAATAACTTCTTTGCAGATAAAATCTCTCGGATAAGAGCCAACTTAGAAGCCAGTATTTTGACAGAAACAAATGATGAAGTGTCCAGCAATTCCGTTGATGTAAATTTACTGGATCAATTTCAATCTGTGAGTACTGAGGACATGGACAAGCTACTTGGAAGGGTGAGGAAGAAGACTTGCCCTCTAGATCCTTGCCCTTCATGGCTGGCCATCTGAGGGGGGGGGTGCCTTAATGGTGTTTCTTAAGGACATCATCAGTGCATCCCTCAGGGAAGGTTATGTTCCATCTTGTTTAAAGGAGGCGGTGGTTAAGCCCCTTCTGAAAAAACTTCCCTGGACCTCCTGGACATGATCAACTATAGTCCGGTCTCGACTTTACCATTGTTAAGCAAAGTGATCGAGAGGGCGGTTGCTCTTCAACTCCAAGTAGTCTTGGATAAAACTGGTTATCTAGAACCATTTCAAACTGGCTTTAGGATGGGATTTGGAGTTGAGACTGCCATGATTGCCTTGACGATGACCTGCATCTGAGCATTGACAGGGGTAGTGTGACCTTGTTGGTGCTCTTAGACCTCTCAGTGGCTTTTGATACGGTAGATCATATCATACTCTTGGATCACCTAAGGGGGTTGGGAATCGGAGGCACTGCTCTACAGTGGTTCCATTCCTTCCCCTCAGGTAGATCCCAGGAGGTTCTGCTCAGGGACAGCTACTCCAGCAAAAAAGGAGCTTACTTGTGGCATCCCGCAAGGCACCATGCTGTCCCCGATGCTGTTCAACATCTATATGAAGCCACTGGGTGAGATTATCCGGAATTATGGGGCTGGGTGTTATCAATATGCTGATGACAGCCAGATCTACTTCTCCATATCTCGATCGTTGGCCTCGAATTCTGATGGCATCTCTCGTTTCAATGATTGTCTTAAGGCAGTAATGGGCTGGATGAGAAAAAAAACGGATTGAGATTAAATCCAGACAAAATGGAAGTGCTCATGGTAGTGGCCCCGAAACTAAGGATTAGGCTGCAACCTCCAGTCCTGGATGGGGTCACACCCTCCACATAGGATTGTGTTCGTAGTCTGGGGGTGCTCCTTGATTTGTCACTTCAGATGACTAGTCAGGTGAATGCGATGGTCAGGAGTGCCTGTTATCAGCTTCGGCTGATATGCCAGCTGCACCCTTTCCTGGAAGTAAGGGATCTTGAGACAGTTGCTGGTAACCTTCCGTCTAGATTTCTGTAATGCGCTCTACATGGGGCTACCCTTGTGCTTGGTCCAGAAACTTCAATTGGTACAAAATATGGCAGCTAGAGTGGTCTCAGGTACATTGCGAAGATATCACATAACTCCTGTATTAAAATCCTTTCACTGTCTGTCTATCAGTTTCCAGGCCCAGTATAAGGTGTTGGTTATGATATTTAAAGCCCTAAATGGCTTGGGTCCAACTTATCTTTGGGACCGCCTCCTCCCATATAATTCCCCCCCCCCCCATACACTCCGATCCTCTGGGAGGAATCTGTTACAGCCAATGAAAATTAGGCTGTCGACAACTTCTGAGAGGGCCTTTTCAGTCATCGCTCCCAAATTATGGAATGGCCTGCCAGATGAGATCTGTCAGTTGACAACTTTAAGAAGCTTCAAAAAAGCTGTTAAGATGGATCTCTTCCAGCAGGCCTTCCCTGACTAGTTTCCTGGCCTCAAGTGTCTCCTTATCCATCCTTATTTTGATCATAACTTTAATTGTTGATGGATTGTTTTAATTATGTTTTAGCTATTTTGTTTAGCTATTTAATTATGTTTTAACTAAAATTGTTTAATTCTTTTTTAAGGGGTGGGAGGGTTGTGTGATTTGGGATTGTATTTTAAAGTTGTATGTTATTTTAAATTGCTGTAAGCTGCCTCAATTGCTTGGCAGAGGGGTGGGATATAAATAAAAATTATTATTATTATTATTATTATTATTATTATTATTATTATTATTATTATTATCCAAAATTCATCCAATATACACATATGTTTTACAAAATCCAAACATAGAATATCTTACATGCAGGAAGTTAGTTGATACCTCCAGTTATGGGTTTCTGTGGATGATTTTTCACAGATAGTTTTTTAAAAGTTGGATGCAATGCCTGTGTCTTGCAAAAAATTAATCCAGTGGGTCTTCCTCTTGATCCCCTTTCCCCTACCATGCCCCTCTACAACCTGCAGCAGTACACCTGGGACAAGTATCAGACCCTCATGAGCTGCCTTTGAGGCTCCCATTGTCCTGTTTTGCTCTTGGGAAACAAACCAGGCTTGCAGCAGGAAGTCTCAGCATCCCAAGAAGACTCAGTGTCCCAGAGATTTTTAGAAGAGAGAAAGGGTCCGAGCTCACAAAAACATCAGCTGAGAAATAGGTAGTCCAGTCCCATCCAGTCCAAATCATTCACAGGTCACTCTTCAGTAAGGGTTGTCCAAAAAAAGCAATCAGAAGTCCAGGTAGAGTTCAAGGCAAATAGGCAATATGTCACAGAACACAACACCAGTGTAGCTTTCTCCCAAGGAAAAAGTTAGTTGACAGCTACAATTGTCGAGGGGAGGTGCTGGGTTATTATAGCTCACCCAGGTCTCACAGGTGCTCCCTAATTGTAGCATATTTCCTATATAAATGCTGAGACCATCTGCATCTTTCTCTGCCCTCCATGAAGGTAGGTGTCTCCATGAGGGTGTCTCTCTCAGGGTTGTGGCTGATGGGAAATCTGTTCCTATAGCTGATGGAGCCTTTTTTCTTGTGGCTGCAGACCTGGCATGGTTCTCAAGGTCTATATCAGAGCCTTCATTCTCAAACTCAAGAGTCCATCCCAATATCCTGTAAGCAGGGCAAGACACCCAGGCACAAGTCTGAGGAATAATTTTTGCCAGTCCCCATGCGTCTGAGCTAGTAATCACCACAGAGAGTGGTGATTCCCTTAGCGCTATCACTAAAAGGGCAAGCTTAGCAATGCCATAACAACCAGAGGTCCCATAAGAACATCTCTGAGTGATTCGCTGCTGCCTCCTGTTTTCCCCATAGAAGTTCTGCACTGTAACCAGTATCTTCATTAGACCAGATTCCTCTGGAGTCAACCAACAGTTTTGGAGGTAGGAAGTGTCCCTCCAATTCATACAAATTTCTTAATATTTCTGTGGTAAAGGGATAGAATCTGGGCTATTGAGTGTCATGGGGTTACTCAGAATGAATGTAACACCATAGCACACATTATTTTGAGTGACAAGGAGCAGCTCTGTCTTGTTTGGATTAAGCTTCAGTTTGTTCTCCTTGCTAAATACCTGCTAGATGATGGGACTGCCAGAAATAATGCAGCTTGAGACCACTTTAACTGTCCTGGCTCAGTGCTAGAGAATCATGGGAACTGTAGTTTATTGTGGCACCAGAACTCTCTGACAGAGAAGGCTCAATGTCTCAGAAAAAACTACAATTCCCATGATTCCCTAGCATTGTGCCAAGGTAGTTGAAGTGGTCTCAAACTGCATTATTTCTGGCAGTCTGTAAAGGTTCCTTCCAGTAGATTTATTTCCAGGGGATTCTGAGAGTTGCTCGATATGGAGATGGAATGGGAAATTTTGCTTTCCCAGTCAAAATCCACTTATCCACCCAACAATCACAGCAGACAGTTCTTGCTTCCTATAGTCTCTGGCCCAATTCTGTTCCACTTAAGGAACAGGGCTGGAGATGGGGAGACTGGGTTTTACTTATAAAGTTCTCCCAAAGTGTTAGTATGCAATTGAAGGCTTCCCTCCAGAAAAAAATCCAAGACAGAAGCACATTCTACTTGAGTGTGAGGTAGGAAACTGCAATTTTCACCTCATAACTGATACTCTGCACCAATGCTGTCCAGACACAAGTAGATATTTTCAGAAGGTGGCAGGATTGAGAAGTAGAATTGCATTATGAGGGAATAGTTATAATATGGGTTCAATCATATGCACCTTTAAAATGTTTTTAAAAATAAAAAAACTCAAATCTTGAATTTGCAATTTCATATAAGGGATACCATTTTACTATGTCATTATATACAACTGGACTTGAAGCATCACAGGGGAGAGGATTCAGACTGCACCGGACAACCCAGAAGAGGGGTGATACCTGGCTGAGTGTCCCCCACATAACTCCCTGCCACACACCACAGAATGTGGCAGGGAGGGAGGAGCCCAGAATACTCCTTCCTCCCTGCTCAGCACAGCTTTACAGCAAAGCTCTGTTATCACAACAAATGTCAATTCCCATAATTCTATAGTATTACGCCATGGCAGTTAAAGTAATATCAAGCCAGATTATTTCTGCAGTGTGGATGCAGCTATTGTTACCATTTTTATTTAAAAGGTCCAGGAGAAGCCTGGATTAGGTACAGGGTGAGTATTACCTGGGGATAGAGCTGTGCGATAAAATCTATTCCTGTGAATTTACACCCCATGCCTAGCACAGAATAAAAGCCAATGCACTAATCTCTTAGGCGTGTGGTTATCTTTTTATATTTTCAAGTGATGGTCTTAACAGCTAATACCCATGTGTAATATCTGTTTTGCCAGCTACATAAGGCCTTATAATTAGTTGAATAGCCAAATTCTGTTTAACAAGAATGTTGCATGCAAAAGTGAAAAAGCAAGGGGGAACATATTAGTATAAATCCTTTGGGACATAGCTATGCAAACCCCATTAAGAGTAATGAAAATCAAGCAATTAATCCTGGGGCATTAAAAAAAATCTTTCCCTTAAGTGTCTTAAAGAATGTCATTTTCATATCAAGTAGTTGTGAGTATATTGGTGTTGTTTTGTGAAATTTAACATCCAAGAAAGAAACTTCTGCATATGTAGCAAAGGTGATCATGGTAAATTGTTCATCAGGGAGCTTCACAGTGTGGTGTACATAATTTTTATTGATGAGAAAGATGTCAGGTGTGTGGGATTGGTATAAAGGTGGCAGATCCTTGGGTAGCTTCCAATTCATTTTCAAATTACTTCTAAATATTTGATTAGCCATAAATTTTTCAAGCAAACCTCTGTTAGGATTTTTGATCAAGAGTATGTTTTTCATGCATTGTCTTTTAACTTCAGTTTCAAAGGTAAAAGACACTGTTCTCTTGCTAATGCAGCTGTGTGAGAGACAACTGAAAAGGGTACTTCTAAATTAAATTAAGAGGGACATTGAGAAAATAAAGCAGCGCCCAGATATTTTAGAGTGAGGTGAGAAAATTTGGTGAGAAGAATCCTAGCCTCTTCTCAATTCAAGGATTATTCCATGAAATTTAAATTTAAAGAAAGTAACACTTTTTTTCTGTGCAGAAAGTAGTATTTCTGTGCAGAAATATTTTTGTATAGAAAATAATCTGTGGAGAATACAACATTTTTCTGTGCATTTTATCCTGTGTCTCCTGTTCTACATAGAATTAGCTGCTATAGTTTTTATATTAAAAAGGAAGGTGAGTGGTAGTCAGGAACCCTGATGGTGCAATGGATAAATGCCAGTACTGCAGCCAGTATTACATCCCCAAGGTTGTGAGTTCAATCCCAGAGCTCCAGGGTTGATTAAGCTTTCTATCCTTTCATAGACCAATAAAATGAGTACCCAGCTTGTTAGGGGGCAATTAGCTTACATGTTATAAACTGCTTAGAGACTACTTAGCTTAGTATGAAGTGGTATAGAAATGTAAATACTATTGCTTTAGTTATTCAACCAAATGCATCTCTGGATGAGTCCAACCAACCACCAAACATTTAGTATAGTGCATTGCCATCCTCTTTGGCTCTCCAGAATTTTATCCTTTCCTCCCTCTTTTGTGTGTCTCCCTTGTTGTTGTTCCTCTCTTGGTCCTTTTAAAGTCCCTTCTGGATCATGGCTGATTGAAGACACATTTTATCCAGTGAAATTTGGCACCAAGCCTGGGAAGCATATTGGGGCACTGAGGAAATGAAACACACCTTCAAACAGATTGAAGCGTATGCATTATTAATTTTGTTATTTTCAAGCATATTAAATAATGTTTTACTGGCAACAAATAGATGAGCTCTAATAACAGCCAAATAAACAAGGAAGAGGGCTGAGGCACACATCAGATTAATGAAGAAGATAGCATGAAACCTCCTGAGCTTTGATGCAGTGCTATAAATCTGCCTGGGAAAGCTTCATTCACTAAAAGGACTGTGACCTCTTTAGATTTTATTATTCTCCCTCAATTAAGCTGTTTCAGCTTCCAACAATGTGCATCATCTGTGGATGACTTTTTCTTTGGTTACAATGGTCAGAAGTGCTGAGCTAAATGTCAGAAGGACACACTGCTTGTACAAGCCAAAGCAATAACAATTATTCTTAGCAAATACTTTATCAGCCAAACTTCTTGCTTGTGTGTTTCTGACAAGATGACTCTGAAGGCATGGTGACCAAAAGATGATCCAAGAACAGTTATTAGGAGAGTCCTTTACAAGAGGTGGGATCTTGTTCATCTTGGGCCTATGCTATGCCTAGCAGCAAAGCAAAATAGTTAGAATAACTTTAGTTCCCATTGAAAAAGTGGAACAAGTGTCATTCCTTGGTCTCAATGAGAACAAAATGACTATATTTTTTTTCTGGATCCATACCAGTGTAGTTTTGAAGCACTATTACATTTGATGCGGATGAAAATAGACTAGGAAAGACTAGGCAATGGGAAAAGAGAGGTACCATTTGGAAGGAATTAAGCCACCACACCTATGAAATCAAAAATCAGGCATGGATGAGATCGTATGAGCCATCAAAACACGAACCAGATTTTAGTACCAGAAAGAGGTATTATAACCGAGGTTTGGGAAACTGTAGAGGAAAAGACCCATTGTATTTGCTATGAATATTACTTAGCAAGCCAATACCTTCATAGATATTTCAGTTTTAAAAAGCATAATCTGAATTTCAGGAGCCAGAAATACAATTGCATGTCTTCACTTAAAAGTCAAAAAATTCTGTAACATTTTAATCGATATGAACACCTATCATGATGCTTCAGTTCTGACATTTAAGAGAAACTCTTCATGCAAATAAACTATGTGACTGAATTGTCAGAAAAGAATATCAAATGCCAAGAACAGAAATACAATGAAGCACATGATATTGACTGAAATCCTTCATGTGCATTTGTCTCAAGTGGAAATTAAATTTGAACTTGCCAACTTTGAAGTTTAGGAATGATTGTATTGTGCATACTGGTATAAATAGTAAATCAAAATTAAATATCACATTAAAATATACTTCTTACTGTTGTGTTTCCTGTCCTCTAAATGTAGGTTCAGTACTGAAATGCTAATACGTTCAGAGCTGACATCCTGAAAATCTCTTTTAAAATGAGAAAGATCTCTTTTCCAGATGAAGGTGATGTGTTTTTGATATCTGACTTTAATACTTTCTTTTGATTCCACATTCTCATAGTACTACATAAAAATTAAAGGCCTTTTGTTGGTCAGAAATGGGCAGTGGGGAGGAGAGATAACAAATACATAACAAATACAGAACTGAAAATCCACATTGCTAAATTCTGTGATTACTGAGAACTGAAAGATGCATTTACAACTAACTAAATGAAATGACATAATGAAAACAGGGGGGAAAATCCTAACTGATTTTTCAAAAAGTAAAATTGATATAGCTGTGTTAGTCTGTAGAATCAGTATGTAGAGAGATCTTTAGCACCTTTGATACTCAAAGAAAGAAATTGGCAGCATGAGCTTTCGTAAACTTCAGTCTACTTCCTCTGCATTTGGTGGACCAAATGCATCTGGGGAAGTAGATTGAAGCCTACAAAAGTTCATGCTGGCAATTTCTTTCTTTCAGTTAGTCTCAAAGATAAAATGGACAGTTCTTTATATGTATTTCACTCCTTTTCCAAAGTTTCTCATTTACACTAGTGTTAGTGAAAGGGGGGAAAAGTACAAAGTCTATTTGCAAATGAATTATGGATCAACCATTCTATTATTCATTACTTTCTCAGCAAAGTAAGTGTCTCAGACATCCATTATACAAGATCTTTAATCTTTATCTTCTGAATCATTGCCAAAACATACTATTTTCACCACAAGGTTTTACACTTAGTTTGTTCATGGATTACATATTCATGCAAATTTTATAAGGTAAGGCTGATTTTTTTTTTTTTTTTTTTAAGCAGCATTGATATCTAAGGTGGCATGCTCTCTGTTATGATGGTTTCCAGTTTGTGGAGTTTTTACCTATGGAACCTTGGGTGGCTATATTATTATTATTATTATTATTATTATTATTATTATTATTATTATTATTATTATGTTTATTATGTTTATTATGTTTATTATGTTTATTATGTTTATAATTATTATGTTTATTTATATCCCACCTTTCTCCCAGTACAGGAACTCAAGGCGGATAACAGTTTTGAGGATGCTTTCCTCACTGAACGATTTAGAGCTGTGAAACCCTGCTTTTGCACTATTAGTTGGAACCAGAATTAGAATGAGGTTTCCATACAGATAAAACTTCCATGTAAGTTCCATTCAGGAAAGGTCCTTGGCAGGTTCAAATAAAAGTTCATTCTTTGCATATTTGAGCAGTTTTATTGCTTCCTATTGGTGACAAATATGATGAGTAAATTGTAATCAGAGAGCCTTTCTGTAAATTTTCTAAGTGAATTTTATTACTAATTACCTTTGTGTTCTATTTAAAACACAAACACATACACACAATTAAAACAGGATTTTTTTTTGTTCTCTTCTTTAAGGAACACAAACAAGAGGAAGACAATAGGTGTATTTGCAAATTTCAGTTTTGACAAATTTCTCTTTCCTGAACTGCACATTTATTTCAGATTGTGTTCACAGTCAGTTTGCAGACACAGAAATATGCATTTTAAAAATCCACATAAAACATCTTTATGCACTTTCCCTACTATGTGCATTTTGTGCATTTTTCTTAGTCTGCTCATTTTTGAAAGCACAAAATAATGCTTTTGTGTACATATTTTTCCCTAACATGCACTTTCCTCTATGCTGCTTTCCTTAATATAATAATTTTTGTGCCTATATCTGAGCAGCAAACTGGATCACAAAATTGGAAAAAACATGGATTTTAATGCATGCCCATTCTATTTCACTTGTAAATTTAAAAGATCTAAATTTGGTGAATTGGTACAACATTTAAGATAAAATTAATTTCCCTTACATCCCTACAAAATACTATGGGGAGTTGCAGACTGCCAGAAATAGTGCAAATTGAGTCCATTTTTAGGATTAGGGTTAGTGCTAGGGAGTCATGGGAATTTTTTTTTTCTGAGACATTGAGCCTTTTCTGTCAGAAAGTTCTGGTGCCACAATAAAATACAGTTCCCATAATTCCCTAACCCTAACCCTAAAAGTGGACTCAATTTGCACTATTTCTGGCAGTCTGCAAACCCCCTAAGTCTGTTGTGGGAAAGAAGCTTACTTGGGGCAATTCCCACACAAGTTATTCATGGGGAAATTATTGATTATTCTCTGATCTCTACTAGAAGTAGAACAAGTTGAACAGGCAAGATGAATATTAAGGCTGGAGCCCTGAAAAGCCTTAATATTTTGGAGTTTATCAACACTGGAAAAATGCCAGTGCATTTTATTACCAAACTGTAATCCTAAATCAAGTCTTTTAAACCCACAATAAAGACTAAACTGAGGAAATGCTAGACATTAATGTGTTGGAATCAACATCTAGTTGCTTCATACAGGGCTGGTAACATGTTTGAAGGGATCCTGAATAAGTTGCCCTACAGTGGGCCATTAGTTCTCCCTGCTGGCCTCCTCCAAAGCTTACCAGGAAACCCATATGATCAGTCAGTAGCTAACAGCAGAAGTAATGGGTGGGAGTAGTGGCAAATGGAGCTCTGGTCCTGTGGGACTGGGGTTAAAGAATATTACATAGCTTGACAGAACCATTTTCCACAGATCTTCTGTTTGTAATGATGTGCACTTTTTCTTTTTAAAAGGTGAGAAATTGTGTTGTTGTGTTTAAAGAGAAGACAGAGATCAGTCATAGTAGCCCTTCTTGTGCTGGGATCTGATACCAGGCCATCAAAGGGGGGAAAAAGGGAGAGTAAAAAAAAAAAAGATAGTAATTCTAAATATCAGAAGTCCCTTTGTAGAAATGGAGTCAGGGGCAGATCATGAGTGGGAATTCCTTCTGACCTCTTCAATAGCCACATCATCTTGTTGATCTTCTACCATCCTCTTTATCCCTATCAGGCCAACAGAGCTGTGTTAGGTCACCATGTGTAGAGCACATATATGCTTGCTGCTTAACATTAAAGCATAGAAAATATACTTTTCCCCATTACAAAATGTTTGATCTAATGCTAGCTGATGAAATTTGGCTGTTCTAGTCCAAAAGCATAATTTCCTCAAGCTCTAGGCCCTGGTAACAGTGTGTGAAATGATCTTTTAGAGGTAAGCTCAGGTGGTGTGCCTATTTCTCTTGGTAACATACATACATTCCTGATGAGGAATCTGTACTCAGAACAGAACATGGAGAAAGAGAATGGCTCCCAATTGGCAAAGGAGTAAGACAAGGCTGTATACTTTGCACCAGCACAAAAATGATACCATACTCAGTATTATGGTTAAAACCACTTGGCCACAACTTTTTTTGTACAGGGTCTTAAACCAATTAATTAACAATTAATTCAACTACATTTTATATTGTTCTAGACACATGTATTCCTAATGTGTCAAGAACCTCAAAATCCTTTTAAACACTCAACCAAATAAATCATCTCCCCCAACCGAAAATGACGTCATAATTCAACTAATGACATAACTTGTCTATGACATCATCAACTTTTTTGATGATGACATAGCAAAACTTTTGTTAACCCATTGACGTATACTCTTTGTCTAGATCAATCTGAACCAATTTCTTAATTCCAATTAACTAAATTATCCCAAGGGGGGGTCCCTGCCCGCCAAAAGTATTTTAACTCTTGATAGCACATATCCCAACCAGGACCCTGACACTCAGTTGCGACAAAATAATTTAACTTGGACCCAATGCAAAATGACCAATAGCGAATAACAATTGGTTCTAGCCATAACAATACAAGCTAAAAAGTACAAGCAGACCCCATTTTATT
>CM034708.1:67160433-67181907 GCA_020142125.1 Phrynosoma platyrhinos
CCTGCGGCACACCTTCCCAGGGCGGCCCATGGCCGCCAGTCTGCTTAGCCCCAAAATGCATCTGAGGAAGTAGATTGAAATCTATGAAAGCTCATGCTGCCAATTTCTTTATTTCAGTTAGTCTCAAAGGTGCTTCAATATCTCTCTACATACTGATTCTATAGACTAACATGGCTATATCTTTGAAGGCAGTTTACAGTTACTGCTAGTACCAAGGGAACCCAGATCTGTTAGCAGGTTTACAGTAAATTCAGTGTTTTTACACAGGATAGAACTTTGGCTTTTGCTGTGACAATTTCATGAGAAAATGTTAAGTTAGGGGGGAAGCAGACGGGTGGCACGGGGCCGCCCCGGGAAGCTGTGGATTGGGGCTGAGGTATCTGCACTCCTCGGCCCCGAGGCACAGCATCCCAGGCCCAGGAAGGAGTGTACAAGACGCCAAAGGTACACCACAAAAGGCCTTCAGCACACCTTCGGCACCTCTGCCACTGCAGCGTGTGTGGATGCTGCAGCGGAAGTGCATCATCGGAGCACCGGCCATGTTAAGGGCCGGCCGCTCAGATGACGTTTTCGAGAAGGGGTTGGGGCACCCAGCGTGAGGCTGCCCCTCTCCTTCCTGGCCTCAAAAATGGTGCTTTGCACCGTCTGCTTAGGTTGTTAGTTGGTTGGTTAAATATTCATATTCTATCAAATATCCATCAGTGATACATTTATTGGCCAACCAAAATGCACAATATACATGTTGCAAGTATATTGTGCATTTTGGTTGACCAATAAAGTTATCACTGATGCATTTTTGTTTGAATTTGCTAAATGGCAAACACAGCTACCCTTGAATGTTTTCTGTATTTATATTCTACGTTCTATCACAATTTGGAGGTGGGTGTTACAACTAAAATAAATTCAAAATAATTTACAATAATTTAAATTTCAAACAAACAGTCTAAAATCCGTGAAACAATTTAACAATTTAAAAACTAGTTAAATACCTGTTCAGTTTGGAAGAAAATAATTAGACATTCCCCTGCCCACAAAAATCTTTGATAAAAAGACTTTTTTTAACACTGATAACAGAAAGAAAAACAGAAGATCCTGTTCATATTCATTGACTCTTAAGTACACATTAATCAATTAGCAGTTAGCCAGGGTTAAAATGTTATTGGTAAGAGGGCCTAAATCAAGAGCCAGCATGGATTAGGACTGGACTTTGAATGTTGGACTAAACCACAGAGACCCACTATGTGACCTTGGGCAAGTCACATTCTCTCAGCCTCCTCTAAAAAAACTTGTCAAGAAAACAAGTTTAGGAGTCCTGGTGGTACAGTGGTTAAATGCCTGTACTGCAGCCACTCACTCATAAACAACAAGGTTGTGAGTTCAGTACCAGCCAGGGGTTCAGGGTCAACTCAACCTAGCATCCTTATGAGGTTGCTAAAATGAGTACCCAGCTTGCTGGGGGCAATTAGCTTACTCATTGTAAACAGCTTAGGGAATTCTTAAGTGCATTGATAAGCGGTATAGAAATCTACTTGCTATTGCTATTGCAAATCCCATGAAAGGTTCACCTTAGCGTCATCATAAGTTGAAATGACTTGAAGGCATGCAACAACAACAAAGAGGTCCTAAATACCCTAAAGGCACCATATCCTATCCTATCTGATCATGGAAGCTATGCAAGTCAATTCTGGTTAATACTTGGATGAGAAACAGCAATGAATACCAGGTGCTGCAGGCTATGGGGGGAAGCAGACTGGCGGCTCTGGGCCGCCATGGGAAGGAGCGCCGCAGGACCGAGGCATCCCCATGCTTTGATCCTGCGGTGCTCCTTCCCTGTCCCTGAAAGGAGCACTAAAATAGCACTCCTTTCACAAGTCAGCGAAAGTGCGCCTCAAAAGCGTGAGGCACACTTTCGCTGACTTATCCACAGCAGCATGTGCAGATGCTGTGGTGGGAGGTTGCCCCCGGAGCGCCGGCCGTGCGGAGGGCTGGCGGCTCCGAGGGCAACCTTGGGAGGAGGAAGGGGCGCAGAGCGTGTGGCTGCCCCTCCTCTTCGCTGCCTCGAAGACGGCTTAATAAGCCATCTGCCGAGGCCCTATATTTCCGAGAAAAGGACTCACAAAAGCACCTCTGAGTATTTCTTGCCTAAGAAAGTGCTATGAAATTAATGGGGTCACCATAAGTGAATAAGCAACTTGAAGGCACATGCACACAAGAAGAATCTAGCTCATAAGAATAAAAGGGCAGATTCAAATAATCAGAGGGGGAAATGGCATGAGGAGAACCTGGGAGGAAGGAACTAGAAAGGAAGGATAAAAAGCAAAGACAAACCCTCCAAGAAAGCAAAGCAAAAGCAGTTTCATTTATATACTGCTTCATATCATGTTATGGGATGTAAGCGGTTTACAACTATAAGCTCATTGCAACCAAACAATTGGGTACTCATTTTAGTGACCTCAGAAGGATGCAGGCCTGAGTCTAGCTTGAGCCCTGGCTAGTATTGAACTTGCAACCTTATGGTTTATGAGTAAGTGGCTGCAGTACAGGCATTTAACCACTGCGCCACGAGACAAAGGTAAACCCTCCAATTTTCCACAGATGAAAAATGGGACATATGTGGCCAGGCCACAGCAACGTGTGATTAAGATGGCATAATGAAAAACACATGAGCTAGGAGAGGTTGCAGCAGTTGGTCTTTGACTGAGCCTACTACAAAGAGACGTTTTTTGCCCTCTTGTCTCCTCTACCCTGATGAGTTGAGTGCTTTTGCACTTTGAACTCAGTCTGCAACAATTAAAATAAGCTGAGGTCAAGGGGGGAAAGTGAGAAGAGGAGAGAGAAAAATTGGCACCTTTTAGAAAAAGCTGCAAATGTGGAATGGCAGGGAATTCATCATCTCTGTCTCTTCCAAATCAGGACAATTGGAAAGTATGCAAAAGAAAACAGAAAAAGGAAGAAAGAAACATTTTGTTCAGAAAGGAAGACTCAAGAACTCATTCTACAGAAAATCGTCTGGCCAGATTGTCCACTGAAGGAAGTCAGGAAGATGTAATCCTTTGGAAGGTAGTAGTGAGTGTCATCTGTACTTTTTCCATGGGAACACATGTATGGGCAGGATACAATGAACTCACTCTCACATATTCTGCCCACAGATCTGGCCCATTCCCCTCTGCCACTTACCTGGTCTGGCATGGGGATGGGCAGGTATTCAGATCCTCATCCATTGCCACACCATGGAGCAACCATCACCACCACTGTCGACATGCCTGTCACCACTGCTACCATTCTACTTGCAAGCTCCTGCCACAGCCCATAAGAGTTGAAATGAAGCACCTGGTTTCATCCATGTGGCCAGGCACCCCCTTCTGACATCACAAGCCATGACTAGGGCCTGCAAGGTGAATGGAAAGGTTGTCAGATAATGGTGTGCACAGCCATCTAAACTACCAACTGTTATGGTGAGGTAACCCTGCTGCAAACAGCCAATTATTTAAAACCAGCCTAAGGGATGGTTGGCCCCAGTTTGGGTTGGATCCATCAGAATGACATCCAGTCTACCTTTTCCCAGCTCAAGGCTGTTGGCCTGCATCATCTGAATAGGTCAACACCAGGACAGGGGAGAAACAGCCCTTTTGGGATGAACATACATGACAGCAAAGAAATTTTTAGATGACTCTAAAGCAACATTGCCAGGTGAAAGCCTTTGTCTTTGTGAATCTTCAGAAAAGGCAGCAGAAATTTCTCTTTTCTTGTAACTCCCTTGATTAGAGGAAGAACTTTGGGCATAAACCTAAAATATTCCAGGAAGCTTAATAGGGATGATGGTACAAAAATATGAACTAGCACTTAAAAAGGGAAATGAATTAATTAGTAACTGTTTTTTTGATTATAAATAACAATTTAATTTAAAAAAGTAAAGCATGTTCTGAATATCTAACTAAGGGCCTCGGCAGATGGCTAATTGCGTCATCCTCGAGGCAAGGAAGAGGAGGGGCAGCCGCACGATTGGCGCCCTTCCTCCTCCCAAGGTTACCCTCGGAGCTGCCAGCCCTCCGCACGGCCGCCGCTCCGAGGGCAACCTCCCACCACAGCATCCGCACACGCTGTGGCAGATAAGTCAGTGAAAGTGCGCCCTATGCTTTTGGGGCGCACCTTCACTGACTTCTGAAAGGAGCGCTGATTTTGTGCTCCTTTCAGAGGCGCTGACGGTGTGCCGTGGTGCAGATGCCGTAGTCCCACGGCGCACCGTCCCGCAGTGTCCTGGAAGCTCTCATCTGCTTCCCCCCTAAACACATAAGGAAACATTTTACAGCACAAATTAAAAATTATCTGTACTTCAAGAAGTTTTCTTATTTGGTAAATTAGGTTTTGAGAACATGCTTTACTTTTCTATTGCTTAAATGGGAATAATAGATTATAGTATTTTTTTTCCAACTTTAAATATCCCTAGCTGCTTATCCTGTACCTACAATCTGAACCCTGCTGCTGATTTTTTGATGAGGGACACACTGGTTTATTAAGAATTGGATGATGGTACTAATTAAAGAATGAAGACTTTAATAATGTAGACTGAATTAGAAGGAATAAAATCCTTTATATTTTGTGACCACGGTGACATAATAGAGGTTCTAGTCCTACAAAAGTGATGTACATTAATATCGCAGACAATACAACTGAATCTTCAAGAAAGTGGAGTAGTTATTTCCACAGTTTTGTTCATATACCAAACTAGATTATGTCCATGTTTTGGAAAGCATGTGATAATATGATAATGTAGTAGATGTAGGTTTATATATTTTTGTTTTGTTATTATTTCCTAATTCTTTGTTTAGGGAATAAAAAGTTGTCATATTCTTCCACTTTCTTTATTCATATTGATAATGGTACTTTATTGTATATTACTCTATGCATAATGTAATGACCATGGCTCAACATTGCTTTAAGCATTGTTTCAAATAATTAAAAGGTTTTGTCATCTTTTTGAAGTTGTTGCCTTCTACGTAATGAATAAAAAACAAAAGTGACTCTTGTTAACAAGAGTATTTAAGGTGCAACAATATTCTCCTGAGATTACAGGATACCATATGTAGCTGATGGAATGAGGGCTCTATTTGGGGGGAAAGAAGTCTACTGCTAGACCATTCTCACTATAACTGCAGAAATCTTGGAACTGATGTACTTTATTCCACTCTTTGGTGTTTAAGGATCTTAAAAAGATATAAAAACTAAACACCAGCTACAAACAAGCAAAATAATCTTGCTAATCCTCCCAACAAAACTTTTAGCACAATGGCAACTCTGCCTCACACCCTCTTTTTCCCCTCACCCTCTAGGGTGCATCTTCATGGTAGAAATAATGCAGTTTGACACCATTTTAAGCAGCAGCATCACCAGCCTTGATGTCACCCAGTGTGTCGGGGGGGTGGGGGGTCTGAAGGGACAGTGCTGGCAGCCTGCCCTGCCCTCCCCTCCTGATACTTCCTTCACGTGCCCCCATCCCAGGCCAGACACAGAAAGGGTGGCCAGGTGGCAGCAGCAACTGCCTCCCTTACCTCCTCCACTTGCTCATTCAGCTGCCCACCTGCCCAGGGCTGTCAAGCAAGTAAGGAGGAGAAAAAGCCTGGGGGGGGGTGAAGCCACAAGGGGCATGCTCTATCTCTTCTGCCATCACCTTAGCCCCCTCCTCAGGGAGACAGCAAGGGCAGAAATAAAGCCACAAGGGGTGTTCTTGTCCCTTCCCTGCTGCTTTTTCTCTCACCTCCACCAGGACAGATCAGGAAAGGCCTAGTGGCCTACCTTGACCTCCATCCCCTCCCATTGCCTCACCCATTTCCAGGAGGTGGCCTAGCAAGTGAAGTAGCAGGAGGGGAAGAAGGGGCATGCATTGCCCCTCCTTCTCTAATCGTTTGGTTTCCTCATCACAGAGAGAGTCAGGGCAGCAGAGAACAAGGGGCAAAAGCAGCACACGTAGACTCTGCAATGGCAGGAGAGCCCAACCAGGTGTCACCCCTCCTCTGGAGTGACACCTGGTATGGTTTATCTCCCCATATCTGCCTAGTGACACCACCAGCTTTAAGTGCTGTAGATCCATCCTATGGAATCCTGGGTTTATGTAGTTTTACAAGGTCTTTAGCCTTCTCTGCCAAAGAGTGCTGGTGCCTCAAAAAACTACAAATCCAGGATTCTGAAGGAGGAAGTCTTGGAAGTTAAAGTAGTGTCAAACTTCATTATTTTACATTTTATGCACCCTAATTAAGAAGAATTGTTCTTCTCATCACTTTTAATCCTGCAGTATTTTCTACTGAACTGAATTCTAAAGTCATTGTACATACTATTCTGATTTTTTTCATTTTTAAAAAACAAAAAACAAATCCACAGTTATACTATTTAAAATAGTGGAAAATTCTATTATAATATACTGTTTACACCTTTAAACCATCATGATTATAAATCATAAATGCACATAGCCATCCTACTTCTTACCACAACACACACTGAGAGATATATACTTATGTATCCCTCATATTATAATCCAAGCTATATCCCTACATATATGATTTCTGCTCAACTGGAAACCTTTAACTTAAACTATATTAAACTTCCAAAACACCACATCCATGTTACACTTATACCATAAACATGTTACCATTATCAGTGTTATCTGTGTAACCAAGGGGTCTAGGGAATTTGACTTTAGCTCACTTAAATGGCTGGGTTACAAGCAGCCTGGGAACCTGTCTCGTTTCTTTAGTGAGGTGAGGAGGCAAAGAACTTCAGAGGCAGAATCTTCTATTAACAATATTTTATTAAAGAAATTACACACAAGCATATACAGAATTCACACTCTCATACATACACACACCAGGGACTAAGGATCAGGAAAGAGGTTTCACAAGAGGTTATAGTTACCAACAGCAATGTTGCTCCAGTAGATGCAGTTTGATGGCTGGGATGTGGGACTCAGCTGCTCTGGAGTGCTGGGGTGGGCAGTGGTGAGCCGGGATTAGCAAAGTTCAGTGTGACATGGAGTCAGCCTGCAAAGCAGCTAGCCCCTGGAACAAAGGAAATGTAAAGAAATCTAGCCTGGGGCAAAGTCTAGGCATCCTACATCAAAAGGTCCAAATTTGCATAAGGTGATCACTTAGGATGGAGGCTTATGAAGTGAGAATTGGGGTGTAAATCTTTTGGTGACAAACATCCTGTGCTAAATTGTCTAGCCTTCCTGAGATATTTGTGAGAATCAGCCCTTGACTTCCAAACTGCCTATGTGACCTAGGACTCTTGGCATGTTCCTATGTGATTTTACACTTAAGAGCTTGTGGTGGATACATTTAGAGTAATGATAGGGGTGACCCTCACTATGTCAAAATGGAAGACATCTGGCCAATCATAGGTAAAGGTAAAGGTATTCCCTGTTGACAAGGTTGTCAAGTCATATCTAACCATAGGGGGCAGTGCGCATCTCCATTACTAAGCCAAAGAGCCAGCATTGTCAGAGACTACTCTATGATCATGTGGCCAGCTTGAATACAAAGAACACTGTTTACCTTCCCACTGAGAAGTGGTACCTATTTATCTATTTGCATTTGCATGCTTTCAAATGGCTAGGTTGCCAGAAGCTGGGACTAGTAACAGGAGGTCACCCAATCGTGCAGCTCCTGGGCCTCAAACTGCCAACCTGCCAATTTTGCAATCAACAGAGTCAGTGTCTTAACCACTTGAGCCACTGCATCCAGGCAATTGTAACATCTGATAAAACCCAAAACTGATAAATTCCTCTATTATAGTCTCAAAAAATTGATAAACATGTTCCAGTCTTTCTTAAAGCTAATCAAAGACATTCAGTTTGCCCATTTCAGCAATCTCATTTATCTTCACCAACCAATCTTCTGGTGTTCGAATATCACCTTCTTTCCATCTCTGGGCATACGCAATTCTCACTGCTCCAATCATGTATTGTAAAATTCTTCCATATTTCTTTTCAATCTGTCTTTCCATTACTTCCAATAGTGAAAATTCAGGTCTCTTCTGAAACTTTATTTTTAAAATGTCCTACATGCTTTATTGCATGTCTAACCACATGTGGTAAAATGTCCTGTCTTTTAAAAATGAAGAAATATTTCTTAATATGTTTCTTCTTTATGAATTTTAGTATTTTGGTTGTAATTGCACGGAAGTGCACTCTTCACCTATGATTCAATCCATGCTGTTGTGCTGGTGTTCATTTTATATAGGGGACTAAGGAAAATGAAAAAAAAATTATGAAATTATGTGTTTAATCCAATTTTGATCCTACCTTAAGTAGATCCATTGAAACTAGTGATACCACAGCTTTTTTATTAACTACCAGTAGTCCTATTCATCGCAATGGCCTACTCTAGATAGTATTATAACAGGATTTATTAATTTTATTTATTTATTTATTAAATTACTTATATTTCATCCTAGATTAAAGGATTTCACATTTAGCTCTATGTATGTTGCCAAGAAACCATAGATAGGAAATTGAAAAGTTCTGCTCATGCACATGTTCATGCATATAAAGAAAATATCTAGATCAAAGCCAATGCACATTTTAATTAAATATAAATATAAAGTGATTATTATTCTTTCCTGTAATCTTATCAAGGTATCCTGGAAAAGTACACATTTAGCAAATTCAAAGAGCAAGAGGAGGAAGAGAATGATGAAGATTATTTATGTCTAGAAATGTAAAAAAAAATACTTTCTTTTTCTTAAGCAAGTAAAATAGATCTAGAAGATAACCTAGGTAGCACTGTTACACTGTACTGTGACTTGCTTGATTACAGATAATTGTATGCAAGAGACAAATGCAATCTTTACTTGCCCTAAACATTTGAAAAGAAAACCTCTACTTGATTCCACCAGAGTGAACAGAGATGTAGGACTATGCGTATTATTCACTGTGGAAGCTGGCATTGAAAAAGCATTTAAACTTGATAATAAATGCAGCACATTGCAGGTTAAACTTGAATTACTACTGAACTGGAATTGCTTGCTTCATGTATTCAGCTAGAAAAACATGGAGAAATGGTTAGCCTCTATGCATACAACATCTCTTTTCTGGAAATAAAATATTCCAGCACTTTGAATGAATTTGCTTCACTTACTCAAATAGACATAAAATAATGGGGATGACTACGCACTTTAAAGTTGCCTTGATGGTAGAAATCCATCCTGACTCTTTGATGGTAGTAAACTAAAGAGTATGAAGATAATTAAGAAACCCTGCTATTTACAGAAGGGATGTCTGATCATTACATATGCATCAATAAAATCAAGTCAAAGCAAACATAAGCCTGAGGGTTTAGATTGGAGGTTAAATTGCCAAGATTCTAATAGCTTCTGTTTCTGAGATGTCTTCTACAGCTAAAAGCTGCCTTCACTGTATAGCCATGATAGTCATACTCAGTGGGTGGCATTTCTTGTTCTATAAAAACAAGTAAGAGAAATAGTTCTAAGAAATCACAAACATTAATGATAATAAGAACAGTGATGGCACGTGGTAGAGTAAACAGTCTCTGGATATACTAAACTTGTGGTCATATTCATTGGATCTTCTGAAAGTTCAACTTTCTTCTTCTTTCCCCCTTTCCACAGCCTTCTATGGTTCCAAAGCCTGCTCTGAAGTGTTTCTTGGCCTCTCGTGCAACTTTTTAGTGCTACAGAGGGCAGAAGAGGTGAAAAAATTGTTGATTTCACTGGTGGAAATACTCAGTGGAAATACACTAATATATCATTAGCTTCTGAGGACAATCCTAGACCCCGTATTTAATGTGGATATATAGATAAAAATGGTTGCCAGGAGTCTTTTTTATCATCTACTGCTCCAAGGAGGGAATTTTGTCAAGCTGTCACACAGATGCACTCCTGCAACACTGTATCACTATTTCTTGGTTTTTTTTTTTCTTTGTGGAGGTGGCTTGGGAGGGGGGGAGACTTCTAAAGTGAAATATAAAGTATATTCATTTTTCTAAAATAAAACAAAACACATTTGTGCACACATTTGAAATATAAACAAATATTTTAAAAGAAAGAAGAGATAAAAGCTAAAATCTATTATTCCTTATGTGTGTACAGAACCAGAGAAATGATCCATGGTTAGACATGATAGTGACTTATTTAAACTCTCTCCCCATCTTAGACAGTGAGGCAACACAGACTATTATAGAACATTTCAAGCCATAAATTCTTTCATAGCTCTTTTAGAAAAAGTTTTATTTCCTCATCAAAAAGACAGGAAAATGCTTTGTTGTAAATCTTCATATTCTTCATCCTTTCATTCAACGATGGCCAGTCTCCTTTGTTCTGAAAGCAAGCAAGATTTGTGTTATGAAGTTGAAGGCTTTCACAGCCAGCATCCATAGGCTTTTGTGGGTTTTTCAGGCTGTGAGGCAGTGTTCTAGAGGAATGTATTCCTGACATTTCGCCTGCATCTGTGGCTGGCATCTTCAAAGAATGGTGGCATGGAAGTCTGTGGGGTATGTATACTGTGTGACCCTTGGTTGAGAGGATTAACATGTAAATCTGTGCATTGTTCTGTTGAGGCAAGGCCTCAGGGTGGGAGGATATGCAAGGAGGATTAGTGTCTATTTAACCAGTGGCCCATTGTCTGCTGGGAATTAGCATGTAAATTGGCATGTAAATCTGTGTATTGTTCTGTTGAGGCAAGGCCTCAGGGTGGGAGGATATGAGAGAAGGATTAGTGTCTATTTAATTAATAGTCCATTGTCTGCTTGGAAACCTCCTGACCCTGGGTGAAGGTTGTTTGTATTTGCTGAATCCTGATTTTGGTGTTTATCAGAACTGGTAGCCAAACTTTTGTTTACTTTCAAGGTTTCTTCTTTCCTGTTGAAACTGTACAAGTGACTGTGGATTTCAATGACTTCCCTTTGCATTCTGACCTGATAGTTGTTGGCATGGTCCAGAATTTCAGTGTTTTCAAATAGCATTATGTGCCCAGGTAGGTTTATAACGTGTTCTGCTACTGCTGATTTTTCAGGCTGGCCCAGTCTGCAGTATCTCTCATATTCCTTGATTCTTATTTGAATACTGCATTTTGTGGTTCCTATGTAGACTTGACAGCCACCATGCAGCTGTGGACAACTACTAGGATAGAGCTATGACAATTAATGCAGTGTCAAACTGAATTAATTCTGCTGTGGCAGCAACCTCTATCACAACTTCCCAAAGGATAAGTGTATGCAAGTGTGTTTCTATAGTCCTCCCTGCCTTCATGTTGGAGCTGCTAGTAGCTAACTCTTTAAAAGCTGCTATGATATTTAAACATACATGTACAGAAAACTGGAGTACTGGTAATGTTTACTACTATGTGTGGTTCGCTTCTAAGAAGAAGAAAAAAGCTTGGGTTATCTTACATGCAGCTACAGTTCTTTTATTAGAAACAGGTTATGTATTTGCCCAATTTCATTCATATAAATTTGCAAGATGATTTAGTAGAATACAGGAGAACTGCAGGTTTATTTGAATCTGTGGCCTTTGCAATTTCCTTTCCATGGGTCATTGTCTCAAAGAATTACACTTTCACCTTTTCCTAAGGTTGGTTTTACTAGACAGAGAAGTGTGCAATAAGCACATGGTGGTTGCTGCTCTTAACTTAATTGGCAGTTGTTCAAGTGCAATTAGATCTAAAAGGAGGCCTTTCATCTTGCTATACTGTTACCTGGTGTAAAAAGTATAAATTATTATATATTAATATATATTCAGACAATGACTGTACTCATCTGTTTTCAACATTTCTATTTCTACCCCTTTAGCTATAAAAAGAAAAAATCCTTGCTGGAGAGAGTTTTACTCCTCAAATTTATGATAATCTAGCTTGCAGTTTCTAAAATATCCTCAACATGAGATCATATTGGCCCATGGGGGGGAGGGAACAGTCAACATTCTCTTTTTCTTGCCTCTATTTCAGTCTTTCAAAGATATGTTTCTAAGAAATGATATTAGGATGAACCAAAGACTCATGCAGAAAAGATTTCATTTCAATTGTTCTATTGCTGAAGGATAGGTTAGAAAGAATACACACACTTCAAGGACTTTGTGATAGAGATGGCATTGCTCAAGATTATTCCAAACTTTCCAAGACTGAATGATGCAATAATTGGATCTTTCATTTAAGTAAAAGTGTTGTGTAAAGAATGAGAACCGTATATGCTGCCTTGAGCACAAAGCAGGAAAGGTGCAGTATAAATGTAACTAAAACAATAAATATGAAAAATCTCCTTTCTTCTCTCTCTCTCTGGCATTATTAACTCATAAATATAAATCGGTTGAACCAGCATCATATCCACTGTAAAGTGAAAGAACGAGAATCAATGAGAGATAAACAGGGGGAGAGAATTCCTCTCTTTAATTACCTAAACACATACACACCTGGTACACTATACATTCTTTTAAACATTTTAGAATAGAGTGTGCAATTATGTGGACATCTATGCATCTATGTGCATCTCTCTGGGAAGACATACCTTTTCTGTTCTTACTGGATTGACCAGTTAGAATTTTACTGACAATGACAAGACAAGCAGGAAAATGTGCAAAGATGTGACTCACATTGTTCAGAGAAAGGTTTTTCTCATTTAAAATAATGCTGAAGACCAGGAAGAACTCCAAGATATACATTTCCAAATTGTGTGTTTCAGGCTATGGTTTTCTCCCTGCCAACAAGAACAACTGGGATGTAGTATTCTGCCAACTTCTTTAAATTTTGAATCTGTTTCCTTGTCCTTACTCAAAAGAAATGACATTATGATTTTGCCTAAAAACAAACTGAATGAGGTACAAAAAAAAAAAAAACCACTGGGAAGGATAGACTAAAACTCATTGATCGGTATCCAGAAAACTATACAAACAACAGGTTTCTACATGAATTCCAAGAACTATAACAAAGTGCAATAACATCAAAAATCCACAAAACAGTGATACCTTTATTCGATCAACCAAAATGTACAAAATACATGATGCAAGTTTTCAAAGCTCCATTGGCTTCCTAATCCAGCAAAGGCATTAAAAATGATACAGGAGATTTTTTAAAAAGATGACAGTGTTAGGAGATGGCTTTAAAATAATGTGACTTATTCCTGATGGGATACAGTTACATTTTGAATTACTACCAGGTATTATCACACTTAAAGTACCATTGTCACTGCCAGGTGACTGCAACTTAGCTGTATCCAGGTCCTAGCCATGCGTATCTGGCTGCTTTTCAAAAACAGGAGCTTCCCTGTTTTTACTGGTTGCAGTCGCCCAGCTGCAGTGGTGGTGATTTAAGTGTGATAATGCTTAGTAGTAACCCAAAACATGACTGTATCCCATCAGGGATAAGCCGTACTATTTTAAATGCGATAATCTCCTTAGTCTCAGGCCTGTATTTTTTCAAGATGATGTTGTTGTGTTGGTCTGTGCTGAGATGGTGTGGACAGATATCTGTGCAGGCAGGCCCCTCTTTCTTCTGGTCATGGGGCATGGGAACAAAGCATTCCAGTCCAGGCAATAAAATTTAAATTCCATTAGCAAAATAAACAGGTACTTCTTTTGAGATCCAAGATGTCTTCATTTTATATTAGTAGGTAAACAGTACTATAACAGTACTATGACAGTTAGCCACTCCATGGATGAAAATAAGAAAGTTGTGTTTATAACTTTCATTCATTGGATCACTGCAGTGATCTCTTTCTCAATCAATTTAATGGAATTCCTTATGCCTATGGGAAGTCATGATAAATTGTGTGTGTGTGAGCGAGAGAAAGACAGAGGACTTTATCTCACGGGGGAAATCCCATGAAGAAACAGGGTTTTAAATAGCGAAAAACCCACAAAAGTGGGTAGATTTTTACACTACATCAATTTTAAAGTGTGCTTAACCAGAAAATCCTGAAAGTAAAAAGAAGCGGCTTTTGACTACTTTCCATTAAGGTTAAGCACACTTTAACATCGATGTGTGTGAAAATCTGCCCACTTTTGTGGGTTTCCCCCATCTTTTAAATCCTGTTTCTGTATGGGACTTTTCCCTGTGTGATAAAGTCCAGGGAGAGAATAAAAAATACAATACAATAGTACAACACTGATTCTAAAATCAATGACTAAAATCTGTGGGGGTTGTTTGACATATAAAAGGGTGTTGCACACATCTTTGAACATTTATTTGCAAAGTTTATCAGTTCAAATTATATTTTAATATGGCACAACTGGTGAAAGAAGGATAAAAGCCCGGTTGGATATGTAGAACTAGTTTCATGTCTCTCTCCATTTGTGACCATATAATGTTTTCTTTTTCCTGCATAGACCATTACATTTCCAAATATAAGAATTCAAAGAAAGGGCAAGATGCTCTCTTTGTAATTGTGATGAGATAATGTGGAATTTCAAATAAGTTCTTCTATGGATTGTTTTTGAAAGGATTACATTTTCCAAAGTTTACTAGCCCACCACACTATTTTACTCAGCTTCTTTTTAATTTACTTAAATTACCTATTCACATCAACAAGGACAAACAGACCTTGTATTTCAAATGAAACTCTGCAAGTAATAGGAAAGGCTGGAGTGAAGAAAATAAACAAAACCTCACAGTTGTCAGTGCTGAATAGCTTCAGTGAAAGTAGAAGGCATTATGCTTTATCTATCTAGAACAAGAAACAATGGGATGTAAAGTGTCTTTCAAACACATCTTGGCAAATAGAAATCCTGGACTCTGCAGTCAGTTCACCAAAGGGAAAAGTATTATATAAGCCTCAAAGATGCATTATTATGAATGAAGTAGTTAGCTCAGAAGAAGTCCTTGCAAAGAGAACTGAAAGGAAAACTGCTCTCATCAACCATAAAAAATTATACTGATAATCTCAGTTTGGTTCTTCAAGGTCCAACCACTGAAATAGTGTAGTAACTCAAGAAACCTAACTTTTAATTTATATTTAAACAAAAAGTGGGTTTAAGCAGTCTTATCAAACATTTGAAAAATCACTCTGAAATCTAAACATCTGTTAGAAATGTTTGGATGGAAAGTTACCCTGGGAACCTTTTGGATACTGTATAAGACTTACTGACTTCAGCCCCCATTGTGTTCACATTCTAGTCTGTCAGGATGTGGGATAGAAATGGATTTCTTTCAAAAAAAAGTTATATTAGTGATTCACCAGCATGGCTTCCTAACTTTTCCTGGAGTTACTGGGGTACAAAATCCCTCTTCAATAGAAACTACTGTGGAACACAAGGATCATGGAACAATAAAAGCCATAAACAAGTAAGGGAAAGTTTAAGAGAGACATTGGCCAACTGTCTAAGTTTGCCTCTGCGCTGTAGAAATCATCTGATTTGACCCCACTTTATCAGCCATGGTTCAATGCTATAGAATTCTGGGAATTGAAATTCATTGTGGCACCAGAACTTCTGGATTCAAATTAGATTATTTCTGCAATGCAGAAGCAGCCTTTGTCATTATCCTTCTAAAATGACTCCTCACTTCTACATCAAAAAAATGTGCTGCGAAAGACATTTGACAATTCTCTTGTACCTAAAGAAAGTGTCAACCAAAAAAAGGGATTTTGTTCCTGTGAAGGTGGGAAAAGACCAGTCTCTTTTTCAACATTATCAACCATAGCAAAAAATGGTTTATTTTGCACAAAACATTGTGGTGTTTTATCAAAGAAATCCATATAAACACTTCATAAAGTATTGTTTTTTAAAAATAAATAAATCTGGAATGCTAAAAATCATCAAAGAATCATCACACTACTACCTAGATGAGTCAAAATTTCTGAAATTAGTTATTTTCATATGAAAGAATGAAATGATGATTTAAACCTCTCCCAACAGCGTACATTACTGGAGATTATGCTTATTTCTATTAAAATATTATGCTGGGTCTAAAGAATTTGGCTCTTGTTTTGCAAAGAAGCAAAAGATCTCACAGTAGAGAATGTCAGTTACCAATTGGTTCCTTTTAATGCTGGTTGTGCATCCATTTGGAGCCTCTCCAGTTCCTGAAGAAGCAAGAGGAGGGTGTGGAGGTTATATGACACTGCAGGCAATTGACCAATAAATCTGATGTCATAATACCGCAAGTTACTTGGCCAATCATCATTTGGATCTCTTCAATGCCATTCCTAAGTATTGGGTCTAGATGTTGTGAGACCCATATGGACATACCTTATTTTTAAAGAAACAGTGTTCTAAAAGCCTCAATGTACTGTCAGGGACTGTCTCTGCTCTCTCCTCATATCCAGCAAAGAGGAAGAATGGTCAAAGCATCCACTATGAATTATAACTATTGACCCATATAGCCCTCTGGGATTTTTGGTGGGAGGGTTATTTTGTTTTGCAGTGCTATATCCTGAAATTCAGCAAAGAAAAGAAAACATTTTCAGGGTGGAAATAAAATAATTCTTTCTGGTGCCAAAAATGCCCTAGCACAACATAAATGTAATCTGTTTGTTGTTGTTGTTGTTGTTTTAATTGAGAATAAAGACAGCAGCCAATAGCAACATTTAGTCTGGCCAGATACCTCCACTGTTTCCCCTTTTAAAATAAACATGCATAACTATTCCAGGTTGACTTGGGGCATAGTTTGTCACTTTTTAATATAGGTTCATAGTTCCAATCTGATGTTTAAATATGAATATATAATTTATATTAAATGTAAATATGAATATTTAAATATGAATTATTTTCACACCTCATCACTTGAAAATAATCCCTCATTATCAAGCAGCCACTTATTTGGTCAAGTGTTGAGTGGATCTGGACAGGACAGTCACAATATATTTTCTATGACATTTGCTTACTGAGCATTCTTCTCATAGTTTAACAGAGATCTAGGAAAGAATCTTTGTGCTTTGATTTTTGATGAGCACATTATGTGTTGATGTCTACACATAATGATAGAAGCTTTATAGACATACTTTTAAGGTGGACCATGGATCAGTTTTAGAATTGGGGTCCTGTTTTGAGCCTGAGGGAGGACAGAATTAGGCATTGCACACTGAGAGATGAATGAAGGAAGTTAATAAACTATATATTCCACTGAAGATCCTTGGAGCTTAATAATAAAATAATATTAAAAGTTAATACAAATTAATGTCATTTATCTTTATGTCACTATTATGTGGTATGGAGGCATAGCGGTCAGTAAAAGTCTCAATATTGTTACAAAAAATGTATTAATCTAGGTATAATGTGGAAGGTGGTATTGCACACAAAATATTAGGTGCACTTTGACCATTTCTTTTGCACTGTATTCATTACTTCACCATGAGTAGTAACAAAAGGGACAGTTACATGTTTGGCTACTAAGTTCCATTGAGTCCAGTTACCCAGGTAAATGTGTTTCAGACTGTTGCCTTGTTTGTTTATGCTTTTATATCTTTCCTCAAATCAATGCAAGGTGGGATACATGGTTCTCCTTCCAGTGTTAACCTGAAAACAGCCTGGTAAGGAATGCTGTGCTGAGGTGTTCTGCTACATGCACACTTATTTAGCTACTTTTCTTACTAGCGTTAGGTAGTGCTGATGGATTTGTTGAACTGACTTGCTAAATATCCTGGCTTTCATCTGAGGTAATAAAATTCTCTTTCTGGCTCTAGCTAATATAACCAACATTTGTTTTTGTAGTGTGATTCATGAAGTTGACAACCCATATGATATGGAATTTTTAATTGTAAAATGAATTGGGGTAATTCCAATGGATTTGTACCAGGTCCAAAAGCCCATCAGTATGTCAATGGCTTGCCCATATAAAGAAGATCCCAAGTTTGTGTGATGCAAAGGGGGGGAGAGTTGGATGTTGTTCATTCACTGTTCTAATGTGTAATTTGGGGTGAGAATCCCCCCAGCAGTTACAGTCTTAATACTTATGAGAAGGGTATTCAGTTATGTTGCCAATTATCTCCTATATCTCTTTGTTGTTTCACCAAATTAGTTGTTGTTAAAAGTTAGTTGTTAAAAGGAGATCACTGAAAGAGCTGTGGTTAGGGTTTTTTCTGGATGGTCTTTTTGAATTCTTCTGTTTTAATTTCTGAACCATTTACCTACTGAGCAGAGCCTAACATTTATTCTGTTCACCTTTCTTAAGAAATAATAATAATAATAATAATAATAATAATAATAATAATAATAATAATAATTTACCCCACCCCTCTGAGAGCAATAAAATCTGTTTATAGTATGAAAGTCTCTGTGTATTTTAAAAAATGAATTCCTCCAGCTCTGATTGTTTGTATCTGATTTGCTTTTGTAGTGTGATTCATTTCTAAAAATCATATCTCTAGTCTTCTCGAACCTCTTTCTGTCTGTTTGCATACAATTGTGCATTCATCATGACTGTTAGAAAGAGTATTTATTTTGCCACAAAACACCTATATTATTATAACATATTTAATATAATTGCATGTTTAATTCATATTATGAAGCAAAATAAATACTATTAATTTATTGACCATTTCATCCATATCAGTTGAACAGGCAACTCTCTAAACTCAATTTCCAATATATTGATTAAACATATAATTGATTTAAACAATTATTATTATATTCATACAATCATAATGGTGGAAGAGACCACAAGGGCCGTCCAGTCCAACCCCTTCCATGCAGGAAGACACAATCCTGATGATGAACAATGATGAATGGCCATCCAGCCTCTGTTTAAAAATCTCCAAAGAAAGAGATTCCACCACACTCCAAGGCAGCATATTGCACTGTTGAACAGCTGTTATCATCAGGAAGTTCTTCCTAATGCTTAGGTGGAATCTGTTTTCTTTACTTTGAATCCATTGCTCTGTGTCCTAGTCTCTGGAGCAGCAGAAAACAGGATGGCTCCTTCTCCCATATGACATCTCGTCAAATATTTAAACAGGGCTAACATGTCATCTCTTAACTTTCTTTTCCCCAGGCTAAACATACCTAGCTCCCTAAGCTATTCTTTATAGGGCATATTTCCAGACTTTTCACAGTTTGGTTGCCCTCATCTGGACATGTTCCAGCTTGTCAACATCCTTCTTGAATTGTGATGCCCAGAAATGGATAAAGTATTCCAGGTGAGCCTGACCAAAGCACAATAGAGTGATACTATTACTTCCTTCTGTCTAGACACTGTAGTTCTATTGGTGCAGCCTAGAATCACAACAATCAAATTTCTAGCTTCTGCATTACACTGTTGACTTCTGTTCAACTTATGGACTATTAAGACTCCCAGATCCCTTTCTCATCCACTGTTGTAAAGCCAGGGGTCCCCATCCTATATCAAAGCCTTTCTCTTTTTTTTCTGCCTAAGTTTAATATCTTACTTGTTAAAATTCATTTTATTATATTTGGCCTAACTCTCTAATCTGTTAAGATTATTTTGAATTCTGATGGTGCCCCCTTCCAATATTAACTACTCCTCCTAATTTGATGTCATCTGCAAATTTGATAAGCATGCTCTCTGTTCTATCATTCAGGTCATTGATAAAGATGTTGCATAGCACTGGGCCAAGGACAGAACTCTGTGGCACCCGCTAGTCACTTCTCTCAAGGATGAGGAAGAGCCATTGATGAACACCCTTTGAGTTCAGTGGGCTAAGGAGCTCTGCAGATGGCACAAAGCGCTGTCTTGGAACCAGGGAAGGGGAAGAGCAGCCAGACGCCGGACACCCCAGCTCCTTCCCGAGGACGTCATCAGAGTATGCACTGTTGCACATGGCGAGAGGTCTGATGACGTCTCCTGGCACAGCATTTTTACATGCTGCACTGGAAGAGGCACAAAAGAGCCTTGGGAAAGGAGCGCTATTTTGGCTCTCCTTTCCCAGTTGCCGAAAGGGTGGATTGGGGCTGAGGCATGGGGCAGCCTTGGCCCCAATCCTCTGCTTCTCAGGGCAGCCCACAGCCGCCTGTCTGCATCCCCCCTTATTTTAATTTAATCCACAATGAAGCATATCTACAACAGCAATACAATTGCATATGGTGCCCCTACAAAAAGATAAAGACAAAAGGTTTGCCTTCATTCCCAACAAAACCTGCAAAGGATAGTAATTTGGATAGTAGTAGAAACAAGAAGCAAGCTTGCCTCAGCTCCAGTAGGATTGTAATGGCTCAGGCTAGTGGTAGGGTCCTCCATGGCAGCCAGGGGAGAATCCTTCATGACAGCCAAATCTGCATGCATCCCAGGGGTGAATTCTGGCTACAGCACCCATGATTCCCTCCTGTGTTTTCTTGAATGTGTTACTGGTTGCATCACCGATGATGTGTAGATGATTGACAGGCATTTCAAAGTGGCACAATCTCATAGAAATGACAATCAGGCCAAAGAAGAAGCAAATAAAGAAAAGACCCACTTCCATATTGTGAACAACACATCGACTTGAATCGATCCACTCACCCAAGTGAAAACGAATCGCAAACTGAGTTAAATGTAAGTGGGAATGAGTCCTATGTGTCACCTCTTCATTTATTTAAGCAAGCTACTGGTGCTATGTTTCTCTGGGAATTTAACTCTGCTTCTTTGCTGTCTACTGTGAAAGCAGATACCAATTTTGGGTTATGATCTATCTAAGAATAAAGCAAAGCAGCTTCATTTATATACCACTTCATATCGCACATGGGATGTCTAAGTGGTTTACAACTGTGAGCTGATTGCCCCCCAACAATCTGGGTACTCATTTTAGCGACCTCGGAAGGATGCAGGCCTGAGTCGAGCCTCAGCCCTGTCTGGTATTGAACTCGCAACCTTGTGGTCTATGAGTGAGTGGCTGCAGTACAGGCATTTAACCACTGCGCCACCAGGGTCAAAGCCAATGATCTGTCATCTCTGTGATGGCTCAGATTGCCTGCCATCCATTTATTTTGTTGCTTCTGGTAACTAGTTTTACACAAAGCTTTTCTAATTGTGGAATTGTGGACCCTCCCCTGGGTTGCACACACCCATGGCTGTCATGGAGGACCCTCCCCTGGGAAGAATCAGCCATGGGTGTAATGGAAGACTCTCCTCTGGGATGCATGCACTCATGGCTGTCATGGAGGACTCTCCCCTGGGATGCATCAGCCATGGGTATCATATGGAGGACTCTCCCCTGAGATACATGCTGCTTTGGGTGTTATATAGAGGACTTTCCCCTGGAATGCATGTAACCATGGGTGTCATATGGAGGACTCTCCCCTGGGATGCATCAGACATGGGTGTCATATGGAGGACTCTCCCTGGGGATGCATGCAGCCATGGGTGTCATATGGAGGACTGTCCTGGATAGGTGATGCCTTCCCAGCCTTCCAGACTTGGAGGACATGCTTCCTAGTCAAGCTCAGATGGAGAGCATTTTGGGATTCCTCCTGGACAGAAGGATGGAATGTAGGATTGGTCCTGGGAAAGGGGAGAGGGAAAAATGGCATGATTCAGGTCCTTCATTCCCACTTGCTGAATACACTTGCTAATCACTTATTTTCAAAAGAACCACCAAAAAAAAAAAAACA
>CM034708.1:67197461-67208647 GCA_020142125.1 Phrynosoma platyrhinos
GGGGGGGAGAGGGACTAAATTGGCAGGAGTCCACCAGAGCAATAACAAGTCAGAAACCTTATAGTAAATATGTTGACTTTGTGATCATTTCTATACCTCTTCAAATTTATATTACCATACAGCCCAAGAGCAATAGAAGAGCATCTGCTCCATGATGACAACATAATGCTTGATCTATGCTACTATAAGAGTTTGCCTTACTCCACGAACTGTAGCCTATTACTGTAGCAGGGATGGGAAAGAACTCTGGTCATTTTGAGTTTCTTCCTGAAACTACCCAGTTAACATCCAAGCACAATATTCTAGCAGAAGGAGATGGAAAAGCTATTTTAACATAAAATAGTGCACCTATGTTACATGCAAAGGGGGCTAGAGTCAGTTATATTCAAGTCCTGGCTAGTTCTAGATAGGTCTGAGAAAAATGTTTCTTAAAACTTAATTTAGCACCTAAAACCTGGACAGCTACTCCCAGTCACTATAGACAATACTGAGCTAGATGGACCAATGGTCTGTCTCAATATGAGGCAGATTCTTCTTTTTATCTGTAATAAAGTCATTACATCAGATCACTGTCCTGCATCAGATCACTAGGAACATCAAAGAGATTACATCCTCCTTACTCTGAAACAATGGACTCAGAGAAGAATATAATAAAGGACTTTTAAAAATGCTTTACACACAAGTGGTGAAGAGCTAACTAGCTGTGCCTCATTTTTCTTGTGTGATCTTTTAATGGGGCAGAAAGCTACTTGAGCTATCGAGGTGTGAGTTCAAAGCATCATCCCTGCTAAGAATTTCCTCAGAGATTTGGCTTTTAGTAATAAATAGTTTTTGAGTGTTTTATATATGTGTGCGTGTAAGGTAAAGGTTCTAGTGATGAAAGCAGTTCAAGCTGTGGTGATTCATGGAAGAGCAACAATATCAATAATATTTATATTCTGCTAAAGGCCAAGCCACTAGTCAAAATGAGATGTAATATGACATTTTCTTTTTGGTATATATAAAAACTCCCTACTTTATTTCTACAACACCTTTAATGTAATTTGTTATAGCTTTTTTTGAAACTGCTACTGATGCTGTATAAGCATTATCTCTTACAAGATTAACCTACTCAGCTAGAACTGAATGCATGTGAATATGCTGATATATTATTCTAATGAGACTTAGATGCAATTTATTTTGTCCAGCACAGACAAATAGAATAAAATAGGCCAATCTTATATGTGGATCAGAATATTTTTAAATGCCTTATATATAACACCTAGATTATTTTTTTCCAGCTAAACTGAACATATTGTTTACTTTTAATAAATCCCTATGATGTTTACTCAGATGTAAGTCTAAAATAATAAATCAGGCTTACTATCATGCCCATTTTCTTTAATATCCCTGGTTCGGCCAGGGAGGCATGCTTAGGCCCAGCAACAAGCCTCTCACAGGTCTCATGCTAGGCCCCACCCCATCTTGGATAAGCTATATGGACCTTGCCATTAGGTCTTAGCTGCTAGACTTGTATCCAGCCTCATAGTCAGATCCTGACTCCTGATAGACCCCATTGGCCCTATGAGTTAGGCCCTGACTTTCACTGCTAGTCCTGTCACTTAGCCTTTACCAAGCCTGATCTGAGGCTTTCATTAAGCCACAGGGCTAGGCCCTGATCCCTCTTGATAGGCCATGTTCATTGTGCCCCATCTGGCCTTGTAACTAGGCCCAGGCCTTCCTATCAGGCCACAATTTGGCCATGAGGTTAGACCCTATCCCTAAGAGAAGCTAGGTCCAATATTAGGCTCTGCTTGGGTTTACAATTAAGACTTGACAAACTAAGACCTACCCAGACCTTTGACATAAATAGGCTCCAGGCCCTTTGTAACAGGGCTAGGCCCATTGAGCCTGTGGTGATACTGGGAGGCCCCAAATCAACCTACAAGGCACACTATTTGGAGGAGCTCTACAGGTTTTTGCCCATTCATAGCCTCTGTTAGGTTCTTGAGCACAGGTTGGCTTGAAGGTTGGACTAAGGAGACTATCGCACTTACCTGAGCCAGCTTAAAATTAGAAGCTGGTGACATCCTGATAGTATCAGACACATAGCCACTGAAATTGCCGCCCCACTGCAGCCTAGCTCCATCAATGCTCCAAGGGGTGTTCCTCATGCTTCTTTTTGAAGCTGGGAGTTTTCCAGCTTGAAAAAATGTCCACCAGAGAGTCCCTCAGAGTGGGAAGGGGCTGTAGCAGGGTGGTAATTTTGGCAGCTAAATGCATCTGATACTATCAGGATGCTGCCCACTTCTAATTTTAAGCCAGCTCAGATAAACTGGTTTATAACCAAGTGCAATAATCTTCTTAGTGTGTGGTATTAAGTAATAATGGGTCCAAAGAAAGGTAACGGGGAATTGAAAGGAAAGGCCTTGCTAATTGGCAGCTTTCTGAGCATGTAAGTGGTCTTCCTTCTCTGAGGAAGAAAACATGCTTGACTCTGGCCAAGATAGATGACCATTACTGCCATACATGGGGGTGCTTTGATTGTGAGTTCCTGTATGGTGGGGGGTTGGACTGGATGGCCTTTGTGGTCTCTTCCAACTCTATAACTTCCAACTTCCAACTCACAGCCCTGGTGGCGCAGTGGTTAAATGCCTGTACTGCAGCCACTCACTCATAGACCACAAGGTTGCGAGTTCAATACTAGTCAGGGCTCAGGCTAGACTCAGGCCTGCATCCTTCTGAGGTCACTAAAATGAGTACCCAGCTGTTAGGGGGCAATGAGCTTATAGTTGTAAACTGCTTAGACATCCCATAGCGCAATATGAAGCAGTATATAAATAAATGAAGCTGCTATAATTCTATTATTTCCTTGCTGCTCTTAGCTCTGCAGAAATTATTATTATATTTAAGTGGATAAGGATATGGTAGGATTCCACAAGGGCACAAATGCAGTCTCTCAGATAACACCTCAGGAATGTGCTGGGGGAGCTGTCTAATAGAGATGTGCACCCAGGAAATTACAACATTTCCACATGCAAAGCAGAAAAATCACAAAGATTTATTATGGTTGGCTAGAAAGAAGCTTCTTCAAACAAAGGTTTATATTATTACCAAAGGACATTAGATGGTCTATGCCAGGGGTAGGCAACCTTTCCCCTTTAAGGGCCGAGGGACTTCAGCTCCCAGAAGCCTCAGCCATGTTGGCCAATAGTCCCATGTTGGCCAATAGCTCCTGGGATTCTGGGAGCTGAAGTCTCTCGGCCCTTAAAGGGGAAAGGTTGCCTACTCCTGGTCTATGCTGAACACAGATGGAGAAATCCTCCACTTGGTCAATTATTTTTTATGCTCAAATGAATACAAACAGTTTGCATCATAAATAGTCAAAATGCAGTCTCCATAGGCAAAGAAGTTTAAAATGAAAAAGTGAAACTACATGTCCATTATTATTATTATTATTATTATTATTATTATTATTATTATTATCTCTACCCCACCCCTCTGCAGTGCAATCACAGTGGCTTACAACAATAAAAACTCCAGTAAATACATCCAATCCCAAACCCACCCACCCCTAGACAGTTTAAAAACATTAAATAAAACAAGGTATAAGACCAAACATCACAACAATGCAATGTAATTAGAAGCGGCATGGAAAGGAGAAGAGTTAGCTAACTCTTTGGGCCAGGTTACTTATACATGAAAGGCCTGTTGGAAGAGATCCATCATAATAGCCTTTTGAAGCTATGGTGGTAATAAGACAGATCTCATCCTACAGGCTGTTCCATAATCTTTGGGAAGAATATGCATTATTAAGCCTCTTTTTCATTTCCTAATCAATAACTGAATACATTAGGCTTTGCATTACTTTTGTTGGCAGTTTTACTTCCTAGTAACCCTGGAAGCTAATTTCTAGGATGTGTAAGGAAGACAAGCATTTAAGTAGCCTGAAATACACAAAAGGAAGCAACTGCTGTCAAAGCAGATAGATAGCAGACCACTCAAAAATGAATATTAAATTTCAAAGCAGTTTGGACTAGAAATACAAAAAAAGATATGGCATCTCCAAAATGTAAACAATTAATAGGTCTATATAGAAGACATATTTCAGAAAAAGGGAAATAAACAGTGTATCTGATGTCAGTTTCTAAGCAGAGAGTGATTTATATGATTTCATCAGCATATCCACCAAAGAAAGCTCCAGAATTGGGCAAGACAAAACTGATTGTGTGCTCATTAAAATCCAAGTCTCAATCTCTGTGATATCTAACCAGATTTTAGATCTGAATAAACATGTAAGAGAAAGTAATGAGAATTAAGGGGGGGGGGGACTGGACTTGTTAAGATTAGAGATTACTGGACAAGCAAGGCCCAAAATATACGAGCCAAAAATGTCACCTTCCAGCCAATCTGGAGGGTATGGTGTTTTCATGATGTGCTCAACCAGATGAGTCCTAAGCTGGCCGGGGCCACCTAAAGCAGCCCAAAAAGGTGCAGAAAAGAACCTTTCAGTGATCTGTTGTGGATTGTGGCAGTGGCTGACTCAGGGACCAGCATCTGTTTGCTGTGCTCCTATGCTGATTTAAGCATGCATGCAGCTAGGCAAGTTCTGGCTGCCCCAAGCTGTCGATCTGTTTTAACCGCAAATCATTTGAAAGATCTTCCTAAAAAAAAAAGTTCAAAGAAATTATGGGGTCATTGAGAATCTCACAACCATGACAGACAAACATGAACAGGTAATCTCTGATAATTCAAAGTGAAGAGTGCACACTTTAAGAAAAGGCTTAAATCAGAAAACAAAATAATTATGTTTAAAGACATTCCATAAAGAATGCTGAAAAATGGAAAGAGTATATTATTGGTGGAGGCACTCCAGAAAAAAAAAAAAGTAACCTTTCACTGGATAGTCTCAGAGAGTTTGATAATCACTTATGCAGCCAAAAAAAATACAATAAACCAGTGGTTCTCAAACTTTTTATCCCTGTGACCCCCTTTACATCTACATGTGGACATTGTGCCCCCTCCACTTTATGTTAGCACATGAAATTTTCTTTGTTTAGTGTGTATTTTCATTCACACATTTATACATATTCATACTTTAACATTTTATAATTGCACACTGTGGACATTTTTCACCAGTAATAATAGTTTTGTGAAACCCCTACTGCAGCACCTCCATTGCTGTCTGCAAGGCTTCCCCCATGCACCTCCTAGGATGATGATATTGCTGCAGAAATCCCCTTCAGTGTCATTGCCCTTGGAATCAGAAAGGGAAAGCATGTAGACTGCTAGCAGAGGTGACAGAGGTGTTCTGGCAACAGCTAGTGAATGATGGAGAACCATTGTGGTGCCAAGCTGGAAAACGAAGATATAGGCTGGGGCTGTTGATGGGAAAAGAAATGGGGAGACGAGGGAGGAGGAGGAGGAGGAGGAGGATAAATTGTTGCTACTGCCATTGCCAGTCCAGCCCTTCAGCAATTTCTTGCATCCCCTTGAGCAACTATCATGCTCCCCTGAGGATCATACCTCACAGTTTGAAACCCACTATGATAAACTCTTATCACAGAAAGCAAGAAATCTGCTCAAAATGCTGAAAACATAATCAACAACAGCAGCAAGAATATTGTTTGCTTAAACCTGGAAACAGACTGAAGCACTGGAAAAATAAATTGTTAAAATTGCAAAATTACCCCAAATGGCCAAATTAACGTGGATTAATTGAAGATTTTCTGAAAGATTGGAAAACATTTAATGATTTTTTCCTTGTTTTCATTTATTGATTTTTAAGCAATAAGAAATTTAATAATGTAATAATCTGTTATTATTTAGCTGGATCTGTAATGGTATTCTAATAATTTTATTATTAATTTCCCCTTTTCATTTTTCTTTTCATTAGAGTCAAGATGGAGGGGGCAGAGTCCTATTGTATATTAGTTACATGTCTTTTTTTCTTTTTCCTTTCTCTTTCTTTTTTCTGTCTTTTTATTTTCTGGATGTATATTACTTTGCAAATTAAATTGTTTGTGTTAAAATTAATAAAAAGAAAAGAAAAGAAAGTAGACTTCCTGCAGCCAGTGAGATTCAGTGCAAGTGATATTTATAGACTGGGTATTTATTAACAAGTTTGAATTATACTGAGCAGAAAGATAACAATTTCTCATATTCCAGCACACCATTAGCAATGAAAGTTATGAGAAACTAAAGGTTAGTGATGGGGAGCATGTAGCCTTGCAGATGGTGTTGGACTACAACTTCCCTCATACTGCAATACTAATTGATGTTCAAACACATCTAGGGAGCTGGAGTTTGGCATCCTTTTTTTAAAGGTATTTCACAGATCAGTCCTGTGGATATTGACTCAGAAGACTCACTGAGCTGAACATAATTTAGTCCCAAAAAAGTGAATATAGGAATGCCATCTAGGTGTTTTTAACAGAAAAACACAGTTATTTATTTATTTATTATATATTTATTATTAAATATGTCTGCATCGTCATCTGGGGGGAAGATGCAGGCCCATCTCCATCGGGCCTAGTCTAAGAAGAAGAGCCCTCCCTCCACTCCATCTGAAGTCATCTGGGGGGAAGATGCAGGCCCATCTCCATCGGGCCTAGCCTAAGTGGGAGGGAAAATGTTGTTTATGTTATATGTAATTTTTATGCTGTAAACCGCCCAGATTGGACTACCAATGGGCGGTATAAAAATAAAATGTATTATTATTATTATTATTATTATTATTATTATTATTATTATTATTATTTACAAGCCTATGATCATCTACTTGGGAGTAAGCACCATTAGTGTCAACTAACTAACTGTAAGCTTAAGTAAGATCAACAAGGCAGTGCAAGGCAGTCAATTACAGTCAAACTTGTTATGGTTTTTGTATTTCTTTAACCAGAATATACAATTGTCCCTTCAGCTCCACAGTAGTACAGTTCCAGGACACCTTGTGGATATGAAAAAACACAAATAACTGTGCCCCATATTACTAAATGGCAGTGGCATAAATGAGCACACTTCAGTGTGTCTGCATTCAGGTTGCTGCCATTTAATAATATGAGGTGTGACAATCTGCAAACAATCATATTTGCAGATCTGAACTCTATGGACCCAAAAGGCCAACTGTATTTTATTTCTTTGATATTGCATATATGCATGCAATTTATTGTGTCATTTTGAAATTGAGGGAATAAGCACCTTGCTTATGTACTGAAGTCTAATAACACTAGGAGAGCCACAAGTTGTACATTCTGATCTAGGATAAAAGATTTATGTTGCTACTATTGTGTATTATGCAATATGTTGTCACAGATAATTTATGTATGCCAACAAGTCTATGAAAGTGTTTATAAAGTTCACCTTTGTTTCACACACACACACATTAGGGGCCAACTATTATTTTTGCAACCTCATAAATCTGCCATTGATAGGAGAGGGAGAATTTTTAACCAGTCATTTAAGCAAATTGCATGGCATTTTCACTCAAAAGAATACAAAAAAATAGAGTTGTTACAAATGTTTTGAGTCATGTTATACTGATCTGTGGCTGCAGATCTTTGCACATGAGTGAAGAAAATGGTCCTTGCTTTGTCTTCGAATTCATTTTCCCCTCTCACTTTCGTAATACACTTCTTGATCTCTGATCATCACAGTCCTTAGTCCCAGAATGCATGTTATCCTTGCTCTTATGTCTTGGTCCTGGTTCTATAATGATGAACAGTTGTGGATACTAGATAAGCACCAACCTGAGCTGAGAAGTTGACACAGATATATGTTCTCTGTGGCATACACCATCTGATTTATGGGGCTGGTATGTAGGTCATTACCTTGGAGAAAGAAAATGAGAGTGAGAAATAAAATATTCTCAAAACAATGCCTTTCCATATCTAAAGAAAGAATACATTATCCCCATCTGCTGTCTGACACACCAACACACATCCTACATATATACTATGTGAGATGCTAGCATCAAATGTACTATATATCATTAAATTCCTAAAGATTTCCAAAATGATTCTGTTAGCAGGAGGAAATCAGTATATTTTGTCATTAATTCATTATATATTTCCAGGCTCACTTCTCTGGCTGAAGGATTTCTAGGGAAAATTAAATCCTCAGATGAGTCATGACAACTGTATTTTCATGTTGATACCTAATGATACGCCTAAAAAAATCTTAAAGTACTTATGATCTGTGTTTTGAAAAATTCAATAAATGAAATAATTTGCAAAGCAACAAAATATACATCTTTGTAAATATATGTATGAGACAGTGATAGAGAAAACTCTTGAGCTCAGTGTAACTATTTAAAATTGTTCAATGATTCTGACATTTCAAAGAGAATTGTCCTTGGCCTGCAATCTATGAATGTGAAAAGAGTGTACTTGGAAAATGCCTCATTCTTGATAAGAAAGACTGTCTTGATCTGTCAAGCCATCCTGTTGAGAAATTGGCAGTTCTTGTGACAATTCTGTCCTCAAAAATTAATCTTCATAATTTGTGCAGAATGTCTCAGCACAAAACTACTGTATTTCCCTTTTGTGATACAATGCACATGCATGAAAGAAGAACAGAAGGAAGTCCTGGTGGGTGAAAAGGGAACCACCTACCTTCCCCCCCCCCCCTTTGGAGAAGTTCAGCAACTTGACAACAATTATAGTTTTGTGCAGTTTGCACAAATATCATTTTCACACACAGAATCAAAAAGCTACAGAGCAGGAAGAGATGCCAAGGATCCTTTAGTCAAAAATTCTGTCAGTCAAGAAATCCACAGTTAAATCATGCTCACATATGACCATCCATTCTCTCTTAAAAACTCCCAATTACTGATGTATGTTTGGAATAGTTTTATTGTAATTTAAATCCATTGCTTCAGGTTCAACTGCCTGAGCCACAAGAAACAGACTGGTTCCATCTTTCATCTGACACTCTTTCAGACACTTGAATAATGCCTCTAGTCTTCTTCTTTAAAAATTCCCAGCTTCCTCAAATGCTCCTTATAGGACTGGTTTTCACCCCTTTTACTTCCTTCATACCCTCCATTGAACATATTTCAAAATATTGATATACTTATTAAATTGTAGTGCCCAAATATTGATACATTAAGTGAGGTCTGACTAAAGCAGAACAGTGGTACTATCACTTCCTTTGATCTGGATATCATATTTCTGTTCAGGAAGCCTAGAATTGCATTAGATTTTTTTCTGCCCACTGTAACATCATTACATTGTTGAGACAAACATTTTTGTCTGTATTTTACTAAAACTCCCTATGTCCTTTTTACAAATAGTTGATTAATACTTATGCAGACAATATATACCTATGCATATTTGTTTGCTGAGGAATTTCATGACTGAGACCTTGTCCTGAGTAAATGTACATGCGACCAATCAAAAGCAGAACTCATAAGTGCAGACAGGTTTAAGATTTTAGTGTGATGCTGTTATCTGTATTATTTTTGACACATTGAAACATTTAAGGGCAGGGGTAAGTTCTCCCTCCTGGAAGTTTCTGCAGTGTGAATGCTATCAGATATTTTTGGATGGAATGCAAACTATATTCTTTGCTTCACTCTGTAGAGAAGGTGAAGCAGGGGTGCCGTGTATTCATTCCATGATTCAGGAGGAAATGCAAAGAAAATCAACATGCAAAAATAAATAAATAAAATAAAATCTTCTCATCCATCTTGCAATATGGGAAGAAGCACTTTGTTCCTTTTCAGTGCTGTACTTGGGAATCTGGCCATAAAATGCTGTTAAACTGCAGTGCTCATCAGCCCCACTTAGCACAGGTCAGAGATGATGACAACATCTGAAGGACTAGTCTCCATTGCTTTGTTGAAATGAATACAGATAGAAAGGTAAGTTAATTTGACCATGGACAGCAGTACATTTGTGAAAATTTGTGTCTTCTTAGTATTTTCCAGCATTTCAAATAGATTTTAAGAATTGCTAATGCACACTCTGTATTCTGCATTGGTCAGGCCCCACCTGGAATACTTTGTCCAGTATTCCAGGTCCAGGGTACCATAGTTCAAAAAGGATGTTAAAACTGGAGCATGTCCAGAGGAAAGCAACTAAAATGGTGAAGGGTCTGGAAATCATGCCCTATGAGGAACAACTTAGGGAATTGGGTATGTTTAGCCTGGAGAAGAGATGGTTAAGAGGGGATATGATAGCTCTCTTTAAATATTTGAAGGGATGTCATATTGAAGAGGGGGCTAGCTTGTTTTCTGCTGCTGCAGAGAACAGGACTTGGAATAATGGATGCATGCTACAGGAAAAGAGATTCCACCTCAACATTAGGAGGCACTTCCTGCCAGTGAAAGCTGTATGACAATGGAACACACTCCTTTGGAGTGTGATGGCATCTCCTTCTTTAGAGGTCTTTAACAGAGGTCGGAAGGCCATCTGTCAGGGATGGTTTGATTTTGAGTTCCCGCATGCTGGGGGTTGGACTGGATGGCCCTTGTAGTCTCTTCCAGCTCTATGAAGAGCTGTGCGGGCCGGAAGGAGCACCAGAGGGGATATAAACCCCAGCCTGTGTCCATCTCTCCCCCGACAAACACACGGCTGCAGTGGCGGCGTGGAGGGTGCCACGGAGGACTGCTAGCCAGCCCGAGACCATCTGCCTCTCCTACTTCTACTGCAGCTGTGCTGGCTGGGAGGAGCACCAGAGGGGATATAAACCCCAACCTGTGTCTATCTCTCCCCCGACAAACACATGGCTGCGGTCAGCCCAGAGGAGAACAGCTTAGGGAGGACTTGATCAGCTGTGACTACCATCATTTGGGGGGGGGGTGTGGGGGTGTTCCCCGTTGGTTGTTTGTGTTGAATGGTGGGGGTCTGCTGTTGGAACTGTCCAGGACTTGTGGTCCTCCAGCTTTCGGTCATTTTCTTTCATCTAGTGATGTCAGCGCCCCAGGTTACAAAAGATCTCGGGCTGCTGAGAGGACTTTGCAGCCTGATAGCTGCCACCTGGACAGCCTTGAGAGGGGTTCGATTAATCAGTACGACCTTGGAGAATTGTCCTCCCACAGCCTCTCCTTTCTGTGTCATAGTTGTTTTAATTTGTGATCAGAATCAGTTGGCCACTCATCTCCTCCTCTGTATAGTAGAGTGGTCTTAGTTGGGGAATGGATATTCAGGTGGTGTGGGGACAGGGAAGGTATGGTGGTAACAGCCAACAAATGTTACAAAAGAAGA
>CM034708.1:67216296-67227609 GCA_020142125.1 Phrynosoma platyrhinos
TAATATAAATAATAAATGGTTTCCATACATGTAACTTATGGAAAGATTTAAACTAGATATAAAAAATACAGGAATCATAGATGGAAAAAACAGTATAGACAAAATAGTGATGGAGGAAGAAAGAGGCCGAATATCAAAATATTACAAAAGACTAAAAAAAGAGACATGGAGCAAGAAACAGTTAAGCATGACATGGTAAAATGAGCACAGGATATTGGAAAGAACATACAATGGGAGCATTGGCAGACAACTTGGAGAATAACAAATAAATACACTCTATGCCAAAATTATAAAGAGAATTTCACTAAGATGATGTATTGATGGCATTTATCACCAGTCAAACTTAATACGATATATAAATCAGGTAGAACTAATTGCTAGAAATGCCAAGACTCATGGGGAACATTTTTCCATATTTGATGGAAATGTGAAAAAGCTACAATGTACTGGAAAATGATATATGATAGGATGTCAGTAATATTAAAAACAGAGATACCTTTTACTCCACAATTGTTTCTTTTGAACATGATGTATGAGGCAAAAGAGAAAAAATATATACAGGTGATATTATACATGGTAACTATCGCAAATATACTATAGGCTAAATACTGGAAGAAGAATATCACACCAACAATAGAAGAATGGAATTTAAACCTGAGGGAAGCAATGGATATGGACATAATGCCAGCGAGCTTAAAAGGAAAATCTAAGAAAAAAAAAAAACTGAAGAAGAATGGGAGAATGTCATTCTTGTTGCTGTATGCCTTCATGTTGTTTCTGACTTATGGTGACCCTAAGGTGAACCTATCATGGGGTTCTCTTAGCAAGTTTTTTCAGAGATATGGAATACTGGAAAAAAATAAAAATGTTTAAAATGATAGTTTTGATTATATTGGTTTAGAAATTATAGTTAAGATTTATCTATGAATAAAAAAATAAATGAAACAGGGAGTAGCATGAAAGAGAAAGAGAAACAAAAAAGGAAAAACAGTAAAAGTAACAAAATTGTATAGAGTTAAGCTATAAGTTTCTAAAGTAAATTTGCTTAGAGATCCACTGTTTGTGAATAATAATTTAGATGAAACAGAGAAATTTAAGAAAAAGAAGAAAGATTATAATGTGCCAAGGAAGTCACTTTAAAGCTGAATATATAGATTTTGCAAGGTTTAATTGAATTATTTGTTATATTATATGTATATATTTATGTTTTATATATTATGTATGTTATATATGTTTTAATACAATAAAAAATATATTGTGGGTGTGGAGGTTAGGTGGCAAATTCAGTTTTAACTATGTTTGTTGGAGGACAAAGGCAAGAGGAAGGATGTTGCCTGTAGCCAAAGAGAGTTGATTGAATTTTGGAATTTAGTGTGGGAATCAGAGAGATGTGATGAACTGATCAAGGGCACTCTCATGATGATGGGGTGGTGGTGGTTAGATAGTGTTGAAATGTGTGTAGTGTGCCAGGAAACCATTGTCTCTGTTTAACCCACTTCTAATAGACTGGAATCTGTGGATACATTCTAATTCTGCTATTTCTCTTTTCTATCTTCCTTTTTAGTTCTTTTATTCAAGAACCATTGTTCTGAGGTCTGAGATGGAATTTCCAGGAAAACTGAAGTGGTCTGCAATTGGTTTTTGTATATTACCATACCTAGTATCTAATTTAAGTCACTTTATCCACTGGCACAGGGACTGGCCTGTTTGTCCAATATAGAGTGCTGAAAGGCATTGCAGACATTCTTGTTGCTGTGTGCCTTCATGTTGTTTCTGACTTATGGTAACCCTAAGGTGAGCCTATCATGGGGTTCTCTTAGCAAGTTTCTTCAGAGAGGATTTGCCATTCCCATTCTTTGAGGCTGAGAGTGGGATACTTGCCCAATGTCAGCCAGTGGGTTTCCATGGCCAAGCCAGGATTTGAGCCCAGATCTCCAGAGTCTTCATCCAATGCTCAAACCAATATGCCATGCTGGCACCATTGTTGACATAGTATGGCATAAATCATATTGGAGGATAAGCAAGTGAAAGTTCCTCTTAATATTGTGGGTGATGTCATTAGGGCCTGTGATAACATTTACTGAATAAATGTTTGGGCAGAGTTGGCATCTGGATTTGTGGTAAGGCTTTGTATTAGTGTCCACATCTGTGTGTCCTCCTGTAGGTAGGCAAGTGTTTGAGGTTTGGAGACTGTGTGTAGGCACGCAAAGTCCTGCCACCAAGACTCCTTGAGAGGGCAGCATTATTGTCCAGAATGGAGTGTAGTTCACTTGATGATACATCTGAGTGGTCTCAGTTGGGAGCTGCATGTGACCTCTAGTGGGATTCTGTCAATTTTCTGTCTTCAGTCTGTTCTGTAATAGATTAGACCTGGGTACAAGGTTTGCCTTGTTCATTTGTTTTTACTTCATATGGTGGATATTGTAGCTTGAGAACATATTGTATTAGAGGGCTTGGTTATAGATTATGGATCTGTTAAATATTCAAGGTGGAAACTGGAGGTATATAAGTATGTGTTGTGGTCAGGGGGATTGCAATATAGTGTGGTGCTTAGATGTCTGTTTGTTGCTGTACCATTGTGTCCAGAAAGTGAACTTATTCTGTGGATAGTTCCAGCTGAATTGATGGTGGTGTGGAATGTCTTGCGTGAGCTTTCTCCAAGAGTCCAGATTATAAAGATATTGTCAATGTACCTGAGGTAGAGGAGCACTTTCTGGGTGCAGTAGTTAAAGAAATATTGTTTCTTTATTACAGCGTAGAGACCTACAAGTTCCATTTAGCAACATGTAAAATAAAATTTAAAAGCACATAAAACATTTAGATCTCAACTTGCAGACACAGCTTATTTCAGACAATTTTTACTTAGTACAGAAGTTTAAAAGGTACAGTAAAGGTATTCCCGGTTGACATGATTAACAAGTCATGTCCGACCATAGGGGGCAGGACTCATCTCAGTTACCAACCCAAAGAGCCAGTGTTGTCAGAGATTAGTCTGTGATCATGTGGCCAGCATGACTGCACAGAATGATGTTTATCTTCACACTGAAGTGGTACTATTTATCTACCTGCATTTGCATGCTTTCGAACTGCTAGGTTGGCAGAAGCTGGGACTAGTGATGGGAACGCACCCGGGCCTCAAACTCCCAAACTGCCAATCTTGCAATCTATAGAATCAGTGTCTTAACCACTTGAGCCACTGCAACTGTTCTCTAACTCTTCCCGCCTCAGACAAATTCACTTTGGAATTCTTATACTCTAATAAAAATTTGACATAAAATTAGCCAAATTGTCTTGGTAGACTTGCCAATAATGGATTGATCATATGTTGTCAAACCTGCTTGTAGAATTCAAAAGACAAATGAATGTGCTTCATGGACTCCTGGTTACTGCTGTGACATAATGTTGTTGTGTAAGTGATACCAGCAAATCTATCCAGAAGCATTTCAGAGGGAAATACATTAAGTAAAATGTCTATGATAATTAAATACTCAGCTAGATGAAAAGGCCCAACATATTCTACACCTGAGGACCAGGATGAGTGTGAAGGAGCCAGGAGGTCACTAAAAGCAACATACTTCAATTATTATTTTTTTACTGATTTGAGAGCAGTATCATAGCTCAAATATAAAAGGAGATATTATGATGGACCAATTGAGGCAGGTTTTTAGGTGACAAGCTTTGACCAATAGTTTATGCATCTATCCTGTGATAGCTAAAGAAAAAAACCTCTGTCCATTTTAAAAATATTAACCTTAATACAAAATATTAAGGCAGGGGTAGGCAACCTTTCCCCTTTAAGGGCCGAGGGACTTCAGCTCCCAGAAGCCTCAGCCATGTTGGCCAATAGTCCCATGTTGGCCTATACCTCCTGGGATTCTGGGAGCTGAAGTCCCTCGGCCCTTAAAGGGGAAAGGTTGCCTACCCCTGTATTAAGGCTTCCAACCAAACCTTTTGTAAATACAGGTCATTCCCTTGTTTCTAACAACAGAGTTAGATAATCTTCAGGCTAGGTTCTTGAGGGCTCTCCTCCAAATCCCTAGATGTGTTCCTTTTGGAAGATTAAGAAAAATAAATAAATGGGTATTATATAAATGTAATGTATTCCTCTGGGGATCCGGAGTCCTCAAAAATCAGCCTAAAGAGTGACTCTATTGTTGCTCTCCAAATCCAAATAGCAGAGTGTTGGCTCTCTTCAATATCCTGCTGATATGCACTGGCAAAAACAAAACCCTAGGCCCATTAGAGAAGCCAACTTTCAGTACTGTTTGAGGTAATTGTCCTCAACAGTAGCTATTAACAGCAGAGTACAGAAGCACCAGATCAGCTTGCAATATTTGGCAATGCACTGACCAACCTTGAATGATTCACAGACACAGGGCCTGAACAGACTGCCAAAAATAGTCCAGCTTCAGACCACTTTAACTTCCCTGGCTCAGTGCTAGGGAATCATGGGAACTGTAGTTTATTGTGGCACCAGAGCTCTCTGACAGTGAAGGCTCAATGTCTCAGAAAAAACTACAATTGAGCCAGGACAGTTAAAGTGGTCTCAAACTGGATTATTTCTGGCAGTCTGTTCAGGCCCACAGTTGTTTTCTTCCAAAGTCCTTGGAGGCTTTTTATCTGTAGTTGCATTATATATAGGATATTTACAAACTCTCCTTCAACTCTCACCAACATTCACTGTTTGCTATGCAATCCACTTTAACAACCATCAACTCCACCCCACTCTCTCCAACAATCTACTATCTTCAACCCACACATGCCCTGAGTCTCAGAGCACTTACCGTATATACAGTGGAGATCACTAAGGGTCATCACCTGGTGTTACTTATCATTTTCAGCCATACAAAATATTTTACTACATTTTAAAGGAATGTTGCTTCCAACACAGATGTGTATAGCAATTGTGAAACTGTCTTAGCACTAAATGGCTTACTCATGTGGCAATTTTGTTGTTTGAGGTGGGAGCAGAATGCTGGCAATCCTTCCTGCAATGGTGGACCACCACTTTGTGCTTCCCAGGGGATGCATGGCTTGACGTGGCCCTGAGAGGAAATGGGAACCATCAGCCAATGAATTTAAACTTGGGTTTGAATTCATTGCTTCTGGGCCCAGCCAGAGTGATCTAAATGCAATCTTGACTCCCGTTGGGTGGAGTGGTGGGTTAAAGCTTCCTGCTCTCTCTTCTGCTCAACAGTTGCTTCCTGAACATCATGAGAGCAGAATAAATGGAAGATCAAGAAGGCTTTAGAAAGGGAAGACTCTTTGGCAGCTGTGGTGTTGTCAGGTTCATGGAAAGACAGCAAGGCAGTGTAGGATGATCAGGAAGTCTCACAGGAGCGTTTTACTTTCTCCCTCAATCAGCAGAGGTGGTATTCACCCCAACAGCCCTTATAAGGGCTTTGTACAGCTTTTTGGAGCTGGGTTCCTTCCCCCCTCTTTTCCTGGCTGTCATCTGTTCTTGTGAGTGTCTTATGCACTACACCCGCCTTTTGTTTTCACACACACCCCATGCACATTAATGCAGGCAGTTTCACGCTGCCCAATCCCTTTCTCCTATCAGGGCATTGTTTGAGGACTGTGCTGAGGAGCCCCCTCATCAGGGCTCTGTTTCCTATATCAACCCCCCCCCCCGCACACACACAAACTAGGGATTCTAAGGAGATTATCACATCAGCTTTAAAAGCAGTTTACCTGAGCCAGCTTAAAATTAGAAGCAGGTGGCATCCTGATACTATCACATACATTTAGCCCGGCTCCATGGCTGCTTGGAGGGGTGTTCTGGCAGCCATTTTTTCAACTCAGAAAACTCCCAGCATCAAAAAAAGGCACAAGGAGCACCCCTTGGAGCAGCGATGGAAACAGGCTGCAGCCAGGCAGTGATTTCAGTGACAAAATGTGTGTGATAGTATCATGATGCCACTTGCTTCTAATTTAAGCCAGCTCAGGTAAACCACTTTTAAAGCTGATGTGATAATCTCCTAATACTGGACAAGTTGGGAAGGCAGTCCAGGATCCCTTGTAAGTGTCTGGGCTCTGGCATAGCAGCAGCTAATAATAATAATAATAATAATAATTTTTATTTATATACCGCCCTATGGCGGACCAATCCAGGCGGTGAACATGAAAATAAAATATACAATAAGACTTTACCTTGCAAATTTTAGCTGCCTTTATCCATGATTTTCTTTCATAGAACAACCTAATTATATATCTGGAACCACTACTTCCAAAAAACAGCTGTGATCACTGTATGTGCAGATCATTAACAGTGAGCAATGGTGTAAGCAGCTGCTGGTGGTACATATTTTCTTCCCTTTCTCTTGATTGCAGGTCTGTAGAAGCAATGCCACCCTAAAGTGGGTTCAGAAGGCATCTCAGGAGCATTGCTGAGGAGCTGGGGGCCAGGCTGTACAGGCTCAGAAATCTTGGACAGATCTGGCACTACTAAGATCTGAAGGAAGAACACCACCATACAGACATTTTATAATCATCTAGCTCCACAGCAGGGCCCAGTAACATGGAAGTTTTGGCAGGCCTGTCCCAGATGCTGGAGAAGTTAATAAAGGAAGTGGAGCAGCTGAATCTTCAGGCATTGGTGGAGGTTGGTTTGCCAGGCATGGGACTTCAAGAGAGTGAATCAGGGATACGGCAGAGCCAGACAGGGAAGACTAGAAGGGGCCAGTGGAAACTTCATTCACTGCCCAACAGCAGCAACAGAAAAAGAAGAAGCACTTTGGAGTATGAGAGGCCATAATGTGTGAAGAAGGCAAGTAAGTGGAGGAAAATGGGAAGGAACAAGAGGTGCAGGAAGTGTAGCGAGAGGTGGAACAACAGACAGTGGTGGAACAACAAGTGAGTGCTCAGAGGAGGAATGCCCATATAGGAGTAATTATTTGAAGGTATTTACACATGTTCAGGTCTCCCTTCATGGGAAATTAGGAAGATACTACCTTCACTGATCATGAGGATGTTCCTGGCATCCACTTGGATAGGAGGACGGGGGTGGGTGGGAAGAATGATGGCCCTGTGTAGGCAAAATCAATTCAGGGCATTTTGTCATCTGAGATTAAGCAGCAAATGTTCCTCTCCCCTTTGAAGAGCCACCATGGCATAATGGTTTGAATGTTTGACTATGACTCTGGGAGACTAGGATTCAAATCTCCTGCTTAGCCATGAAAAACCCCTGGGTGATTTTGGGCAAGTCACAGTCTCTTAACCTAAAATGAAAACAATGACAAACATCCTCTGAATAAATCTTGCCAAGAAAACCCTATTATAATAGAGATGCATTATTAGGAAGTTGACTTGATGGCACACAATAACAATAATAATATAAGGTAGATTTGCACAAATACCTCACCTTCTCTGGAAGCAGAAATATAAGAATAGTCCAATAATACAATAATAAATTCAGAGCATGGAGAAATTACTTTGGGGGGGGCTACAATTTTGAGAATCCTCTGAGCAGCATGTCAAGAGATGCAATATTGCATGCACATGTGTACACATTATTCTTGGAAGTGCCACTTATTGCCTCATCATACTGTTTTGTTTGTTTATAGTGCACAGTAGGCTTAGCCCTTATATGCCTAATCCAGTGGTACATAGTTATTCATTATGAGTTCTGCTTGTTGTGGTTGAGAATATGTATTTTAATACACACCAGAATGTGCATCTATCAAGAAAAATGAAGTTTTGGCAGACATCCACATCCACATTTGGATGAGCCTCCAACTGCTATTTTCCCCTTTTCTGTCTAGTCTGTACAACAGCAACTGATTATTTTTCCCTTGATAAATAGTGAATGGGATAGAATCAGACATAAGAACGAAAGTTTACTTTAATTGTACCAGCAGAAGAATATCCACACTGAACACTGAACACAGATGAATTACAGTGGTGTTCTACCTCCGACTGTCACACTTCTTCTAAGTGTATATATATCACACCATGATAGCAGTTTTAAACTACTTCTTGTCACAGTTCCATCCTACAGAATCCTGAGACTTGTAGTTTGATGAATTTCTAAGAATTCTCTGCTAGAGAGCTTTAGTGTGCTCCTCTGAACAATAGTGCTAGAGCTCTTTAGGACAGAATGTTAATTACCTCACCAAATTACAAGTCCAGTAATGAATTGGGATGGTGCTGTGATAGCAAAATCAAATCAAACTGCCATAACTATGTTGTATAGCCACATTTTATGTCAGTGTTTTTGTGTTTTATACCAAATGGGTGTGCCTCAGAGTGACGGAACTTATACAGTAGTGACATTTCTTTTCTGTGTTATTACCTGGTCATGGTAACTTTTGGCTTCCTCTTACATTTTGCAAATGTCTTGGAATGGGTGAGTTCCAAACATCTTTTTCTTTTAATAAAAAAAGAATGAGTTGGTGCTTAGAAGTTATTTATATCAAGGATTTCACATTTTATGTCAGTTATGTTCTCCTGGAAAGAAAAATATTAAATTACTAGGAAGCAAAGAGGTCACAAACCATTTAATATAAGCCAGAGAAGGTTAAAATGCCAGGTATTTGATTTTTCCTCAGATCACAAAGAGTATCATCAATGGATAATACCAATTCATTAAGATGGCAATGAAGTCACAAGGAAAGAAATATTCTAGAGATTTAAACAAATCCAAACTCTTTAATCCAACCCCCGCCCCCACACACATACATTTTTTTACACATTTCTGTATAAAATTCCATGAGGGAAACACTCTCAGTGTTCACTGGCTACATACATGGATTTTATGTCAGATGCTGTAGGCTGTATTTCAGAGGAAAGAATTGGCAAAAACCACCTCTGAATATACCTTGCCTAAGAAAACCCTACAAAATTCATTGGGTCACCATAAGTAGACACGCATCACATCTGCATTCCTTCAGCTATCCTTCAGTTCTTGTCTAGGCCCATGCTTATGATCAGTTATCCCACATGTCTGCTGTGATTTACCCTCCAACTTACTCCTGAATAAAAGCTTCTGTCCCTTAAGCTCTTGTAGTCCTCACAGAATCACTAAAACCTTTGTCTCATGTTGAAGGAAGCCTTATACTGCCACCACTTTCCAGACATCTTAAAAGTACGTTTATAAGGCATACTTGTGATTGGTTGTCTTTTTGGAAGACTCATCTTTATGTCCAGTATATTCCATTACAATATCTATAACAGAATGAAATTTTGTTCTAAGTTCACAAAAATCACAGGAAAATCTTTACTGGATTTAACAGTAATATATTTCAAGCTATGTGTTCCACCAAAGAATAAAACTCTTCCTAGGTGACAGTGCCACCCTGATAAATGTATTTTTCTGCTTCCACAGGAGAAAGAGGAATTTATAGCATTAGTAAAATATAATAAGCAGGCAGAGGGAGATACAGATAATAGGTTTGAGTCAACTGCATCCACACTGAAGAAATAATTTTAACTGCCATGGTTAAATGCTATGGAATTCTGGAAACTATAGTTCATTGAGACACCAGAGGTGTCTGACAGAGAAGGCTAAATGTGTCACAAAACAATATTTCCCAGCATTTCATAGCACTGACCCATGGCAGTTAAAGTGGTGTCAAACTGGATTATTTCTGCAGTGCAGAAGCATCCGGGTCTTTGCAGACTGCCAGAAATAGTGCACATTAAATTGAGGCACTGCCCTGGCTCAGTGCTAAGGAATCATGGGAACTGTAATGTATTGTGGCACCAGAGCTCTCTGACAGAGAAGGCTCATGTCTCAGAAAAAAATACAATTCCCATGATTTCCTAGCACTGAGCCAGGGCAGTGCCTCAATTTAATGTGCACTATTTCTGGCAGTCTGCAAATACTTATAGAACCACTGAAGTTAAATTAGTTATAACTGAGTCTCAATAATTTTAATGGTTCTACTATAAATCAGAAACATTATTCAGCTATAGCAACTATTCAGAAAAGCAAAAGAAGAGCTGGATTATGGTTCTATCATGTAAGCATAAGAAACAGGTGAACATAAGAAACTCCATAGTCTTCCAGAGCATTTAGAATGTAGATGTGTGCATTGTAGCTTTAAATGCACCACAAGCATGCAAAAAAAAAAAAAAACCTGTCTCCTTGCACACATAAATCTAGCATATCTAGATTAGAATTTTTCCTATTATTCTAATCTTCTATATAATCCAAATGATTGTGGGACAATCTGTTCAGTCTGAACTGCATACTAGTCTGGTAGAGTCCAGGCTTTATGCCATGGACGTTTTCACACTAGGGTCTCAAAGCGGCAGAAAAGCGGCAAAAGAGCATGATGGAATCAATCCAAAGCCATTCCGGTATAGACCTCACATGACGGAAATGGCTTTCAGACGCAACTAGCATCATTGCGGAATTGGCGAAACCACTCTAGATATGCTCCTGGGAACCGTATCTCCTGTTCACACACAAGTCTGAAGATCCCTACCTTGACCCGGCAAAGAAGTTCTTGCACATGCGCAGAAAAAGAAATGCTCGCCGTGTCTGTCACATGCGATTTTCGTCACTTCCGTCGCTATAATGCTATTGCTTTTCCATCGCCATTGCCGTGCAGTCACCATTCCTTTGCTGTGCGAGAGCTGCCGCTTGTGAAGAGAATGGAGTCTGTTCTTGTGCTAATTCATGAGTTGCAGGCAGAGCTGGAGAAGGTGGAGCAGGATCACAGGGCAAGGTGCAGGGCTGTGCTGGCTGGCATCCGTCGCTTCATGAGGCGGCGTGGCATCACAGGCTTCACAGCCCATGAGTTGTTATGGAGCATTTCAGGTTGCCAAAGCTGCTTGGGCCAGGGTTTCCATGCCTGCACTGTCCCCCGTCCACGCCGGTGGTGGATCAGGCCACAAGTCATCCAAAACTGGTGGTCAGATGAGGTGCTGCAACTCTGGGACGAGGACATGTGGATAAGAAACTTCCGGATGTCCAGATCCACATTGTTCGATATAGCAGAGGCTCTGTGCCCTCACCTCCAGGCCGAGGACAACAGGATGAGGAGGGCCATCTAAGTGGGAGAGAGGGTGGCGATCACCATCTGGTAGCTTTCTGCCCCCCTCAATTACAGGAGAGTGGCACGGCAATTCCAGATTGGGGTCTCTACAGCATACATCATATGCATAGAGGTCATCACTGTCATAGACAGAGTACTTCTTCCAAGAACAGTGTGTGCCTTGGGGACTGTCACCAGGTAGATTCCTCTCCTCCCTTTGTATTCCTGGCCTCGGCTTCCTTTAAATCAAACTATGCTTTGCAATAATACTGTCAAATAATAATGCTGTACAATAAGCTTACTGTGCCACATAAAAATGGGGGGCATGGTT
>CM034708.1:67229249-67243940 GCA_020142125.1 Phrynosoma platyrhinos
ATGTTTTAATCTCTTATAGTTTAATCTTGTTTTAGGAGGTGGGAGGGGAGTTATGGGGATAAGGCGTTTTAACTTTGTGTGTTTTAAAAATGTTGTAACCCACCCCGATTGCAGAGCAGAGGGGCGGGCTAGAAATAAAATTATTATTATTATTATTATTATTATTATTATTATTATTTTGGGTGGCATCCAGATACTATTGCAGGGATTTTGCCACTGAATCTGTCATCCGAATACAGCCTGGATCGAGCCCAGATCCCTGGCGTGCTGAACACACCTCTTTTCCAAACCGGGAGTTTTCCGACTTAAGAAAATGGCCTCTGAAGTGTTCCTGGGAATAGGGCTGGACCCAGGTTGTATTCAGGTGGCATATTTGGCAACAAAATCCCTGTGATAGTATCTGGATGCTGCCTGAATTAGAATTGAATTCAGGAAAGGTAAGATGCTTTATTTAGTGGAGCAATTAAGCTAAGGTAATATTTAAAATGTTTGATGTGGAACAGGGAGACCTTAAGCCATCACTACCTCTCAAAAAAAATCTTACACAGTGGTGTGGGGGATTAAAAGGAAGTCAAAAACCATGTAAAGTAGCTGAGTACTTTCCTAGTGTGGAAGTAACAACATCAAAACATTTTGTCATACACAAACATTGCTAATGCTATTTTCTTAAGGTCAATACAGTAATTTTTGCAATCATTTTTTTTAAGTGACTGCAAAAAGGTAGAGATACATGAAAACATCACAGGAAGCCCTTAATAGTGAGTTCAGCCTGATTCACAGAGGAAAGTATGAACTTACAAACCACAACTCTTTCCCTTACACTTTGTCTCACCTTTGTAGCAGTACATCTGACCTCTACTCTCTCAGCTTGCTCCACCTTGTCCCTATGCTATACTTTCTGCCTTTACAATTGCAACTGAAGCCTTGTCTGCCTCCTCCTGTTCCCTTAGCAGAGAGACCAGATGACTCACAACCCAAAGCCCAGTTCTGATACAGGCAAACCAGATGATAGATGGCCTGTTCAGCACCAGAACTGGGTTTTACAAAACAAAAATAATATCTTTGGCAGGACATTCATTTTTAATCACAAAAATCTATCTGAGCCACTTTCCATTTTACATGGACTTCAGAACTGGCAATTATTGCCCTCTTCAAATCTTGATTTGCCACTATCTAACTTTCCATGCATTTCTTTCTTTTAGTTTTGTATGGTTCTTGTAGAAAAACTATCTTCGGAATGTTGCAAATCGGCCTAAAGGGTCAGCCTGGGGGTGGAGTTGCAGCAGGGCAGCCACACACCGGCTGCCCCAACCCCACCCTCATGCCATCCTGAGGCCGCATACCTGTACACACAGTGTGCAGCATCAGGATGACCTCCCGGCATGGCATGTAAACAAGCTGCACCAAAAGGGTGTGGAAGACCCGTGGTGCTGGCTCTTAGGGCGGCCTTTTGCTGCCTCTAAAAGGAGCGAGATTTTGCCACTCTTTTAGGGGTGACAAAAGGGAGGATTATGGCCACAGCATGAGGTTGCCATGGCCCTGATCCACTTCTAGCAGGGGCAGCCCAGAGCCACCCAAAAAGGGACATCTGTAAAGGCCTTTCCTCTTCCTTTTTGTTGTCATTTTCTATTTCTCTGCATTGACTAATGAGTAAAAACTAAAGAAGAATACTATTATAGTAGTTCTCTTTGTCCTTTCAAACAAGTCACTGAGTAGTTGCATTCAGGGTGACAGAAGTAGAGTCAGAACCCTGAATACAACTATTCAGTGGTTTGTGGACAGGGACAAGGAGAACTACAATAACAATGTTCTTTAGCTCAACTGTGATTTTTGATATAGCAGTCTGTGTCACAATCTGTTCCTGCTCTTATTTTTGCCATGAGAATTGAGTTTCTCCATATTCTGTTCCTAATTATGCAGTCTATTTGATTTATATATTGTTGATCAGGTGATGAGAAGATGAAGTGATGTCCATACATATATGGTTGCTTGATGAATGTGTTTGTGATGAACAAAGTATTGGCTTTGAAAAATTAAACCAGTCATTCTCCTGCTTCATCCTGCTGAGAATCTTTCAATTTCTTCTTCTTCTACCTCTTTAGTTGGAGCATAAACTTGAATTATGATATTGGTGGGTTTTCTCTGAGGTCTTATTGATATTTTTAAGATCAGATTTTGCATTATATCCTTTGACTGCTTTTGCTACATTTCTGCTCATGATTAATGCCACACCATTTCATTTCATTTCTTGAGTAAAACACTGTTTAATTATCTGATTCAAAATTTGCCATTTCTGTCCACTTTAGCTTGTTCACCCCAAGTATTGCAATGTTTATATATTCCATTTATTGTTTTATTATGGGCTTTATCACGTAAGGCTCTTCTCCGTCTAAAACAGTCTTTGGGCCTCGGCAGATGACTAATAGAGTAATCTCCAAGGCAGGGAAGAGGAGGGGCAGCCGCACGATCGGTGTCCCTTCCTCCTCCCGAGGTTGCCCTCGGAGCTGCCGGCCCTCCGCACGGCCGGTGCTCTGAGGGCAACCTCCCGCCGCAGTGTCCGCACACGCTGCGGTGGAAAAGTCAGGGAAAGTGCGCCCTACGCTTTTAGGGTGCACTTTCACTGACTTCTGAAAGGAGTGCTGATTTAGCGCTCCTTTCAGAGGCACCGACGGTGCGCCGTGGTGCGGATGCCACGGTCCCGCTGTGCACCGTCCCGCGGTGTCTCGGCCGCCGCCGTGTGCTTCCCCCTTATGTCTACCTTCCCCTATTAATGCTTCTCTTTTAAATTAGTGCTTGGCTTTTTAAATCATGGTCCAATTCATTTTTTAAAATGTGTCTTTAATATTATAACCTACTGGTTTTTAGCTGCATTGTTTTATACTGTGAGCCATCGTGAGATTCTCCATTGGAGAAAGGTTAGATGTGAAGGGAAATAAATAAATAAATAAATAAATGATACAAAGGTAACAACTAGGGGGGGTTGCAGACTGCCAGAAATAGTGCAAATTGAGTCCACTTTTAGGGTTAGGGTTAGGATTAGGGAATCATGGGAACTGTACTTTATTGTGGCACTAGAGCTCTCTGACAGAGAAGGCTCAATGTTTCAGGAAAAAACACAATTCCCATGATTCCCTAGCACTAACCCTAACCCTAAAAGTGGACTCAATTTGCACTATTTCTGGCAGTCTGCAACCCCCCTTCGAAACCAAAAAGAGGCAGATGTAGTTTAGCTATCACATTCCATTTTTACTACATGGAGAGCTTCTTTCCAGTGCTCAGAATATCTTGTTTGTGTTCCTTCTCACCTTCTCACCCATCACTTTGCACTACAGATTAAAATCTGAGGATGTTATATTGAAGTACCAACCCTGGGATTCAGACATCTAGGCTCAATCACATTGGTTTGCTGCTACAGCAACAAAAAATCCTAGGGGACAGTCCAACTGAAAAAGAAAATCATTGAATAGTTTGCGTTTTTAGAATCTCCCTTCAGCCAAGATTTTATGATGGTGATAGGCATTCAAATGCCAGAAAACAGGGATACAGAAAAAGCCACTGATTCCATCCAGGTAATTTCCTTTCTAGAAAAATGTAGGCTTCCCTTGCCCTCTGCCACTCTAAATATGAAGCAGGGCCAGAGAATTCCTAAAGTGTTATCTGTTAGTGCTACTGAAGCACTGCAATTTGTTCATGTTAATGCTGATTTAATAGAAAATGAGACTATGCACAGCCTTTTCTGAAATATTCATGTGCACAGATGTACTGCTATTTGCGGAAAAGGAAGGCATTTATTTCTTCTCAGATATTTTAGAATACTCATTGGATGTTTTATGTATTATTGACTATTTTTAAATGAATACATTTTATGGAGGCTAACTTAAGGTCCTAGACATCCTGTGCATTTGGTGATACAGAACTACTACTTCCCCCCCATGCCCCACACCTCTAACCCCAGGCAAAGGGTTGGAATATGTGAGTTGCAAAAGAGCACCTTCAACAGAGCCATAAACAGGCACTTAGAACTCCGTGAAAGATCATATCATTTCCTAGTGGACAGAGTGCTTAACTCCATTAGTGCTACAGTCTGATTAAATACACCACATCACATTTTAAAAGCGTTTCAGCCAATTAAGTCAGCCCTACAGTGCTCAATTCATCTCTGCTTTTTTGAAGGCCATAAAGATGTTGGAAACAAATTTATGATCTGGCCCATAAGTGAGATGACTTATTTTAAGGCAGCATGGTTAAAGACAGTTTAAGATTATTTTTTTTAAAAAAAAAAGAGGGGGGAATGGGATATATTGTCTATAATCAGACTTGAGGGGAAAAACAGACACTCATTCAGGGGAAAAAAACTTTAATTGCACTCTTCAGGGGTGTTATTTGTTCCCCCTCAGTGCAGCAGGAAATCAGAAAACCAAGGAAATCAACTATCTGGAACAGATTGATGAGTGGGGAAAAATAAGCTAAATTCATTTTCAGTCAGGTGACCCTCATCACAGCAATTTCTCCTTGTAGTGTTAATAGATCACCTGACTAGTAATACCACCAAGTAGCAGAGGAATTGATAAATATGATCTCTGACATAAAATCCATCTACATCCATCTTGCCAGCACATTTCAAAAAGCATTTCAGATGATTAGGTTGTTCCATTCATTCCCACATTTTGTGTGCTGCACAGATGCTAGAAAGGGTACCAGAAAGAGTGCTGAAGGCTTTTAGCAGTATCTGTATGATTCATCACATGTACCTATGCAGCACAAAAAGTGCTATTTATCTTCACATCCTCAAATGAAATGAAATATAGGATCATTTATATTCAGTTCATGTCCAACAAAAACAGGGGCTTTCAGATACTGGCACTAGGAAATACAAACTGTCCATTGGCAACAGTGTCCCTACATGAAATTAAAAAAAAAATCTGACATATATAAAGGTAAGCAGATTTATTAGCAAAACCTGTTACAGCTATTGCTTCATGTAACATTTATTTCAAGCACCCCTAAAGAAATGTTTTTGCACAACAGCAATTAAGCTAATACATTGATGCGGGGGCAAACACAGTTACATGGGAATTATTGTATTTGTTGAATTTTAAATTTTAAATTTCATTTAATTTTGCTTGGTGTTCCTACTTCAGCTAGGACCTGTGGATTTATTAATTTATACACTTAATTTTGCAAAGAAAAATATGGTCCAATTACCACAAGGGCACAGGTGAGAAGGGATAAAGCTACCCTCTCCAGCTACAGGTACTCTGGGCCAGTTGGTGGTATCAAACTGCATTAATTCTGCAGTGTGGCAGCAAGTTTAGTCAAATACACAAATGTCAAGACATAGATCTGGCATGCCCTCACCTCTTCTCAAGCAGCATCAGTCTGAAAAGAACCTGTGCATATACAGACTTGTGCATGTAGGGTTTAGTTCCTAACACTGGAATGTGAGGAGGAAACCTGAACTGATTCTTGTTCCCACAGAAGAAGCCATACTACTGACGTAGTCCCAACATGGATGGAATCAAAGAACTGGCAAAGACAGCTAGGATCTAGAGAGATGAGAAATTAGAGGGAGAAGGAAAGAGAGAAGTCACCTGGTTACTGGTGTATACATAATTATGAGCAGTGCATTTCCTGGCTATGTTTAGTAATTAGCAGTATTTGATGAGTGATGTCTAGGCATGGGCCAAAATCAAAAGAGCAAAGTGGCTTCCTGGAGCAAAATGAACTAATTTAGCAAAACAGTAAATATAAGTGTGACAGTTAAGCAATGGAAAGTTCTAATCACTGTGGAGAAAGAAAGAAAAACCTATCTAACCTGAACTCAGACAACAAATTGAAAGGTGTACTGACCTTTGATATATGGGGAAAGGGAGAAATGGTGTCCCTTCCTTTGAATACTTCTTTTTTCAATTTTTCTTTTAAAATATATTTTAGTTTTACATACAAGAATCTATTCCATTTCAGAGTGCACAGAGAAATAATGGCATCACTATAATGTAGAATTCATCATATCTCAGTGTAATAGTGATGTTACAATGTGAAGTCAAGAGCTTTCACAATTGGCATCCATAGTTTTTTGTGGGGTTTTGGGGCTATATGTCTATGTTCTAGAAGAGTTTATTCCTCATGTTTCACCAGCATCTGTGGCTGGCATCTTCAGACAATGCTGGCATGGAAGTGAGTGGGTACAGCAAAAATGACCATAAAATCCCCACAGGCCAACCATATCTACAACAGGATGGAATATGCACTGTTACGGGAGAGAATGCACACAACCCGCAAAGAACTGGCTAACACAGACAAGGATCTTAGGCAAATTTCCTTTTAAAAAAAGCTTCAGCAATTGTACATTACTGCTTATACCAGAAAAGGGCGGGAGGAACACAGAGAAGCACACAAGACACAAATTGTACACTACATCAAGTAATAGTGCCACTCTATTCTGCTTTGGTCAGGCCTCACCTGGAATACTGTGTCCAGTTCTGGGCACCACAATTCAAAAAGGATGTGGAGAAACTGGAGCGTGTCCAAAAGAGGGCAACTAAAATGGTGAAGGGTCTGGAAACCAAGCCCTTTGAGGAACGACTTAGGGATCTGGGGATGTTTAGCCTGGAGACGAAAAGGTTAAGAAGTGATATGATAGCCTTTTTTAAATATTTGAAGGGATGTCATATTGAGGAGGGAACAAGCTTGTTTTCTGCTGCTCCAGAGACTAGGACCCAGAACAATGGGTGCAAGCTCCAGGAAAAGAGATTCCACCTCAACATTAGGAGGAACTTCCTGACAGTAAGGGCTGTTCGACAGTGGAACATACTCCCTCAGAGTCTGGTGGAGTCTCCTTCCTTGGAGGTCTTTAAGCAGAGGCTGGATGGCCATCTGTCGGGGATGCTTTAATTGGGAGTTCCTGCATGGCAGGGGGTTGGACTGGATGGCCCTTGTGGTCTCTCCCAACTCTAGGATTCTATGATTCTACATCACTATACCAAGATATACCTGAGAGATGTGTCTGCCTTCCTTCCTTCTTTCCTTCCTTCCTAGGTACTCCACCATATCCATGTTTCCATACCCATGTCCATACCCATGTTTCCACTTCTGTTAATGACAGATAAGGTTAATACTTATAGTAAATAGGTTGCTAAAAGCTAGAACCAAATGTAGAAGTCACTATTCTCCTTGGTACCATTCAACCACCATTTGAAACAATGTTGTCAGCTTGCATTATAGATAGCTGATTTATCACAAAACAAGCATGAAGCTGCCACAACCACTGTAGTCATGGTGCTCACTGTAGTAATGTATGATAACTTCTTTTTAAAAACTCATCTAAACTATGGTAATGTTCTTCAGCACTCATCCATGGTAGAAATTATCCTTCTTGAAAGAAGGACTTACTCCAACATATAAACATTAAATAGGGACTGTGTAATACGTCCCAATGCATATTTGTTTAATTGGCTTTCAGGCAATTTTCATGGTTTGCAGAAATGTCTTAAACATCATGTGATGTTAACTTGTTGTTGTTGTTGTTGTTGTTGTTGTTGTGTGCCTGCAAGCCATTTTCGATTTATGGAGACCCTAGGGTGGACCTATCATGGAGTTTTCTTGGTAAGTTTCTTCAGAGGGAGGTTGCAATTAACATCCTCTGAGCCTGAGAGAGTGTGACTTGTCCAAGGTCGCCCAGTGGGTTTCCATGAGTGAGCTAAGATTCAAACTCTAGTCTCCAGGATCCTAGTCCAAACCACTACACCATCCTGGTTCTAGCCTGGGATGATTGATTTAATAGACTCTACCAGTGTAAGAGCTTACACTAAGGGTAGGCAACCTTTTTGAGCTGGGGGCTGGGTTGCTGTCCCTCAGACAATTGGGAGGGCCAAAGCACCAAAAATAAATAAATAAATAAATAAATATTTAAAATATTTAAAAAATTAAAAAATACGCAAGCACACTCTCTCAGCCCCAGAAAAGCCATGGCAAAACCCCAAGAACAAGTAATAACAACAATAATCAATATCATCATGGCGGGTGGCAGCGGCAGTGGCAGCGGCAGCGGCAGGACTGGCCTGGGGCCAGTCCAAAGGCCTTGGGGGGCCACATCTAGCCCCCAGGCCTTAGGTTGCCTACCCCTGGCTTACACCAATGAAGAATTTCACTAACAATGTTTGCATGGGACAAGCAGAAATATTTTTGTTAGCTCCATCCACGCTGAGCAATAGGATTTTTGTGCATCATTAGTCATAATGAGTATGTGTTGTGTGTCTTCAGGTTGTTTCTGACTTATAGCAACCCTAATGCAAACCTGTCATGGGGTTTTCTTGACAAGATTTGTTCAGAGGAGGTTTGCCATTGCCTTCCCCTAAGGCTGACAGCATGGTACTTGCCCAAGGTCACCCAGTGGGTTTCATAGTCAAGTGGGAATAAAACCCTTGAATCCTGGGTCATAGTCTCATTTGCTATTTGTTTTAATAAACATATCCAGTACAAAGAAACAATCTTGCTTGGAACAAATATATATTTATTATCCAGCAGTTGGTGTGTATACCATTTTGGTCTTGTGAGAGCAACTATTCATAAGCCTTTAGAAGGCCAGATGCCATTTTACTATAGTCTTTTACTTCGAGTCTCAAGCCTTGGAGCCAAGGTCTCATACCTGGGAACCAAATTTAGCAGGAAAAAAAAAAGGAGACAGTGGTGGTGAGTGTGAGAGCTGGCATGGTGTATTGGTTTGAGTATTGGACTACTACTCTGGAGACCAGAGTTTGATTCCCCACTCAGTCATGAAACACACTGGGTGACCTTAAGCAAGTCACATGCTCTCAGGCTCAGGGGAAGGCAATAGCAAACCTGCTCTGAACAAATCTTGCCAAGAAAACCCCATGATAGGTTCAGCTTAGGATTGCCATTAGGAACAACTTGAAGACACACAACAAGTTAGGAACAACTTGAAGACACATAACAACAGCAACTGGTGTGTGTGTGTGGGGAAGAGTGGTGTTTCAATAACTAGAAAATCAAGAAGATATGAATCAAGTTAAGTAAAAAAAATTCTCAGAGGTGACCAGCAAGCACATTGGGCATTGGACTTGAAGCAGAAGGATATTTCTTAAGCTTTACAAGCCTCATCTTATGTGCAGCAGGGACAAGGTGCTGAGTAGACAGCCTGACATGTTTTCTGTTTCTGGATGAAGCTATGCCAGCAAGTCAGTCACTAAAAAATGCAAGTCATGAGTTGAATCAATTCACTGAGTCTACATCACTGCATTTTATTAGGCTTCATTGCTTCATTGTGGTGAAGACCACCCATCCACAGTATATAACCATGTGGCTGATCTAGATCACCTACTGTGGGGCTAACTAGAAATCTGAGGTGGGAGGTAATACTGGTTGGCCATTGGAATATTTTTTCACCTACTATATACTGCTGCTTGCTTGATTTGGTTTGATTCTTTGTTATTGCACATCTGATATATAGTGTGGGTCTGGGAACAGATGTTGATTTAGTGTGTACAAGTAAGAAACAACATTTTGGTGAAAGTTTGTTGTAATAGCCCAACAAGAAATGAAGGCTCACTTGCCTATCAGCCAAGGGCTGTAAGAGACCCACAGAGATCTGGCTTTTTCCCCTTCCAAATAGTAGTCAACATAATTGGAAAGAACAGGTTAAAACCCAGTGCTGAATGCATTTACAAGTAAGCTGAAATCACCCTACCTCAGAAGTTATCTTAGGCCAAGTTTTGAGCCAGGGCAGTTTTGCCTTCATTTGAAACACTGTGTCTCCAATTATAGCAGACTTGCATTGAATTTGTCTTTGCTGACTGAATTAATTTCAATAAAAGATATTGTGCAATATAGCAATGTGGTTTGTGAAGGTCATTGGATTCTCTTTATAAAGAGAACCATAGCATTGGCATGTATTTTATCTTTTCATCTGTGAATCAAGTGAGATGAGCACTATTTTCCTCCATCAGCCTTCCTACATTTCATTTCAATTGTTCTTGCATTTATACAGATATTAAAGATATTTTACACTGAATAAATGAAAGATGTTTTGTTTGTAATTCTATTGTGCATGAAGATTTTACTTTGCATCCATTCTGAAATGTCCTTGGAGTTTGAAGATGTAGTGTTGGGTATATTCCATTCAAAACAATGGGCTCAAACTCCTTGTGTCATAAGTATACTTAAATACTACTTTAGAAAAAGCTCGAGTGGAGTGGAGTTTCTCGCATTTTTCATTCAGGCATAATCAGACCCATGGAACCTACTTAGCTGCCATAGCACTGCAGCATCAAGTGTTCCCAGACTCTTCTCTGTCTCTGACATTTAAAGCCAAATAAATACTCCATTAGTTATTTATGGGTTACTCTGCTTGCAAATGAAAAGAGAACACTTGCTTCCTAAAATCAATACAAATAATGAGTTTCTCACTTGAGAAATCTCAGTAGTTACATCATTGGTATTTTGTTTCATATCAGTGACATCAACTGGACTGATGCTTCAGTGGTTGACACTGCCATGGCTCAATCTAGTTTTCCAGTTTTCCATAAACATCTATGTGCCAAAACAGATCTACACACCAGCATGCATCTTGTTGGTGGCCTAACAATTCTACTTGAACTGTCCTGAAGTGACAGCAGATAAGAGTACATACTGTTCTTGAGATAATTCACATCAACATATTCTGTCAGTAAATTCTAATTCTGAATGGTAGTTATATCCACAAATTATTATACGGCCAATTGCAATATTCACCCCCCCCATTATTTTTTGCTTTTTTTAATCTACTGCAGGCTTTGTTAGAAAATGTACACAATTGTCATTTGTTTAGATCTTTGTTCTTGGGTGAACAGCTTTGAAAAAAGACATTTTAAGATCACAATCAGACAGGTTTCTAATGAGAAGTATTAAAAACCAAGCAGGATTGATGTGTTTGGACATAGGCACATTTGTATGTTAAAATGTCAGAGTGAAAAATAATAATTAGGCATTAGCATTAGACTCATAAGTAAACTAAACAGCCCTGAAAATTGTGACAGTTTAGAGAAACATGGGTAGATACAGTTGCTTTAAAAGGCTTCAAATGTTTCTTTATTTTTATGTGTGACGTCCATATGCTTTGTCTCAAGGACCACAGTTAATTTCTTATCAATTCATTAATTTCTATTATATTGCAGTATAATTAGTTTCTGTTATAACTGTAATGAAACAGGGATTATACAAGCATCATAGTAAGATACGGATTTTCATTAAAAGCACAAAAGCCACTTAAGCTGCTATTTCAACATTAACCTATTTAATTTGTATAGGTTATTTGGAAATCATGCTTTTAAAGTAGTAGTGGGTTTGATGTTTTGATGTAAAATGTAGTTCAATTTATTATATATTAAGGTAATTTGTTTAGGTATGCACATTGTATAAGGTCAGGAGCTGTCAGGATGGGATGAGAATGGAGTTTTGACAGAGAGTAGTGATTGTTGTTGTTTTTTAATTGGTGTATCGGTGTAGATCGTTTTTTAATTGGTGTATTGGTGTTTTTTAATTGGTGTATCATTGCAATTTTGTTTTCCTTATATACAATTGTGTTTATCCCCTTATTATTTGCAATTCCTATAACAAAACAAGTAAAAAATTAATAAACTTTCTACTTAAGTGTTGCTGCTACTTTCTTCTTCTTTTTTGTATATTATATTTTGTACTTCCATTGATAACATTTAAATTGTATGGTTGTTTCTTATTAATTTCTTCCACTTCCATTTACTGTTGTTTCCTAGATTAATTTCAGTATTCTTACAGCTTCTTTACTTTTTCTGATCCTATTATCCTTATTCCATCAATATGATTTTTGTTTTATTTCCATCTATTCTTACAGTATTTAGTGATTATTTCCCAATCTTTCTCAATCTCTTCTTCAGATTTTCCATGTATCAAGTTTGTTAGATGTCTATTTCCATCATGTCTTGTAGCTTAAGTAGCCAACCATCTGTTGTGTTTAGAATGTTTGTTTTCCAGTTCTGTGCCAAGAGTAATCTTTGTGCAGTAACCATATAAAATATTTTTCCAATGTTGATTTTACACTTTCTTTGGTAATTTATTGGTCATATTTAAAAGATATATCTCTGTAGTCATGTCATATTTTATATCCAATATATTGCCAATCTCAGTGTGTGTGCATTTCCAGAATTTCTTTATTTTGGGGCACTCCCACCACATGTGATACCACTTGCCCACCACTGATTGACATTTCCAACAGGAGTTGCTCATCCCTTTATATATTTTGGCAATCTTCACAGGAGTAAGATGCCATCAGAATTGCATCTTCAGATAGTTTTTACACTGATTTTGGCTTTTGGTGAATTTTAATATTGTTGGTTTTTTCCTGGCACATTGACAGCTATCTAGATTCTCTGTCCAGGTCTTTTGCCCAATGTACCATGGGATCTTTGATTATTTCTTGCTCTAATGTTCTATCCAGCAGCAGTTTGTAAAGTATTGATGTTAATTTCTAATTTTCTTTTAATAATAGGTTATCCAATTATTATTATTTTTTTCAGTTTCAAAGTTTTCTTGAATCGATTCTAAGTTAAATCTCTCGGCGAGTTGGTTATAAAGGAACAATGTTCGTTTGTTTTTATTTCTATCATCTCTGTTTCTTCTGCTGATTTAGTCTATAGGTGTTTTGATTACTTTTTGTTAAGATGTCTTCATATCTTAGCCATGTAGTTAATTGATTTCTGTTAAAGAAAGCCTCATGGGGTGAAATCCAACCAAGAACTTTTCTGTAGAAAGTGTGTTTTATTCTGATCCAATTTGCAAGAATTTCTCTGTGAACTTAGGGCCAATACAGACCGGCCAAAAGGGCTGGCCTGGGAGTAGAGTTGGGCTGGGTTGACCACACACCAGCCACCCTGCTGCCAGCATGCCATGCACCTGACCTCATGGCACATGATGTCAGGCACCCTGTTGGAGCAGCATGTAGGCACACTGCACCAAAAGGGTGCAAAAGAGCCACTGCAGCTGTGCTAAGGGCAGCTTTTTGCTGCCCCAAATAAGAGTAGCATTTGCCAGCTCTTTTTGGGAATAAAAAAATAAAAAGGATTAGGGCTGCGGCATGTGATTCCTGTACTCCCGGGGGCGATGCACAGCTGACCCTTAGGGACTGTCTGCATCAGCTCATAATTATGGTCAAAATCTCCGTTAATTTTGTTTTTTTCATACCAGAGGTATGTGAGCCAATCATAACAGTTGTTAAATCCCTCTAGGTTAAGTAATTTGCTATTCCAAAGATTTATTAAAGTTTTTATGGAAATTAAACAGTTAGCTTGAAAGTAAAGTTGCAAATCAGGAAGATTACATCCTCCATTCATATTGGTATCTGTTAGTCTTCTACCTTACCCTCAGTTTTCTTCCCACCCGCATAAACTTCCTAAGTTCTCTATTCCAGTTCTCAAAAATTTTGTTATTTGTAATAATCGGAATATTAGATTTTGGGAGGATGGACATTTTGATAGCAGCAAGAATGACAAGTTCAAGTTTGTCCATTTCTCAAGATCTTTCTTATTTTTTTTCCAGGTGTAAGTGTAATTATTCTCAAACAGTTTGGTTTTTCTTTTTGTAATCCATATTCCGAGGTATTTAGTCTTTTTTACAACCTTACACTTTGTTATCTCTTGTAGGTTTGTTCTTCTTCTGTTGACATGTTTTTGTAATAATCACTGATTTTGTGTATTTATTTTGAATCCAGATACTTTTCCAAAGTTGTTCATTGTGTCCATTACTTTATGTATACATTTCAGTGGATCCTCCAGAGAGATAACAAGGTCATCAGCATAAGCTTTAAGTTCGTATTCATATTTCTTAATCTTTACACCTATTATATCTGGTTCTTATCTTATTGTATTAGTAGTGATTAGAATGTCTGAAGGGATTTGAATATGTTTGGTAAATGACAGTTACGAGGACAGTTGATTTGGGCTGCATCCACACTGCAGAAATAATCCAGTTTGACACCACTTTAACTACCATGTCTCAGTGCTATGAAATTCTCAGAATTGTTTATTGTGGCACCACAGCTCTCTGACAGAAAATGCTAAATGCCTCAAAAAACAACAACTTCCAGCACTCCATAGCATTGAGCCATAGCAGTTAAAGTGGTGTTAAACTGCATTAATTCTGCAGTACAGATGCAGACATGGGGGGAAGCAGACGAGAGGCTCTGGGACGCCGCGGGACAGTGCGCTGCGGGACCGAGGCATCCTCACCACGGCGTACCGTTGGCACCCCTGAAAGGAGCGCTAAATCAGTGCTCCTTTCAGAAGATAGCGAAAGTGTGCCCCAAAAGCGTGAGGCACACTTTCGCTGACTTATCTGCCGCAGCGTGTGCGGACGCTGCGGCGGGAGGTTGCCTTTGGAGCGCCAGCTGTGCAGAGGGCCAGCGGCTCCGAGGGCAACCTTGGGAGGAGGAAGGGGCGCCGAGCGTGCGGCTGCCCCTCCTCTTTCCTGCCTCGGAGACGGCTCAATTAGCTGTCTGCCGAGGCCCATAGTCAAGTTAAGTTAGATAGAAAGGAGAAAGTGAAGTGAGAATTGTAAAAGAAAGCATCTTTCAAGACTGGGGCTGCTGCCACACTGCAGAAATAAAGCAGTTTGATATGCTTTAACTGCCATGGCTCAATGCTATGGAATTTTGGGATTTGTAGT
>CM034708.1:67244132-67254610 GCA_020142125.1 Phrynosoma platyrhinos
ATAGATCATGACATCCTCTTGGATCACCTAAGAAGGTTAGGAATTGGAAGAACTGCACTGCAATGATTCCATTCCTTCTTCTCAGGTGGATTCCAGAGGGTGATGCTTGGGGACAGTCACTCTACAAAGAAATAGCTTAATTGTGGCATCCCACAAGATACCATCCTGTCCCCCATGCTATTCAATAGATATGCGAAGCTGCTGGGAGAGTTCATCCAGAGACATGTGGTGGGATGTTATCGGTACGCTGATGACACCCAGATATATTTCTCCATGTCTCAGTCTTCAGCTTTGACTTCAGATGGCATCTCTCTTTTCAGTGATTGTCTTAAAGCAAGAAATAGACTGGATGAGGAAAAACAGATTGAGACTGAATCCAGACAAAATGGGGGTACTTACAGTAGCAGCCCCAAACCCAGGGATTGGGATGCAACCTCCAATCCTGGATGGGGTCACACTCTCCTCTAAGGACTGTGTTAACAGTCTGGGGGTACTCCTGGATCCATCAGATGATAAATCAGGTAAATGTGACGGTCAGGAGTACCTGTTATCAGCTTTGGCTGATACACCAGCTTCGCCCTTTCCTGGAAGTTAGGGACCTTGAAACTATGGGGTACATGCTGGTGACCTCTCGTCTTGATTTCTGTAATGTGCTATACATCGAGCTACCCTCATACATGGTCCAAAAACTTCAATTAGTACAGAATATGGCAGCCAGGCTGGTCTCAGGAACAACAAGAAGAGACCACATAACACTGATCTTAAAATTACTCCACTGAAACTAAGGTGGAACATTTTTCCACCTTTGGTGGGAATGTAAAGAAGCACAGAAATACTGGAAGAGGATACATAAACTTATCTCTGACATTCTAAATTTGAACATCAAATATGAGCCAATAATAAGATTAACGGTCTCAATGGGAAAACTGAGAAAAAACATAAACGTATTATTCTATATATGGTCTCTATATCTAGAATTGTGTGTGCTAGAGACTGGAAACAACTGAGAATATCAAGCAATATAGAATGGAAAGAAAAAATGTGGGAGGCGATAGAAATGGATACGTTAACAGCATTGATAAAAGGGAAAACAGAAGAAAAAGTGGAAGATGACTGGATATGCTTCAAACAATTTTGGGAATTAGAAAACAGAAAAACAATAGAGGCAGGAAACTAAAATTTAAATAGTCTAATATGTTAGAAATAGAAATATCAAGTTACATAGGAACAATCTATGTCTTAAGATCAGTTCAAACTAAAATACTAAGTAAATTATGTTTAGAGATATGAGTATACAATTAAGAAGGGTAACATTTTTAGTTATATTTACAAAGTCAAAAGAAAAGGTAAATAATCACTAAGGAAGTCATGTTATCATTTAGTTGAGCTGTAACAAAGCATTAGAAGAAAAAAGAATATTTGATGAGATGTATGCAGGTATGTATGTAGGCAACTGTTTATTAGGTTTGTTTGTTGTTATTTTATGTGATGTATATGTGATATGTGATATGTGTTTGGGTATATAAGTTCTGTATTATTTTAATAATAAAATCAATTAAAAAAATTAAAATCACTCCACTGGCTGCCCATTAGTTCCCAGGCCCAGTACAAGGTGTTGGTTATCACCTTTTAAAGCCCTAAATGGTTTGGGTCCAACCTATCTTCAGGGCTGCCTCCTCCTGTATAATCCACCCTGTGCATTCAGGTCCTCTGGGAGGAATTTGTTGCAGCCTATAAAAACTAGACTGTCTGCAACCACCCAAAGGACCTTTTTGGCAACCGCTCCCTGATTATGGAATGGCCTGCCGGATGAGATCATCATATTACTACCTTAAACAGCTTTAAAAAGGATGTTAAGATGGATCTCTTCTGGCAGGCCTTTTCTGAATAGATATCCCAGTCATCAAAAGACAGCCATCCTGTGTATCCCTGATTCGGCTGTAGTTATTGATATTTGTTTACTTGTTTATTTGTGTTACTATTTTAACTGTGTTTTAAATTGTCGCTGTTTAATAGTATTTTAAGGGAGGGTGGGATCATGGAATATGAATGTATATTTTAATGTTGTTCCGGTTGCATTACACAGAGGGGTCAGATAAAATTATTATTATTATTATTATTATTATTATTATTATTATTATTATTATTATTATTATTACTACTACTACTACACACATCCCAGAATAGGTTTTACCTAAGAAAGCCCTATGAAATTAATTCTGTTGCCACACATTGACAGGAGATGAAGGTACATATGCAAAGCAAAGCAGCTTCATTTATATACCACTTCATATCGTGCTATGGGATGTCTAAGTGGTTTACAACTGTGAGCTGATTGCCCCCCAATAAGCTGGGTACTCATTTTAGCGACCTCAGAAGGATTCAGGCCTGAGTCTAGCCTCAGCCCTGGCTGGTATTGAACCTGCAACCTTGTGGTCTATGAGTGAGTGGTTGCATATGCATACATACACAAACTCCAAATCCCAGGATTCCACAGGACATTGTCATGACCATTCAATTAGAAAAAATAATGCTGTAACTGTTGTATAAAAGAGCCTCTATAATGTGACATAAAAGTACTAGAATTGTGTAGTGTGAAGGAGCCTCAGATTAAGAATAGAACTGGTAAGGGAGGTCTTAATCAATTGTTAAACCCAACTAGAAAACAGGCCAAATAAATGCAATTTTCATAAATGTTGACTTGCAATTCTGCAACTGATTCAATAGGTTTACCTTAGTTGGATCTAGCATTTGAATTTAGATTAACAACGTATCATCAGCTCTCTGTATCCAAGGATTCAGTCATCCACATCTTGAAAAAACCCAGACCTTGATTTTGCCATTTTATATAAGGGACACTATTACACTACACCATTTTATATAATGGGACTTGAACATCCATGGATTTTGGTGTCCACAAGGGATCCTGGAACCAAACCCCAGAAGATACCAAAAGAAAGTAAAAAAATTAATATATTAAGAGCAAAAATATTTCACAGGCAAAGCTACATTTTCATTTAATCCAAACATATTTTCTACAAGGTTGCCAACTCTCCTTTTTAGTTTTAGTTTTTAGGGACCAGAAAAGTGCTGCTGTCATCCCATACTATTAACCTACTTTTGGTGGCACAGACAGATTTTCACTGCTAAAGTGACATCCAGCTGGTGGTTGGCAGAACCGCCAGTTCAGATTTTGCTTGAGAAATGCACTATTTTTTCTCTGGAGTTTGCCTAGAATTTTTGCATAATAGAATTTAATGTATTTGCACCCTGGCTTAATTTGTTGACCTCTAATACATTGCAAACTGTTATGGGCACACAAACAGAATAAAAACAGAAAAAAATGGGACATTATATGAACTTGCCTATTTTATGCAGTAAGAAAAAAATGTCATTATGTCTTACTCCATGGGAATACGGTTGAATGTACATGACTTTTTTTCCTAGCTGAAAATGTGCAGCTAGGTGTAAAAATGTTGAACCAAGAACTGTAGAAGAGTTCAAAGCAGATAAGGTAGAATCACAGGGAAAAGGGCAGTTAGCTGTCTGCAAGGATGGAGAACAGCCAGACAATATACTTCTTCATTGCACAAAATAGCTAGAAATAGATCTGTACAGAGCCTTTCCAGGACGTTCTGCATTAGCTGATTATATTGATCCAGTTTTGCTAGCATTGTCACAAACCTTTTCTCTCCTTCACATTATGCTGGAATTTACAACCCTACAATGTCTAAAGTTATTGATACACCTGGACAGATGCACTTGTGTGATAAATCTCATTTGCCATGCACTGTAGTGTATTATTGGTTTCTATCCAGATCTTCCAGAGGGCATGATGTAAAATAATGTTGGTTTGTTTTGTCCTGATTCTAATATATACAGATACATTTTTAAAGACAAAGCAAAAGTGAATCATAATCATAATTCCAAGATAAACAGGACCTTTATCTTTAAAAAAAAAAACAAATTTTCCTGTTTTTGTTTTTAAACAACTTTTATTTAAGTGAGTTCATTGGTTAAATTTCAGAATCTGACTTACCAAAATGAGTTGTTAATAAGTCTTGGGTTTATACTTAGCCATCTTCAGATTTTAAAATATTTAAGGACACCTGATAAATGTACGGTACAGTAATATTCTATTTAAACTACATCCACCTTAAGAAAAGTTCCACTACTTACAAATTTGAACATTCCAATTACACATTATTAATCTCTTTGATTAAGATCGATCATTGTTCATTCAAGGATTATTGAAAATTTAAATCCTCATTGAAATGTCTAGACTTATAAACCAGGTCATACTTTATAGTCATATAAAAAATTACTGCTAATGGATCACAGTTGCCAGCTTAGAATGTTATGATTTTGATTAAGGTAGTAATAGTTGACTAATATTTCAGATGAAAATGGGAAGAAAATATTTATTCTTCTTTTTAACCCAGATTTTGTTTTTGTTCTTATTGTAATTGATGATGATTGAGGTAGAAGTCACACAAACTAATTATTTGCTTTATGGGTTCAGTGCATCTCTAAACGACAAGTTGCTAGTACTTTGAAAGCCAAATCAAAATCTAAATTTATATGACAAACTATAAAATATTAAATGTCATTAAATATTAAATGTCAAACTGGGCACATTTAACTAGGAATGCTGGGTCAATTTTCTTTAACAAGTGAAAGGATAAATCCCACCATTCAGAGCATTTGTTAGCTGGAACTAACTGCATGAGTTTGAGCATGAAAGACTAGGAGGCAATTTGAGAGTGGTTAATATTCTCTTTCATAATCATCTTACATAAAAGTATAATATATGTGACTACTAACAATCTATGATGTAAGAACATAATCCTGATTGTGCATATGCCCAGTCTGAATGGTCCCCATGTCACACGGTTTTGCTGAGCTATTTAAGAGTAAAACACAACAAAGATAAATGTGGCATATTTTAATGAGTCAGATTCTACTGATGAGAGAACAAATGAACTGATGGAGACCTAACCATCTGAGTTCAATAAACAATTGTATATTAAACCAAGAACAAACCTTATGTCCAAGAGCCCATTCATGCTGCACAATTATAGTGCTATTATTCCACTTTAACTGCCATGGTTCACTCCTATGGAATCCTGGAATTGGTAGTTTGGGGTGTGCATTTAGAATTCTCAGCCAAAATCCAAGGATTCCATACAGTGGAACCATAGCAGTTAAAGTAAAACAATAGTGCTACAATTGTACTATGTGGATGGTCCCCAAGTCTTCCTTCTTCCTTTACACTCTCCTGTGTTTTCCATGACAGATTCCAACACTTCTAGAGTTAACAATTTCCCATTACATCCAGATCAGGTCAGATCTTGGTTTGTAAGCAGACTGAATGATGGATTCTTGGTTTAGAAGAAACAGGAAAATGTGATTTAACAAATCCAGAGGCACTTAATCCTGCCATGCACAAGATGGAAGGGAAGAGAAAAAGTGAGTGTATGGACACAAGGCTGGCTTGTTCTCATTATACGTGAACTGGCCTAATCAGGCACAGGTTATAGATCTCTCAGATCATTCTGCTGGTGGTGTGACTACATAAAATTTCTATTAGTCATTTTTTTCCACATAATGAATGATATCCTTTTTCATAATGTCACTCTCATATTAACAACTACCTCTCTGTATTTGTGACTGCACCACTAATACACTTATTGATTATATAAATTATATTCCATAGAAACATACTGGTAAGTTTGAACCAAGAAAAAGTTAGGAAGGTTTTTAATGTACCAATAATATAGCAGTTATTGCTAGCATTCTGCTTCTTTCAATGTATAGCTGCCGTTTCTTATTTGTGCCACTCTATCATTTTCTGTGGTTAATTCATCATATTTGACAGAATGTCACATACGATTACATTTTTTGTCAGGCACCTAACAAAGAAGTGACATAACACACTCTTTTAGTGAGCAGCTCCTTGCTTTTGTGTTTTGTTGAAGAAAGCAAGATAGGTTCATCCTGAATATGCAGCTCCAAACTTGTAATTTTGAATATGCTTTTCAATATTGTACAATATGGTTCAATCAGAAATGCTTTCAAATGCCAGATTCCATGCCCAAACTGATAAACTATGCATAACATTTGAGAAATTCAAGAACATTAAGTAATATTTGTGGTATCCATTTCAAGGCATTTACAAAAACTCTCCTCTGTGATGGAAAAAAAACAAATCCTAAAGATCCTGTTCTAAAACAATATTCAAGCAACTCCCCTGAACAGAAATATTAACATTTCACCATTTAAATTGTCAGTTCTGGTGTTCACTTTGCGATTGAGTACATGCATTTCCAAACACTACGTATGTGTATTTCTGTATCATATTTGTATGTATACTCATATAAGTGTTGATAGTTTTTCCCTTTAAGCTATACCCGAGACCTAACTCCAAATTCTACCACACACCCACTGAATCAGTTGTTGAATGGTAAGTGAGCACTTACATAAAACCCATTTGATTTCAGCACTCTGGGTGCATCTATACTGTAGAAATAATGGAGTTTGACACCACTTTAAATTTTGTAGCTCCATCCTATGGATTTTGGGGATTTGTCATTTTACAAGCTCTTTAAACTTTTCTACCAAAGAGTGATTATGCCTCACAAAACTACAAATCCTATTATTCTGTAGGATGGAGTCATGGTAGTTAAAATGATGTAAAACTGCATTGTTTTTACAGTGTAGATGCACCCTGTTTAATGTGATACTGTTTTGTTTGAATTCATTCTGAAGGTGTATGGAAATTGATCTAAATCCATCAAGAGAATGCTTCCATCAGTGGTTTCAAAAGAGGAGCATTTTCCCTCCTCACTACAGCTTCCTGTGCACTCTAAACAACATTTTCTACAGGGGTAAAACACCTTCTGGTGGTGATGCTAAGGGCTATAGTAGAGAGAGGAAGAAAGTTCACAGTAGTGTTGCTATCACAGTCTAATACATTTAGACTGTGAAAGACTCATGAGTGTAAATTTAATTTCAACATGGTATACACATGTTTTGTACACACATGTATCAATTAGAAATTTAAGAACTATGAGGAGAAGGGAAAAGGGGAAAATCTTGCTAGATAACATCTTTTTCATATGTCTAAATTTCTTGTTAGGTTTTCAGGACAAACTGTAGACTTCATGTATAAAATCATCTTTGAATGCTTTCACTGAATACCTACATGCCTCATTTAAACTAATAGTTCAAATTAGAACTAATCTGTAATCCAAGTGTAATGTGTAAAATCCTAAAATAATTAGTTCAGTTCTACAGTACTCTATACAAAATTCTGCTGAATTAACTCTTGCTCTTAGGTACCAGAACTTTACAACTGAGGAGTAAGATCCCTCTCCCCTTTTTAACATTAAAACGTTTTCAAAAGAAACATGCTTTAATTTTAAAGACAATTTTCAATCTTATATACCTGAAACAGATGGTAAATCTTCTAACACATATGGAAAGACCTTTGTCTAAAGCAAAAGTTAATGTACTCATATTAATTTACTGATGGTCTGAAGAAGGATTTGCCAGTTCATGACTAACCACTAAGAATTATAACCATTAACAAATATTAACAGGTACGAATATGGATACAATCCATATTTCATACAAGCCAATCTCATTTATTGCCATGAGAAACAGTGAATCTAAACATTAAATTTAATTGAACCTAATTTTATGGAGGATGAAATTATGTATTTATTAAAAAGTTCTTTATCCAGCCTTTCCAATAAAAAGCCATAAACATCCACAAGAGAAAAAAATACAATGAGAACATAAACAAAGCAAATGGTAAAATAACAGTAAATAAAAAAGAGCAAAACACCATAAACGCAATAAAAAAAATTAAAGAGTTTTCTGGCTAATATATAATATATTTAGCATATAAACTGCAAGTGTGGGGAAATGACTAGAAACAGAAGAATGTAAAACAAAGAGAAAGCCAGCAGCAAGAAAAGAAAGAGTACAGCATTTTTAAATAAATAAAAAAAATAGCATGCTTCAAAATAAGAAAAAATATTAAGATATAAAAGTACTAAGACTTTTTAATAATAAGTACTAAGACAAATGCTTGAAAAAAATAGAAAAGATTCTTTTCATGTCACAAAGACTGTAATATATATGCATGGTAAGGTTCTCTCAGAAGAACTTTGGGGTGCTACTACTGAAAAGTAACTACCCGTATTTTCCGGTGTATAAGACGACAGGGCACATAAGACGACCCCCAACTTTTCCAGCTAAAATATAGAGTTTGGGATATACTCGCCGTATAAGGGGAAAATGAGAAAGTGTTTGGGGGAAGGACTACCAATATACTAGGTGATGCATTATGGGGTATGTACAATTTGCGGCCAAGTAAGTGACCCTGGACACGTCACACACTCTCACCCTCAGAGGATGGTAATGGCACCCCCATTTGAAGAAACATGCCAAGAAAACCCCATGATAAGGTTGCCTTAAGGTTGCCATAAGTTGGAAAGGACTTGAAGACACACAAGAATAACAGAAAAAGTCTGCAGCTGTTTCATAGGTAGTACATGGGATTAGGAGCCAACATGGTGTAGTGGTTTGAATGTTGGACTACCACTCTGGAGACCTGGGTTTGATACCCCACTCTGCCATGAAACCCACTGGATGAACTTGGACAAGTCACACACTCTCAGCCTCAGAGGAAGGCAATGACAAACCTCCTCTGAACCAGTCTTGCCAAGAAAACCCCAGGATAGGGGTTCACCTCTTATCTGCTGCTGCTTCCTCCTGCTGCCTCACTCCGCCCCACGCCACCCGTTCCTCCCCCCCTCCTCCTCTAACCTGACTTCCTCTCTTCTTCTTCCTCCTGCCTCGTGCCACGCCACCCCTTCTTCTTCCTCCTCCTCCTCCACCCGGCGTATAAGATGACCCCCAACTTTGGAGAAGATTTTCCTGGGTTAAAAAGTAGTCTTATATGCCAGAAAATACTGTACTACTTTTGTTAATAATACTCATTCATAGTGTGGCCATAAATAAAAGTCAACTTGATAGTGTGTAACAACAACAACAACACTAATATGGAGCCTGTTCAGAGCACCCTAAGTATCTCAAAGTTACCCTTCAAAGATATAAAAACATTACACATACTTTGGAAATGTTATTAAGGGAGCTGCAAATCTGAAAATGGAAGATTGCTTTAGCTATCCACATAACTGGATCAGACTTTGGGCTGATGCAGGCCAGCACAAAGGTCAGCCTGGGTGTAGAGTTGGGGCAGGGCAGGGTAGCCGCATGCCAGCCAGCCTGATTCCACCCCAATGCCATCCTGATGCAGCGTGCGCACACGCTGCACCAAAATTGTGCAAAAAAGCCACAACGCTGGCTCTTAAGTGGCCTTTTGCCACCCCCAAAAGGAGGATCAGGGCCATGGCATGTAGTTTGCCCTGGCCCCAAACCACTACTCCCATCTGCATCAGCCCTTAGTCTGCATAGCAATTTCACTGCCTTGTGTACATACACAGTAATGTGGCAAAGCAAGGCCACTGGCATTGAAAGTTTTTCTGTATAGAATTTTGATTTAATTTGTGCTTAAACGTTTGGTTCTGTTCAACACTTAGGGGCTAAGCAGACTGCCAGAAATAGTGCACATTAAATTGAGGCACTGCCCTGGCTCAAGGCTAAGGAATCATGGGAACTGTAATGTATTGTGGCACCAGAGCTCTCTGACAGAGAAGGCTCAATGTCTCAGAAAAAAATACAATTCCCATGATTCTCTAGCCCTGAGCCAGGGCAGTGCCTCAATTTAATGTGCACTATTTCTGGCAGTCTGCTTAGGCCCTTAGTTTCTCTCTTAACCAAGTCAACATTGTTTTGCCTAGACTATACTTCGTGGATTCATTCTCCTACACATGTGACTCATACATCCAGTAAAAAATATGCCAGAATGTTTTTGAAATGTCATTTGTACTGTACTGTACTCTGAATGCAAATGCCACAGTTTGATGGCTCCTATATACAGGGTGACCAGATGTCATAACTGCATTCTGGGGATAAGGCAGCCCAGAACGTAGGATATTCAAGAAAAAATGTAGAACATTAAAAAACTGAAAACTTGTGGCATTCCTCAAGGTGTCATTCTATCTCTGATGTTGTTTAACATCTATATGAAGCCGCTGGGTGAAATCATTTGGAGTTATGGAGCTGGGTGTTATCAGTACGCTGATGACACCCAAATCTATTTCTCCATGTCTCATTCATTGGCCTCGAATTCCAATGGCATCTCCTCCCTCAATGAATGTCTTCGGGCAGTAATGGGCTGGATGAGGAAAAACAGATTGAGAGTCAATCCAGACAAAATGGAGGTGCTTACGGTAGCTGCCTCGAAACCGAGAATTGGGTTGCAACCTCCGATCCTGGATGGGGTCACACTCTCCGTAAAGGACTGCGTTCACAGTCCGAGTGTGCTCCTTGACTCATCGCTCCTG
>CM034708.1:67256161-67268936 GCA_020142125.1 Phrynosoma platyrhinos
AAGATCTTGGGGCTCTAGGAGTTTTGTATGGGGAGATACTCAAATAATCTGGAACCAAGCCATGTAGTTTCCAAAGGCAGCCCCATGTAGAGTGTGTTACAGTAGTCCAAACAGGATGTCATCAAGGCATGTGTCACTGTAGTCAGATCTGATGTTTCAAGGAATGGATGCAGCTGCCACACTGATGTTTCTGAGTGTTTAAAAGACTGCCCTCTGGAGCTCATTCTATCATCTTTGTGTTCAGTCCACTCATGTATCAAGGGTGTGTGCACAGTGAATTTTATATTACTACTACTACTACTAATGATAATAATAAATTCTGTTATTATGATGAAATCAAAAATAACTGTAGTTGCATGTCCTTCTCATGTATTACAGGCAAATGGTATTAATTATATGAAATTTCTTTTTCATGCCAAAATTTTGCTTTTTTTTAAGCAAGATAATAACATCATTAAGACCTTTTGTTTTATTCTGAACTCCTGGAAAAGGTTTACAATGCCCCTATTTCTTCATTCATATTCAATAAACCATGAAGCAATTTCCCCAAAGTAACAATCACACATACCACTTGCCCGGGCTCATGAATTTATTAGATTAAATATTTAAATCTAACTATGTGGTACTACTAGTGATTCCCTAGGCAGCTCTAGTTTTATATTACCGCTTATATTGCTAGGGCTTCTTCTCAACCTGAGCCTTCCTGCTGGCATTACCATCCTCATGGCAGCTGCACCTCTAAGAGCCTTCAGCAAAATACAAGCATCAGAAATTGCTTGCAGCTCACATCTGAGATCCAGGACTGGCTTGTGAAAAGGGAGAAGAGGGAGGGGAATCTATTAAGTACATAATCTAAATAATGATACTCTCTTTGGAAATTCAATGTGAAGGCTATTTTGCAGCTATTTGTAGGTTACTAAAATATCTTATGACACAGTTAGAAGTAGGAAGTTGTGGCTGTGGGCATTATCTTTTAAAACAGTGCAAAAGCATGCTTACTAAGTGCTCAATAAATAAGCAGTTTTTAAGAATGAAATTCCCATGCATGACTTCTCTACTCTGCTGTTTTCAGGTCCTTTTCCCTCTCATTTGCTGGCAAGTAGCCTAAGGAATTTAAGAGTGGCAAAAGCTCATGACTTCACTCTTGGCTGCTAGATGATCTTTTCTTTCTATAGTTTCTCTGTGCTACTAAAAATAAATCAACATCTCAACCCTAGCTGCAAAAAGAGAAAGCAAAGACAATTACATATTTGAACTTACATATTTGCATTAAGCAGTAGTACACTAATACTTGCTTTTGTTGTAAATAAAAATATAGGTTCAATAACCTCTAAGGATAGTAAATATTATTCCAGTGCAGCTACAGACATTCATGAACTAACCTGTGCTAAGTTTAATACGTATCTTATGGGACTCTTTCAAAGTGGTCCACAGTTTAGCCTTCCTGATTGCCTGGCTCCAACTTGATATCTCAGTGTAGAAGCTGTCCTAAAATACTGTCCATCTGAGACCCTCTCATCAGTCAATTTACTAGTGGGTAGAATTCCACCAAGCCGGTGTGATGTAGTGCTTTGTGTGTTGGACTGGGACTTAGGAAGACCACTTGGGGGGGGCTTGGATAAGTCACACTCTCTCGGCAATGGCAAACCTCCTCTGAATAAATTTTGCCAAGAAAACCTATAATTCAGAGTCAACATGAAGGCACTTTAACAACAATAAACTATTCCTACCATACTTCCACTAGTTCCAAATAAAGGAATAATAGGATACTTTGGAATTTTCACAGTCCCAAAAAAACATTACTATCTTTTGATCCCATCCATCAGTACAGAAGGAAGAAACACTCCCTCTCATATAGTCTGTATACCATAAATTAAAGGGAAATGACAATTTAGTTATTGTTTGGCACTGAAAACCTTCCCTGTTCCAAACTACCATCACATGATACTTTTTTTCTTCATGCTGCAATTAACCATTCACATCTCAGTTCGTGTTTCAAAACAAAACACAGCAGGTATTTAACTTTTCCCTCCGGCAACAATATTTTGTTCATAGTGCTACTCTTTTTTCAGTGCTTTATTAATGACAACAATTCTTTTTTATGTCCTGACTTCTTTGCTTCAAAAATGGTGATATTTCTATTTTGCAATTTTGAAACATGCTGATATATATGAATTGTTCTGTAGTTTTCTGCCATTTTCCATCCGGTAATGCCCTTTTGTCAGTAATATAAGAATTTCTACTGCTTTTGTTATATTAAAGATTATTATAGGAGTAACATAGATTTCATTATTTGGAAAAATAATGATCTCAGAAAAAAATGCTAGAGGAATATAAAGTCATGTGCACACTTCAAGTTGTGCAATGAGTTTTTCTTCCCTCTTCACAAATCTTATCCAGAAGATCCCCCTAAACCTCTGGAGCAGATTTTGATGATATACAAAATGCTGAGAATTATCCCTTCAGCTGGAGGGATTAACTGGACAAAAAGCTTTAAATAAATAAATAAATAAATAACTTCATTTTATAGTTATTTCCATAGCATTTATATTCCATTACATTCAATAGCTGGCAGGAATAAATGCATTATTTTTACTTAGAATTTTTCATTTCATACTTAAGTCTTTATAAACTCACTGTTTGACAACACTGTCCTCAAAGAAAGTGCAGCAGATTTCAGTCAAAAAATATTCAAGATCTGGTTCAAACACTGTGAGGGCCCTACAATTTTTTCAAAACTATAAATAAGAAATATATCATTTACTGTCAGCAGTTAGCATGCTGAATATATATTAATCTATTAGAGATTTTTTATAACATCTCTCCAAAAGGTTTTAGGCAGCACCTAATTGTTTCAAGAATAAAACAAAGATAAAATCCATGTGAAATCTGTAGGTAACAAAAATATGGAAAATTAAAGGTAATGTGGTCAGAGAGTGATTGTCCAAGATCATGCAGTGACAAAATATTCTAAGCAAGTGTAACCAACTATTTACTAACAGTTAGACAGAATTCATTAAAATGAGACCTTTACAGATAGATAAGGGCCTTCCATCCATGGTTGCATTAGCATTTCCCCTTCATGGATATATGAACAACAATAAATAATTCCTAACAATTATGTATTTTTATGTGTGTTTCACTTAAAGTATATTTAAAAATTACATCTTCAACATTCCAATAATTACATTAAACAATACAATATTATATATGTTTTGACAAAAATTAAAAATCCAAAGAATAAGTCCTTGAGATAAATCCCACAGACCTTCCCATGATCTTCTAAGGTTCTCTTTAATGGCTTTAATATTTTAAAACAGGGTCAATTCTATTCCTCTCGGGAGCAGTCCTTCAGTGCCTGCTGACAAGACTTCTGAAGGAAAAGTCTACAAGCATCTACAAATATAAGAAAATTAAACATATTTACACCATTACTTAACACTTAAAAGAGCTTTACATTAAAAAATGTCCCCCTATTTTAAGATCTGGTTTTAATTTCTAACAGCAATAACACCTTATTACCCTCCTGAAGAGATTATTGATGCATACCTACAATATTTACAAGCAGATCATTAGTATTCCCCTCAGGAACAGCCCTTAAGTCCCTGCTGACAAGCCTTCTAAGGGAAAACAGTGTATTCAGCATGCTGTGCTTGCTGTCACTGAGGAAAGAAAAGGGAGGGGCAACTGATACATCTATTGGGAGCACAACAGTAATGATTTTTTAGTGTGTCCCAGTTACACTCATCACTTAATAATGACATAAATAACAATGTAGATTACACAAGCGTTTGAAATGTCTGAATATAAGGCTATTTGAAGAAGTCAGCCTGAACAAGTTCATAACAATCTAATGAGACTCTTCTTGCATCAAGCCAAAAGCCTATCTAGTCAACTGTTGTGTTTCCATCCATAGGCAACTGAATGTTTCCAATCATCAACAAGTCTAAAATCTACACATGAAATAATGACCTGTCTCAGCTGAACCTCTTGAACTAATATTAAAATCAAAACTTATTATCTATCATATTTTGTAATTTCCCAAACATTGCAAAGCAAGCTTTAAAATATCCAGTTATGCCTTTCAAATCATATTTTGAAACAATATATAAATTTAAATACACACTGAAGTAGTACTTGCATACACATTTTGAGAGGATTTCTTTAAAATGTAGATGTATGCAGAATACATTTCTCAAATTTCCTAAAAATGCAGGTGGCTATACAAATGAAATGGGGTTATAAGTAATTAATATGCCATTAGTCCAATGTATGTTGAATGGACATACACTGCACTTGGTTTTGTCAATAAGACAGGAAGGAGGGTAGAGAATCACCACCATTCCTTTGTTATAGTTGGATAATCTCCTGATAAATATGATGCTATCAGTTGCTTTCACCCTTTCCAGAATTACTGAGCCCATTTAGATGGTCTGTTTCTGGAGGTGATGGATCCTTCCAGCTCTCTGTATTTTTCTAATTAGCAAAATTAGCACTGCTGTTGAAGCCTTGATCAATCTATGGAAGAGAAAGTCAGAGGAGTTAACATGACTGCCTCTGGGAGTCCTTCCTTGCTGCATGAAGTCTGGGTGGTTCTGGAGTATACTATGGAGATTTAGGATGAAGGAAGCTGGAAATGGCCAAGACAACTGGTTGAAAAAGAGTTGTATGTGCTAATAATTGAAACTGAATAGTGGCAATGAGGTTGTGAAGAAACATCACTTTGCTGTTCCCACTGCATTCCCCCTTATGCCAATCAGGCTGTATTCCACACTAGCACACAACCGGGGCTTTTCAGGCTATATTTCACACTAGCAAAGTATTGGCTGAAGCTCCAGGGGCCCTTAGGCAGATGAACCTCCAGTTGAGATTATTGTCCATATTTTGAAGATATTGCTGATGTCCATCAAAACCCTAACACCATTCTTTCAGCAGATCAATTTGATATCCAGAACTCAAGTACATGTGCAAGACATGTAGACATGACTGTGGGTCACTCTTTTTTTCTTGGACACTTGCACTTCATGCTAGTGAAATATTGCAAAGAAGGACAGCCAATCAGACCAATTGCCTTCAATAAATGCTTCTGTGTGAGAGGAAGGCAATGATAATAAATACTTCATAAAAATCCAGAAAATATGAATAAACTTCCATTGGTCATGCAGATCCTTTTCCTGGGCCATGTCCTTGGGCTGGTGGTCATTGATCAGATCTGAGCACTCTGTTGAAACTGATTTTCTGGGTACATTCCAGTCAAGCACAGGTGAGAGAAAGAGAGTGAGGAACTGCATTCCTATTGATACACTTTGATCTCTTAGTAGCATTCAGTACCGCTAATCAGGGTATTCTTCAGTAGTACAATTTTGATCATGGACAATTTTGTGGACTGCCTGTCTATGTTATGGTTTCACTCATTTGGAAAACGATGTCTAAATGACTAAGTGCACTTGAAAGGTTTTCTCTAGCTCCATTTAGCCTCCGGTGTCAGGTTCTACAGGGGTTTATTTTATCTCCCTTGCTGTTTAACAATTATGTGAAATTTCTAGAGGGGCTCATCATGTTTAGGGAACGTGTTGTCAGCAACTTAGGGCCTTTGCAGACTGCTAGAAATAGTGCAAATTGAGTCCACTTTAACTGCCCTGACTCAGTGCTAGGGAATCATGGGAACTGTAGTTTATTGTGGCACCAGAGCTCTCTGACAGAGAAGGCTCAATGTCATAGAAAAAAATACAGTTCCCATGATTCCCTAGCACTGAGCCAGGGCAGTTAAAGTGGACTCAATTTGCACTATTTCGAGCAGTCTCAAAGTCCCTTAGTTGTATTTATGGCACACAAGTCTTATTTCTTCTTTTCCTCTCAAATAGCAGTGACAGTGAATATGCAGAACAGTACCAGGACAGAATGTTTGATCTCAGAATGTCTATATATTAAAATATATCCAATTCATTTAAGCAAAATTGGAGGAGATCTTCATGAGGATCAAACTACAAATAAATATTAATATTTATATTATATAAAAGATCAATAAAATAAGCATGCATGAACATAAATATTTATCCTAGTAGTAACAACCATAAATGCATGTTTATATGTGTAGTCAAAACATATTATATTTCCATATAGAATACTGAAATGAAATATTATATAACTTTCAGAAGAACAGTGACACTAACTGCTTACCACTAAAAACAAGTAGAAAGACAGACTGGATTCACCAGTTACCTGGAGCTATGGAGGAATGAGATGTGAGCACAGCAGCTGCTTCCTCTTTCACAGTTCTAATGCTTTTTAAAGGATTTGGACATTCTTTATATTTTTAACGCAGAGTTGTCTGTTGAAGCTGGATTCTTAGTATTACCAAAACTTTATTATGAGTCCCCTCTGAAAGTCCATACTGGACATGCCAGCTCACCATTTGGAAATCACTGTGATGAATCTTTCAGTTCTCTATTGAGAAAGCGGGAGAGAGGAGAAAGTGTCATATCATGTTATTTGTAACAAAAGATTATTCAGATCCTGCTTAATGGTGTGGGTTTTTTCTTTCTTTCTCACAGTTTATTCTATTATGATAGTCCTCAAACTGTTTTACTAGTCTGAAATTTTGGCTAACAGGCAAATGTTGGCATCCTAAGCTGACATTCTTGGAAGTATGTCCTACTGAAATAAATTTCAGGACTTCCATTAATAACTTGTCTTTAACTTGTCTGTTTTAAAATGTTGTAACCTGCCCCGATTGCCCTGCAGAGGGGCGGGCTATAAATAAAAAAATATTATTATTATTATTATTATTATTATTATTATTATTATTATTATTATTATTATTATTATTATTATTATTATTATTTAATACTGACTGATCTATTGGGATAGAAGGGCCATTCATTAATTACCATATATCAACTAGTAGCTCATCACTTTTTAAATTTGTCATATATACCCCCCCAATCCCTGTGTCTTAACAGCCATATATTTCTTGTGATGGCTATTATCCTTTGCAAAGTTCCCTTACCATTCTGTTTCATGGCTTCAAAATATACAGCAATAAATTCTAATGAAATAAAGAATCAGAATGGCCTCTGAAAAGACCCATCATTTTAAAAGTGTAATGTAGATAGCTAGATAAAGCTGAATCCATGTTACTATGGGCCTTTGCAGACTGCCAGAAATAGTGAACATTAAATTGAGGCACTGCCCTGGCTCAGTGCTAAGGAATCATGGGAATTGTATTTTTTTCTGAGACATTGAGCCTTCTCTGTCAGAGAGCTCTGGTGCCACAATAAATTACAGTTCCCATGATTCCCTAGCACTGAGCCAGGGCAGTGCCTCAATTTAATGTGCACTATTTCTGGCAGTCTGCAAAGGCCCTAAATCATCCTTCATATAAAAATAATCAAGACATTGTATTACAAAGCTAAATGCAAGTTGTTTATTTGCTTTCATCACTCCACCACATGGCATAATTGATGAAAACAAGGCTACATGAAGCTTGATTTTCTAGGTATAGAAACAGGCATTAAAATACCACAAGTGCTTCTCTTTGAGAATATAAATATAAAAATAATTAACATTTGCTTCTTTTTCCTTGCAGCCAAATTGACTAAGGCAGGCACCTCACTTTGCCTGATTGTAGAGCTGTGTGATAATGCAAGACAATTACTTTACAATTGGCCATTAATCTTCATTACAATCTCCCAGCATAACAAATTTACAAACTGACCTAGTGCTAGGAAAGGGTTAGGACCATAAGTTGGCTAGCTAGTGGGTATGGGTGAATCATACTATAGAGCAAATCAAAAAGGACTGTCTATAGTGTATTCAATAATATCTTTAATGTGTTAAAAATTTTATTTTTTCCCTTATTTTCTCATACTCTGAACTGTAAATTGTAGCTTGTTGGCAAATACTTAAGGTAAAGCCAAGAGAAAGAGATTCTCTGAATATGATGCCCACAATTGTTTCTGACAGTCTATCTGTAACTTTTTTATATAGGATAAACAAAATGAATTTGGTAAACAAAATTGAGTGTGCTCTTTCATTCTCCAACAGGTTAGGAGCTGGAGAACCAGTATCACACACTGTCTCTGTTTGAGTATTACATGTACCATGGACATGTCTTGCTTCTATCTAGAAGTCAGTCATTCAGAATAGATGTGGACATCTAGGAAAATTCCCATTATCTAGCCATAAGCTATTAAAAATATTATTTCTTCTTAAACCCACTACATATGTCAGGAAACTGCATGCCATCCATAGTCCATAAATTAGGAATTACCCATGAAAATGTAGCACGTGTATACATTGCTGTTGTATATTGCTGTTTAAAACAGTGTTAAAAATGCTTGCTGTGCCACAGGTACACACAAAATCCTTTACCTGAGGATATGTGAAGCAGTCCATTTGTGTGTGTGTGTGTGTGTGTGTGTGTGTGTATTTGGCAAAGTAAAAAAATAAGATCTTTGGAAAAGCTCTGTAATAAAGTGCTATTATTAGAGAGAAACTTGTTGCTTCAATTTATATCTTTATAAAATATTTTTTTAAATCCATTCTATCACAGATTATGGTAAAGAAACAATTAGAAAACATGACTGACTGATTGAATATATTTATATATCACCTACAAGCCTACAAGGGCAACTCAAGTGATGCACAACAGATAAAAGCTTTTATAACAATACAGAGATAAAACATTAAAAATAAAATATTCTTTAAAAACTTTTTAAAAGAGTCTTTAAATATAATTTTATAATAGGCAGTTAAAATAGACAGAGCAGTTTGACACTTCTTTTTAGGCTGGAAAAATACCAGATTGGGGCCACTGCATTAGGTTGCTGCAGACTCGATCCAGCACTCAAAGGGGCAGCCTGTTTCACCCTCAAATCAGATCTGAATCCAAGCAATTTTCTCTGTAAAATACTTAGCAAATTTGTCAAACTGCATTTATGTTAACTTTCTGTCTCTGGGATGCAACTTTCTGTGTTTCTAGATTGTGATGGTGTAATAGAATAATTTCTTCACCACCCTCACTGCTACGGAACAGACTCTAAAATGGACCCTAACCCATACTCTCTGAATTCATCCCGAGTGTTTCTCCACCCTCACTCTAGCCATCTACCCAGGAATTTAATTGCCCTGGGGTACTCAGAAAACCTAGAATCCCTTGTTCTTTATCCCAGTAAAGGGCACTTAAGAGCAATTGTGTCAATTGCCCTGGTCTTTCTATTCTACACATCAAGTCAATTAGCATGAGATAACAAACTCATAGAATCATAGAATCATAGAGTTGGAAGAGACCACAAGGGCCATCCAGTCCAACCCCCTGCCATGCAGGAACTCCCAATCAAAGCATCCCTGACAGATGGCCATCCAGCCTCTGCTTAAAGACCTCCAAGGAAGGAGACTCCACTACTCTCCGAGGGAGTGTGTTCCACTTGGTGAAACATCCCACAGACTATTCAGGAATCAATCTGGCTCCACTAGTCCCTGAGGTGGACTATTTTAATGGTTAAGAATCCCAGCAAATCTAAACCCTATCAGGAAGTGATCTGTCTACAACAATGAAATTCTTTCAAAATCCCCTACTCACAGATTGCCCTCATCCTGCGCTGAAAACTACAGATAAAGAATGTGGCCTGATACATCTTTAGGACCAGATTTGGGTTGCCAAAATCAGTTCTTGGATGGATGTTAAAATCCAACACAATACATTTGGAGGAGATCAACACCATCTCTGAGACCACCTTGAACAGCTCAACCAGGGAGACAACTGGGCAGTGGAGTCTACCAACAGAATCCCAATTTGGTCTCAATTCTGTATTATCTCAAACTTTGGAGCTCAATGGGGACATGGATTCATGATAGATCACTGAAACTCCTCATCATCACCTGTCAGATCTTATCTGCTGCTGCACTTTGAACCCTGGTGTGCCTAAATGGATCTAATTGACACACCCCTCTTCAGTCAACCAGGTTCCAGTTACACGTGCGAAGTAAGTCCTGGATCATACATCTCTTCCCAGTCATTGACCTGGCATCAAGAAGCAGCAGTTTTTGACCTGAAGGTGTTCCAATAGAACAGCCAGGAACCTGTTGGTTGGATGCTAAACCAGAAAGAGGAGCACACACAAAATGTCTCTTGCCACCCTGCCACCCCTCATTCTTCTCCAGTGGCCTGTTCTGCTTCCACACCCATACATTCCCACTCCACATTTTAACTGAAAAAGCAGTATCCTCTGTGCTTTCTGAACACAGAAAGCTGACCAAAAACACCCATAAAGATCAGTTGGGCCTGGTGAACTCATTTTAACTTAATTATATTGCTAGCTTTATCTGAATATTTTATATAATCAAAATAGATTTTGGTCTGATTAGAAAATCTTGTGTCTTATGTTTGGTATAGTCTAAATACTGTACATGTCTTTCTTTCAATAATCTATTTCATATGCCTCTTTTCTGACACATTTACTGTTTCCAGAAGCTGGCAGAATGTGTCAAAAGCAGTATTTATTTTATTTATTTATTTCCAGGATTTATATCCCACCTTTCTCCCACAGTGGGATTTGTATTGGTTAATATGCATCACTCAGGAGATGATGTTCATTTCCAACATGAAGGGTTAAAAGGAAAATGCACATCTGACTAGAAACTATTACCGGTACATTATAGCTTACATTTCAAAGCCAAGGTAGAAAATAAAATAATAAATGGCTGCTGCAGATTCATGAATAAATCAGTGCTGAATTACTTTGGAAATGATTCTGTTAAGAATCAATTTGAAGTTTACTGTACAATGTGATCCTGTTATGCCCAGCTATGCTGTTATGCACCAGCTATATGATGCAGGCATTAATCAGCATTTCAGCAATATGCCCCAGTGCTTCAGGTGGAACAATGACTGCTAAATGAAGCAAATTATTGTGAACTGAGAACTATGATAATGTTTTTGGACCACTCCTCTGGTTCATATTGTTACAGGGAAAAGATCCATTATACAGTTATTAATTTCTTTCAGCAGTGGTTGTCGTCTTAAAAAATGTTTTCCTCATGCATCCTTGCTTTCACACAGTGTGCCAACACAGACAACAATTTATTGTAAATAGTCAGACAAATTAATTAGGCATTCACTTTGATTGTCTTCATCATAATAAAATCAATTGGTCATCATAATTACTTTGTAAGATATTCTCTTGTGGTTCAAAATTCATGAAGCTTAAGTATGTGGAGCTTTGACATAAGACTCTTCACCATCCCACGTTTAAATAGGATTTGTATAGTTCATATATACTGCTGTGGAAATTCCAATATTTAGTACATTGAACTTTTATCATGAAGAAAGGTAGTAAGCACTTATTTCAGTGAATTCACAAGTTCTCCATTGATATTTTGGCTGCAATCTACTTAAGATTACCCTTAAGTTTTCTCAGTGACAATTCCTTAATTGCATTTATTGAAGACTGTGGGTATATGGAACTTGTAGAAACAAGCTTCCCAATTCATTTCAATGAAGTTTAAAAAACACATGAAGAGAATGCCGGCTTCCACTGACATGAATGGAAAAAATATTTTCAGTTGAGGGAGCTCCCATAGACCTTATCCTTTCAGTTAATTGTTGCATCAGAGTTGGTCTATGGAAATGCACCTTTTTTTTTTTTCAATGATTCAACAGGGAGAGGTGGGATACAAAATTATCATCATCATTATTATTATTATTATTATTATTATTATTATTATTATTATTATTATTATTATTATTATTATTTAGGTTTAGCATCATGCCCTTCTTCTATGATACTCAAAACTGTGTGTACAGCTTTTGAAGCTGTTGTGTAAACCTGCTTGCAGAGCTATAGCTTGTGAAGAACCTTATGACTAAGTGGACATGGGTGACATGAACAAAGGTAAAATGGGAGAAGCAGTAAAAGAGTAGTCTTTCTTCTGATCTTCCCAGTTTGTTTTTCCTCACATTCAGAGTTGTTGGGGGGTTTTAATACACGTTATTACTTTCCCAAAGATGAATAAATTTGTGAACTTTGGTTAACATTTCAACAACAAATGGAAACAAAATTTGTTGCTGTTTGCAGCCAACCTCAATTCATGCCATTATTTCCAGAAAGCAGTGCAGCCAAGCACTGGAAGTTTTCAACCAGTAATGTTACCAGAGAGAACTTGCAAATAGTACTGGAAACAGAGTCATCATAGAGTCCAGATGCAACATGGAAACATAGAAGAAGAGGACAGTAATTGTTTGTGGCTCTAGGGGGTTGAGTGTGGTAAAGTTTAGAGATGTTTGACCTGGGAAAAGCCATCATGGGCATATTTTGCTGGGCAAGATATTCATGAGCTATACAGTTTTCCTACCCTTAGCACAAATTTTGGAACAGTACTTCTTTTTGCCACTTTGAGCATAGAACATAGAATCATAGAGTTGGAAGAGACCATAAGGGTCATCCAATCCAACCTCTTACCTTGCAGGAATAAAAATCAAAGCACTCCTGACAGATGACCATCCAGCCTCTGTTTAAAACTCTCCAAAGAATGAAACTCTACCATACTATAAGGCAGTGTATTCCACTGTCAAAAAGGTCTTACTGCCAGGAGGTTCCTCTAATGTTCCTCTAAAGTACTAATGTTGAGGTGGATTCTCTTTTTCTGTAGTTTGAAGCCATTGCTCCTGGTCCTATTCCCTGGAGCTGCAGGAAACAAGCTAGCCCCACCCTCGACATGACATTTCATCAAATATTTGATGAGGAAAAACAGATTGAAGCTGAATCCAGACAAG
>CM034708.1:67304854-67327192 GCA_020142125.1 Phrynosoma platyrhinos
CTTCCCTGCCTCCAAGATGGCTCTATTAGCCGTCTGCCGAGGCCCTAACTTAGGGATGACAGGAACCCATTAATCAAGGTCATATGCAGGGTAACTAAAAATACTGAGCCATAAAAAATATCTTCATTCTCCCACTGTACTAACACAAAGTATTTGGTTGTTTTTCTCATGTACATTTTCATATTTTAAATTTAATAATGCTTGATTTTGAGTCAGGTACAGATGTCAGAATGAAACTCTGAATACTTCTCTGTGAAACTGTAGCAGATAGGAAATACTTACTGTCCTCTTCTTCAAAGCCTTTCTGTGGACATGTTCATATAAGGTAGATTTCTCAATGGCCATCAGCCATCTTTAAAGTTCCCAAGTGTCCTATATGGGAGGCTTAATTCCAGTCCTGTACAAAGTCATATGGTATGTTCCAATCCCATATTCCTTGACTTGTTAAGATCCAGCACCACCACATTCCTAACCAACCTACCCTTGATAATGTGACACATTGCAAAATGGCCTTACATACCAAATTCTGGGAGTCTGCCTGCTGGGATTGTGGCTGACATAGCACAGCTTTTCTTTCCCTTCCTTGGCCAGTGAGTCCTAGCAGCCCCAAATCATGTCTGGCATACTACCCTCTCAGTCACAGAGAGTAGGGAGATTATCACACAGGCTTTTATTCCATTATTTTCCTGATGGGATAAATGTGTGTTTAACTTTAAAGATAGATCTTACCACATTCACCTGCTTGCAGCCTGTCTGCAACCCAAGCTTATCCTGCTGCTTTTCAAGCACAAGAAAATCCCATGCTTGAAAAGCCATGGGGCAAGCCTAGGTTATAAACAGGCTGCAGAGAGGTGAATGCGGTAAGACCTGTCTTTAAAGTTAAACATGCGTTTATCCCATGGGAAAATGACAGGATAAAAGTCCATGTGATAATCTCCTAGGAAGCAGGCTTTCAAATAGGAGAACTAAGCTGCAATAGAATATAATTCATGAACAAATTATGCCTTATGTTCAGCATAGCTTTCTTTCTTTCTCTGTTTTAATGCTGGCTAGCTGATGGGGAACTGTGCAGTTGAAAAATCTGCTTTTTAAAATCTATGGCAGTAAACAGACCGGTGTTTAACGCCGGCCTCAGGGCAGAGTGGAGATGTGGCATCCACACACTGCACACCCCGATGCTCACTTCATGCTGCCCACCCAACTGCATGGTGGGCAGTGAAAGGACATATCTTTGAAGTAGCAATTAGATGCACTGCACCAAAGAATCACAGAAAAAGTGCTGCTGCCACGGTGTCAAAAAGGTGCCTTTTCCCCAGCACAAAAAGAAGTGGCTTTCTGCAGCTTATTTTTGCACTAGAGAAAGGCTGGATTGGGGCACAGCATGCAGTTGCCACAGCCCCAATCCAGCAAAGAAAGGGGCAGCAGGGCGCCACTCTATCAGGGTGGTCTGCACAGCCCCTATATCCACCAAACAATGAGCTTGATTTCACAGAACAATTGACTTGCTATGAGCCATTTCCTGTTTTTTTCTCTTTAATTACAGATCCTCAGGTTAAAACTGTGCTTTACAATGAGATACATTCCTGTTATTAAAAACAGGACAGCTGATGTTCATTCTTCTTTCATCTCCAGAAAGCTAAGCAAGGTCATAGCCAAGCAATGTGCACAAGGGAGGGGAGGAGGAATCTTCACCTCATGCAATACATCACCAAATGTTCAAAACAAAAATCAAATAGATTACATAATTGGAAGTAAAAAATGGCATAACTCTATACTGGTGGCCAAGATTAGACCAGACACTGACTGTGGTACAGATCACAAATTATTCATATCAAAAATAAGAGTAAGACTCAAGAAGAAAACAAAAACAGTGATTATACCAAAATATGATCTAAATAATATCTCAACAGAATTTATTGACAACATAAAAAACAGATTCACACTACTAAGCATAATAGACCAAGAACTAGAGGAACTATAGTCCAAAGCCAGGGACATAATAAAAGAAGAATGAAGACAGACACTTTCAATGAACAAAAAGAAAGAGAAAAACTCTGTGTTGAAATTCATTTTGCTGGCTCTGGCCCAGCTTTGTAATCTATTAATCATTTTGAATTTTCATCCTATCCTCTGGGGTATTAGCTAATCCTCCTAATTTTGTGTCATCTGTTCTTTCATCCAAGTCATTGATAAAGATGTTGAATAGCACTGGGCCCAGGACAGAAAACAGAAATAATGACCACTGAGGACCTTCACAAGTTCAACCTAGTCCATGAAGAAATAGAAATAGTGAAAGAATTCTCATACAAGGGATAAACATTGATAGAAATGGGGACTGCAGTCAGGAAATCAGAAGAAGATTAAAAATGGGGAGGGTGACTATGAACTAACTAGAAAAGATTCTATAATGCAAAGACATACAACTCAGCGCAAAAGTTAGAATCATACAATACGTACATATGTATTCCTTATTACCATGTATGGATGTGAGATCTGGACAGTTAAGAAAGATGATAGGAAGAAAATCAATTCCTTTGAGATGTGGTGCTGGGAAAGTGTTGAGAATCCCATGGACAGCCAAAAAGACAAACAAATGGGAAGCCAAGATGACCAAACTGAGGCTGTCGTACTTCAGACACATCATGAGAAGGGATGACTCATTAGAAAAGACAATAATGCTGGGAAAGGTGGATGGAAGTAGGAAGAGAGGAAGATCATATTCCAGATGGATGGATACTATTAAAGTGGTCAAGGGTATGGGTTTACAGGATTTAAGCAGAGCAGCGGAGGACAGATAGGAGGTCATTGAGATGTCTCATCTATAAGGTCACCATGGGTCGAGATCAACTCGAAAGCAGTTAACAACAAGAGTTTTTAGAGGATATAACAGCAACTTTCATTGAAAGATGGGAAACATATTGCTAGAATAGAGATTTTACTTCTTTCATTTTTTGTTAATAATTAGAAGCTGGGTGAAGTCAGTCTTATGCATGCCTAGTGTTCAGGATGGTACCTACCTTAGGATAAAGTGTTTAGATCTTATGATTGTGAAGGGTCATAATTGTCAGTGGTCATAAAGAGAAAAAGAAAAAGAAAAAGAAAAGCTGTTTTCAAATAGCTATTTTATGAGCTAATGTGGAGCTAATATATAGCACAAATATACCAGAGAGAGGGAGTACAGACTTCTATTCATGTATGTGTCCATCAGCAAGAAAAGCAGCCATAGTGGACTGTGTGCTTCAAGATGTTTTCTTCATGCTGACAATATATATTTATCAAGAAATATTCTACTTAGTTTTGATAATGTTCAAATAAACAAAATTATACTAGTTTGACTAAAGTTGGCTTGCCATGGGAATACTTTGTGCCACAGGTTTCAAAATGCCCTCCAGGAAACATTATGCTAGCACAAAGCATGTGCTACTATTTGTCACAGACAAAAAACTTCCTTAATTCCATGAAATGGAACATAATTCTCCTGTTTATTTTTCTGTCGCTGGAAGAAAAAAGTTTTCATTCTTATTTCTTTGTTGCTTTATACTGTGAATATACCAAATTATTCCTCAATGATCCCGTCCTTATTCCCAAACCCTTCTTGTCTAAACTTCTGTCATTCCCTTTAACAATTCCTTATTTCTCCAACAACAATGGCCTTAGGCTGAAGATTGACAAAGACACCCAAGACACTTTCATTGCTTTGTAAGCAGAAGCTGACAGTGACTGTGATGCCATCCCGTAGCAACTTTTCTTGGAAATAACACATTGTGAACACTTTCTCAGTGTGCACCCAGTAACACTTACACCCCTTGTAGATTTACTGTTGTTCTGTTCAGAATACTTTCACTCTGATTATAAAGGTATCAAAAATATCTCCAGCGTACTGCCAGCTCAGAACCAGCTTTGCATGTTTCTGCTTCTTGGTCTGCATGACTGTAACATTAGCTTACAAAGCACTAAGAAACTTCCTAGGGCCATTTGAAATTGTTTAGAATATTTTTCAAATAAATATCCAGTCTCTTGTAGCATAAAAAGGAGGCAGGGGGGATGAGACCAAAGGAATATAGCAGCACTATTCAGATTAACTGGTTTTTATTTTAGCACAGGTTTTTGTGGATATAAACCCACTTCTTTATATGCAGTGTAGATTTATATTAAGGGTTCAAATATAAAATATATTTATATGCTTGAGGGGGTGGGATAGAATGTAACAATGACCTGATCACTGGGGAGCCAGCACATGGGAGGGATGGAGAAGAGGAGCATCCCATTTCCATCACCCTGAAAGAGCTCTGCCACCTGATTGACTGCTTGCTGCTTGCTGCTGCTCTTACCTTCACCTGGTGGACTGCTGCTTGCTGCATACTGCTCCCTCCAGAACCAGGCCTCAGGCACCAAGCCAATTATTGGCTGTATAGTTAAGTAGGACCACTTGTCCCCTTGGGAAGAGGATAAAAGTTGTGTACCTGTGCAGTGGACATTCCACCGACCCACCCACTACCAAAGGGGGCAACACCCCTCTGGGGGAGCCACTTCGGGAAGGAGCAAGGGTGAGGGACAGTCCCTTTGGTTGGGAGGGGTGCACCGTTGAAACTTTTAAATAACCTGCCTGCCAACAACAGCAAATTGTACAACAAAGAGGGTATGGGAGGGGAAGCAACCCAGGGAGCAGCCATTACAACAGTAATGGACAGAGGGATATATAGCATGAGGAGCTGCCCTTACTATCATGGCTGAAGGGAAAGCCATAGGATGTTGGCTACTCCCAAGCTGTTCCCCATTTCAATTTTATTTATTTATATCTCACTCTTTTTTCCAAAAAAGGGACTCAGAACAACTTCACAATATTAAAAAGCAATACAATTAAAAACATTAAAAAGAGGTGCATGAAAAAGGAATTACATTATTACAATGTTAAAATAGATAGCTATTAAAAGAATAAAATACATTTTAAAAGATAAAACTATATCAAACACTTTAAAGTGAAACACTGGATAGTCTGGATAACCTTAGTAACAGGTCTTCTGGGCTTAAAATGCTGTTGTCCAATGACAGGTCAGTGAATGGAAAAGCATATCTGATCCAGGATTTGATCCTGAACAAGCATGCTGACTTGGCTTGTATTAAGAAGAATGAAGCTGTGTGTGTGTGTGTGTCAATCTCTTCCAGCTTCATCCACCTGAGTACTCTATATGGCAGCAATCTAGCCCTGGGAGGGTGGAGGTGGGCAGAGTTACAGTGGTCTATCAGGATTCCATCTCTCACCTGTCCCAAAATCTACTGGGTATGAGTGTGTCTACTGAAAAGTGGGTGACCAGTACATAATAGGGATTCTACTGGTGTACCACCTGCATCACTGCTCAGCAGTCTCCCCTCCTTAGCTGGTTGAGTTGGTCTTGTAGTGGTGTTGGAGTCTTCTCAGCTTGTTGTACTCCTTTCTGCAGGAGGCTACGGTGGCCCTCTCCCTGCTTTCTGTTTGTCTAATGAAGAGTGTAGAGGGACATTGCTGGTGTAGGATGGCATATTATCACATTGGAGGAAGAGCAGTTACTGTACTGGTTGATTTTAAAATAACTGGTTTAGTGCCAGAGGAGGGGATAAATGAATATCTATCAAGTATTGCTCCTCCCACTGTTATGTGACAATGAGACACTAAAGAACTGAAGCTCAGGTTCATAAATTGCTATGAACTGTGTGTATACCCAGTATCAGTGTCTTGTGGAAGCATATAAGATCAGTCACACACACACACATGATAGGGAAGCAGTATAGAGCACAATACCCAATTTATTCAAATGAGCAGAACTAAAATTCAGCACACACTTAACTGGGAATAAGCACAGTTGAATGGAATGATGCTCACTTCTGAATTCATAAGATTAACTTCCGAAACACATTGGCTTAAAACCAATTGTCAGTCCAAAATAGACACCCAATGAATCAATTAGTGATCTATTTAATGAGTTTACTCTAGCTGGGTTTGGAAACTGGCTTTAGATGATTAAGCTTTAATAGAAGATCTTCAACCAGCCAAAATGCAACCTTTTGCTTTTAATTAGAAATGTAAGCAACCTTGTAAACACGTTTTACCATTTAAATTGCTAGAGTAACATAGGAACACCATTTTTTAAAAAAGAAAACAGTACCGGCATCTGCTTAAATATTTTCTTCACTTTCTCATATATCGCATGCCAAGCAGTCACAATCAAGAGTAAAACTGGAAAGCCTAATGATTCCTCATCAATTAACAGAACAGATAATCCATCAATGACCCTGCTGCTTTGACAGATAGGGATGTGTGAGAATTCTTTTTGTCTTTGATAAGAATTTAATAAGATTTGCAAAATTCTACTTATTTAGAATAGTAAAAACTGAAATGTTTAAAAATTTTAAATATGAGAGAAATTACAATGGATAGATCTGTCCATTTAGACCCTATGCTTTATGTACTGAACACTTCCAAATCTGGCCTTGAATTCCTTAGTGCTAAATTAGGGTTCTTGCCTTTTGTGTTTTTAAGAGGCTCCTCATCTTTATTTTCTATACGGAATCAAGTACAACATGGCCTTTGTCATGCTGGAAAAGCTCTATGTGTTGGATGGTGCCCTGGTGGCACGGTGGTTAAATGCCTGTACTGCATCCACTCACTCATAAATCACAAGGTTGTGAGTTCAATATTAGCCAGGGCTAAGTTTGACTCAGGCCTTCATCCTTCCGAGGTCGCTAAAATGAGTACCCAGCTGTTGGGGGCAATGAGCTTATGGTTGTAAACCGCTTAGACACTGCATAGTGCAGTATGAAGCGGTATGTAAATGAAGCTGCTTTGCTTTGCTTTAGATGGTTCAAGTGGAGAGAAGTTCATTTCAGGTCCAAAACACACTGCAGAAATAATCTAGTTTGAGGCTGCTTTAACTGCCCTGGCTTAATGCTAAGGAATTCTGGGAACTATAGTTTTGTGAGACATTTAGCCTTTTCTGTCAGAGAGCTCTGGTGCCAAAATAACCTATAGTTCCCAGGATTCCCTAGCACTGAGCAGTTAAGTGGTCTCAAATTGGATTATTTTTGCAGTGTGTTTTGGACCTCAGTTCATTTTTCAAGAATTTTCCAAAATTCACAAATTGCTTCTTATGTGAATGGAAAGAACTTGAGGTTTAATAATGTGGGAAGAAACAAAACTGGCAGGATTGCTATTCCTAACAGAGTTAATGTCATTACTCCTGCTTTTTTTTGGGGGGGGGGGTCACTAAGTCTCATAAGGCTTCATGATTGCATTAGTATAGGAAACACAAACATACTGGATTGGAGATTCATTATTGAATCCATTATTGATTGGAGTCATTATTGATTGGAGTCATTATTGAACAGCACTTTCATTTCAGCATGGCACGGCCTCCGACCCATCCTCTGTCTTCCACACATCAGCATCCATAGCCCCACTTCCTGCCATATGCTTTTCCTAGCATGCCTTCCAGTCTGTATTTATTTTTATTTTTAGCATAATTGCATGGATCATAGCAATCCATTAAGTGAAAAAAAAATTAAAAAGAAAAGATATTGGGAAAAATGGGGAGGTGGGAAACAGCCTGCTTGGGAATAGTGAGAGAAAGGGGAGAAGAGCAAAATCATGCCCACTTGCATCATGTGACTACTGAATATCAGAACTGCTTCATGAGGAACTTATTGTACATATACCAACAGTGGAAAATGCAGCATTAATGGGTTGCATTGATGAGTTTTGCCCATCAAGCAGCGACTGGATTTCAAACCAGCTACTGGACAAACACAGCATCATGTGATATGTTGTGGCCACAGATGCTACTATCCTGCTCTAATTCTACTTTTCATGCCTCATGTGATAATGTCATAAGATTACTCCCCAACACACACACACACACGGCCTCTCCCCATTGTCTCATTGTGCTCTCTTCTTTGGCTAACATTATCCCTCAAGACAGTTGACATCTTAAGAACAAAAGAAAAAAGAACTTCAAAAATAATTGCCACAGTTCTAAATGTATTGTTGATCAGTCTTTCATGCAAGGCAGTTCTGAAGCCTGTCTTTTCTCTGAAAACTCATTCTCTTTCAGTGGTAGCAGACTGTCATGGAAGAAGACAACAAATGAGTTTTTAAAAACTTATAGAGAGAATAGGGGTACAGAATAGAGAGAACAGAGAATTGACATTGACACAGACTTATAGAGAGAATAGGGGCACAGAATAGAGAGAACAGAGAATTGACATTGACATAGAGAATAGAGGTACAGAAAATAAAGGGTGGGGAGACTGAGAAATGAACAAATAAGGGTGATCAGGACAGAAGGCAGCTTAGTGGCAAAATGGAAGAGAATAGAACAAGGACCTAAAAAGCAGGTACATCTATATAGGGTGAAAGATAGCTTATCTATAGGGCCTGGAACATTTCCTTTTGTAAAATACCAGATTAAAAAGGCATGAAGTAGCTTACTTGAAGGGAAATGAGAAATGTCATTCTTGCACTGATGAAAAAGCACTCATTACATCCAAATCAGCTGCCTTCTCTTAGCTATCACTACATATACATCTGCACTCCTTTAAGAATTATCTACATAAGCTATTTTTGAGCAATTAAAGCATTGGAGGTTACAGACCTCTTCAAGTGTAATCAGCCTCTTGAAGGGATTTTAAACAGCATGCATTGTGTAAACTAGAAACATTCTTTTTCATGTGGCAGATAGTGATGAGCTGACAAAGTTTAAAGGGCATCCACACACAAAAAAACTTTTCTGTCCAGTCAGCAAATATGATTGGTGTGCATAGAATAGTCTTTCTTATATTAATGTCATATCTTCCTGCACCTATTTCATTATTTTGTTCCTAATTTACACACATGCATGTCTGCACATATGGAGGTCCAGGATGTTTTTTTCAGCCTGGACCAAATTAAGCAAAACATCAAAGAACTCCATGACATATTATTTCTAATTTCTTTGTATGGTTGTGAAAGCTGGACAGTAAAGAGAGCTGATATGGGGAAATCAATTCATTTGAATCTGGTTTCTTGTCTTGCATCATCTTGAACAATGAACACTTGGGGAAGGGGATGCCATTTGCCTATCCAAAAGAAGAAAGAGACTAAGGGCCTCTGCAGACCAGCCCAAAGAGCCAGCCTGGAGGTAGAGTTGGGGCAGGGCGGCCGCACACTGGCTGCCCCAACCCCACGCTGACATTGTCCTGATGTCGTGCACTATTACACCTTCCTGGCCTAACATTCTGACATGCTGCCGGCTCTTAGGGTGGCATTTTGCCACTCTTTTTGAGGCAGCAAAAGGGAGGATTGGGGCTGCGGTGTGGGGTTGCCGCGGCCCCGATCTGCCACTTCCCGGGACGGCCCAGAGCTGCCTGTCTGCAGAGGCCCTAAAATAATGTAATTAACATTTTGCATTGGGGCCCAAGCCAAGGAGAGGCAAGAGATGTTTGGATATGAGAAGGTGGCCCTAGATGTCTAGATCATGCCAGATGAAAAGTAAACCAGCAAGCAGGTTTGGAATATTAATAAGTACATCCCTCTATATTTCATGAGAAAGAGGAACTTTTCAAGAAGATAGTGTTGACTAATCAATTAAGGGCAAAATAATATTTGAGCAGGGCTTGAAGGCCTTGTTAAGTGATCCAATGGGGGAAAGGAAGTAAGCAGAGGCTTGATCCTTTCTGTGGCAGGTTAGTGCAGAAAGTAAAATCAGCGAGCACCCACAGACAGTTTCTGGTGAAAGAGAGCCCTCTGGACCTCCTCATTGGGTCAAAGGACTCAGGGATAGGAAAGGTAATAACCTTTTGGGATTGGACTTGATTGGCTTTAAGGCTGAGGGCTTGAGGGGAAGTTCAACAGGTTTAGGCCTCCAGGAAACAGACCAGATAAGGAAAAGTTAGATTGATTGGCTTGCCTGTGAGTTTAGGAATGACTCACCCTTAGTGTGCTGGAGAAGAGGTAAGATTATACCTACTTCAGGATATACAGTGGGCCCTTGGTATCCACAGGGCTATGATTCCAGGTCCCTTCATAGATATAAAAATCCATAGATGCTCAAGTCCCATTGTGTACAGTTGCATAGTAAAATGGTAACTTTTATATAAAATGGCAAAAGCAAAGTTGCTTTTTGGAATTCATGATTTTTTAATATTTTCAAACTGTGGATAAAGAATCCATGGATACAGAGGGCTGGCCATACAACACTAAGAAGCTCTGCTGCAGATCATAATTAAATAGTTAATAAAGGGCCTCTGCAGATGGGCAGCCCCAAGAAGCCGTGGATTGGGACCAAGGCTGCCCAAGCCACTCCTTTTCCAGCCTTTGGCATCTCTTCTGGCTCAGCATGTCTGGACGCTGAGTCGGAAGGACATCATCGGAGCGCCCCCATGTGGAATGGCGGGCAATCCAATTACATCCTCGGGAAGGGGTTGGGGCACCCGGCATGAGGCTGCCCCTCCCCTTCATTGTCTCCAAGATGGCCCTTAGATTATCCATGAATTTTGTCTCTGTCTCTTTATTCTGACTGAATTGGCAAATGAGATACTGAAGGAAAGTTCAACAGATACCATGGATGGCCAAAACACACATGAATGAGCTAATCAAGCCTGAACTCTCACTAGAAATGAAGATGACTAAACTGATGTTGTCATGTTTTGGATATATCATGAACAAGGTGACTCATTACAAAACACAATAATGTGTGGTAAAGAGAAAAGCAGAAAGAAAAAAGGAAGACCATACTACAAATGTGTGGATTGAATCAAGGAAACCACATCCCTGAGTTTGGCAGCAGGCAATTGGAAGGCTCTTTGAAGGCTCCACTCAGAGGGATGGCATAAGTTGAAGTTGAATTGTCAGCAAATAGCAGCAACAAAGTTCACAACCAGAATACCTTAGCACTCTTGTGTCTAGTGGCCCATTCATATATGAAGTCTTCAAGTTGCCTGTTAACTTAAGGCAATCCCATGAGTATTCAGAAGTGGTTTTGCCAGTTACTTTCTCTGGTATTTGTTGATGATCAGCCATCCAAGTACTAATCAGGGCTGCCCCTGATTAAGTTCCAAGATCAGACCTTTAGGGGCCTTTAGGATAGTTAGCCGCCACCACTACCATCACCCACAGAAACACACATGCAGAAGAAGGAAGAATACAAATGAAATAGAAAGTTGAACTAGTACTTGTGTTCTATTCCCACTGATCCATGAAATTCACTCAGGGCCTAAGCAGACTGCCAGAAATAGTGCACATTAAATTGAGGCACTGCCCTAGCTCAGTGCTAGGGAATCATGGGAACTGTATTTTTTTCTGAGACATTGAGCCTTCTCTGTCAGAGAGCTCTGGTGCCACAATAAATTACAGTTCCCATGATTCCTTAGTACTGAGCCAGGGCAGTGCCTCAATTTAATGTGCACTATTTCTGGCAGTCTGCTTAGGCCTTTAGTCACTTTTTCAAAGTCTGACCTACCTCATAGGGTTGTTGTGAGGATAAATTGGGGAAAAGATTGCCTTCGAAAGTTTGCTGGAAGCGAGGGTATAAATGTAACTAATAAACTGTTTGTTCCTGTAACTCTATTCACATACACTGTCTGTGGCCTTGCTTACCTTTCTCAAAATGAAAGAAAACTAGATGAGCTGTGCTGTTATTAATAACAGCCATACACTTCAGTATAAGGCACAGCTTCAACATGAGGCAGTGTTCTACAGTAAGGCTCATAGCAATCCTATTATTCAGTGAAATCAGAACAGCTTATGTCTTACTGCTTGCACCACTGACAGGCAGGGTTTTTTGGAAAGCTGATTTTCCATTTGCACAAATTCCATATCAGACATCCACATCAAAAGAGAAAGAAAAAATTCTTTCCCATCTTCTACTCTGCTATTTAAATAATTTTTCACTCCCCCCCCCCCCAGTTAGTTACAATGAGTTTTGAGGTTCATATGGGAATAGACAGCTCGACATCAGATTGGCAAAGAATATTCAGCAATCAGCAATGTATTGAGAGAATAAAAATTAATGTGTATTCAGTACAGACTCATTTGCTCATTTGCTATTGACTATAGTTGACATAATAAAATCAAAATTCCATAAAGATGATGTCACAAGTAGGTTTTCATTGCTTCCATATTTTGAGTAAACTTCTTGCTATAGAACACAAATGCCAAATTAGTAGGGAAAAGATGCAATTTCTCAGATTTATCCTGAAATTATTCTGAATTGTGTTTGTTTTGAACACAAAAGCTACTAAATGTCCCTAACTTTTAGCAAGTAAGGCATGGGACTATGACCTGTCACAGTAGGTGAACCAATCTATATGAATTTTTAACCCCCTATTGGCTTCTGTAGCAATATTTGGCTCTTAAAATGATTAAGCAGCATGGAAATGAAAGAAAGATTTATCATATCAGTTTCCTCTTTCTTCTTAGTTGGCCACTACTTTCACATGCATTTCTTGGACAATGCAGTATGTTATGCAGGGTTGCCACATCTTAGTGTTCTAAGGGATTTGCTTTGCTTCTCCAGGCCATCAGATCCACATCCAGCCATTCCCAATTGGCACCAGGGATCATCGGCTCATCTTGAAGTTGTTTGTGCATGTGCTGTGCTTCAACAATATGTACACATGGATAAACATAGAATGAGAGACTCGGGAGAGAGTCAATGGGTGCTTGTGCTTCTTTGGCCCATCATGTCATTGGGAGCCCAGCAAGAAGTGAAATTATTTGGATGCCTTGTTGTACAAGTTCTGGTATGATGGTGCTGATGGTGATCTTTCCACAGGCCCTAGTATCAGTATAATGTCTGGACAAACTTTGCACATGTCATGCATGGTGTAGATAAAGCTATACAGGATACAAGGAGCTAGAATGCCAGCACATACTACAGCTGCTTCCAATTCTTTATTCGTTCCTTCTTTCTTTCTTTCCCTTTGCCTGCATAAACCTCAGTGTCTTCTGTCCTGCAAACCTGAACCATACCATCTTGTTAACATCATCATCATCATCAGTGAATTTTAAATTATAAAATTTAAAGTGTGGATTGATTGTTTTAATATTATTTGTCTTATTTGATCTTTTAAACTGATGATGTGTTGTTAACTGATGTGTGTTTTTAACTGACATTGTATGAGGTATATTGATCTTTTGTTGTTCCCCACCATGATCTAGGGGAGAGGTGGGTAAGAAATTATCATCATCATCAATAACAACAGAAAACATATCTATATCCTGCCCTGTATCATAGGATATAATACCACTGTGCAACTTAAATCCAAATCAATTTAGAATATAAAACAATGAAAATAGTGTAAGCAAAGTAAAACCATATTAAACATTTTTTAAAAAAAAAAGCTTTCAAGGTGGTTAGATAGGTTTTTTTTACCCAGATTCTAGTCCCATATACCCATGTTCTCCTCATACCTGGTCCAATAATCAGTGGATTCAAAAGTTGTTCCAACCCCTCTTTCAGTCCTTGCCTATCATGCCTACTATCACAGGCACATGCACACTCCATTTTTTTCTGTTAATGGAGTGTCCCTGGAGAAGAAACTGATCTCCAAGAAATAAGGTTTTAGATGTGTGGTTGTCTATGCTATCCCTCAAAGACCCATGCTTATTCATATGGAAAAGGCCTTAAATCAGCAACACACACTTCTGCTTCCTGTTACACTAATGTATAACCAAGTACAATGTGAAGTATAACCATGATTGTAAAATAAAGATGCAAGTTTTACTATAGTGCAGTTCTCCCTCCAAATTCACAGCCTTGAGATTCACAGTTTCAATTATTTGTGATCTCAAGGCCTCCACCCCCCAGACCCCTTCACCATGTCCCTCCCTCCCCTGAAAGGTTTCAGAGAAGCATTTCCAAAGCCTCTCTGGGACAGGCAGGAGCAGAGGAAGCGAGTGCTCCTTTCCGCCAGACTGCTCCCACCCCTGAAAGGCCCAGCAGCAGCTTCTCTGAAGCCTTCCAGGGATGAGAGGGGTCAGAGGAAGGTGAGCGCTCCTTCCCCCAGACTCCTCCCATCCCTGAAAGCCTCAGGAGAAATGTCTTCCAAGCCTCTCAGGGATGGGAGAGGTCCCTGCCCCCCTGAAAGGTTTGAGGGACACTTTCCAGGGTTGGAGGAGTGAGGGAAAGGAGTGCTCCTGTTCCCCTGCCCCTCTCTCCCTGGAAATGGCTGCAGTGTAGGGTGAAAGCTATTCACATTTTTTTCCATATTTGTGGGGGTCCTGATCTCCTAACCCCTGCGAATATGGAGGGACTACTGTACCTGCTGCTGAAAAATAATAATTAGAACAAAGTGAGAAAACTCTCTATAGAGCAAATACATCCAAGAACAGAAAGAACTCTATATGTTCATATGTCTATCTAGCAAATGTAATGACATTTTTAGAGCCAAGGGATACCAGCAGTGTTAATAACCAGAGGGCTTCCAGTCCTATCTTGGTACACAGCAGTCTGTAATAATTATCTCATCATGCCAAACATAGACTTGCAATATTAACTCATTCATCCTACCTGGGAGTGACAAAGGCAAAATCTCAATTTCAGACTAAGCTGAAAAGTTCTTGCTGCAGAGGCTGCACCTCAAGTATTTGTTGTGCACTGAAAATTCTGGGTACCATAAAAACCTTCACATACCCCAAAGTAATCCAAATAGCTACCTTGTGACTCCCTGAAAAACTTTGCTTTTTAACAGGTTTGTCTGTACTTCTTTGAATGACACTGTAGTGGAAATCAATCACTGTCTTCTGTGCTGCAATGGCTGCTCCTTAATTGCAACAATAACCTCAAAATGCCACTGTGGTGTTCTGTCAGGTTTTAATTTCCCCCCCTCTTCAGCTGTAATAGCCCTACGTGTGTTAAGGAATTTATAGTAGCAATCAACTTAAGAAATTAGGCTCTTGTGCAGTTGATGGCGCAGCTAAAATCTTCATGAACTACTATGGAACTTAGTTCTCGCTTCTACTCAGGAAGTATGTTAAGAGAGAAAGTGAGAACTCTCTAGATCAGGGGTAGGCAACCTTTCCCCTTTAAGGGCCAAGGGACTTCAGCTCCCAGAAACCTCGGCTATGTTGGCCAATAGTCCCATGTTGGCCAATAGCTCCTGGGATTCTGGGAGCTGAAGTCCCTTGGCCCTTAAAGGGGAAAGGTTGCCTACCCCTGCTCTAGATTATTGAAGTTTCTAACTACTTAATTCTAACTGCTGTACAGAGTAGGCAGTTCTTAACTATGAAGAAGTAGGCAAAGTCATAGTAAGCCTGGTTTCAGCTTGTAACCTTACCATTAGAAATGCATTATGTGTCTTTGGAAGCAAGCTCATATACATTGGAAAATGTATTCAGATAACAGTAATAGAAAAGAAAGTCTCCTTGTTTCTGTAACTGTAGTGAGACACAAGAAAATCAGTATGTGTGGGGGAAAGATGTCAGCAGTTTTCAATTATCCTGAAGGTGCAGCTGTGATAAAACATCATAGCAAGAAGACTGCAACTAGACATATTAAACCAATCACAATGGACTTTAAAAAAAAAGTTCTGGAGTATATGAATACTGAAAATTTGGGTTAAGTTAATTCTAATAATGATGGGGAAATGGTGTGTGTTGAACATATATACTGAATCCTAGTCCTCAAATCACCACATTTGGTAAATTCGCCTGCATCCAACTGCTAGTCTCAAGCATGGAACCATTCAATGAATTACTGGAGTTACAATTTATGCAAATCTTATGGTCTCAATGAGTGTACTGTACTTGGGACTAGCAATTGAATGTAGTCCATAGTCTTTTTATAAGAAGAAGCCTGTAATCTTATGCACACTTCCTTGGAACAAATCTGATTTAATTCTGTATAAATGTCTGCATATCTTTTACTCACAGTGTGGGCTTCTGCACTTTAATGTTGACGGAAAGAGCAGTTGTTTCAGAATTTGCACCTCTGTCAGACCAGATTACTTTGCAATTGCCTAGACATCACATGAGAAAGAGAAATTCATTTGATTTAATTAAGAAAGTCTTTCAGTAAGGGTAAGCTGATTATGGCTTAACAAATAAATCTAGCACTGTTAGCTAAATATGTAGCAGCTCCACCAAGGATGTTCTTTGGTAAAAATGACAGTCTTTCCAGGTTTTTGGTCTCCATGTGAAAAGCCTCAAACATGTTCCTCTCATAGAAAGATAAGTAATTTTGTACTAGCCACACCAATTGATCAAGGTGATTGCAGTGCAGAGAGGAATTACACCAAAAACAAAACAAAAACAGACACATACCTCATGCAGTTATTTTACACACACACATACACACTTAGGGGCTATGCAGATAGGCAGAAAAAGATGACCTGAAGTTGCCTACTCCCTAAGCTGCAGTGCCTGCCCTGAGGTTGCCTTAAATGGGGACGGAGCAACCACACTGGGGGAAGTCAATGCAGCATTTCGGAGGCTGTATTGAAGCCCCAGCAACTGCATCACCAGCCCCAAGGACACTGCAAAGAGAGACGGAACAAATTAAATACAGGCACAGGTGCGCAGGACCATCTCTCCACACCTGCACATCTGTGCAGGAAAGCACCTCTGTGAACCTGCACAGGACCTGTTATAGGGTGGTATACAATCTGTCACTCTGTGTACAAAGGTGACTGAAGTTCGACATCCTTGTGCACCTGCACAGGATCTGTCATACATCCACATATAATGCAAGGATTCACTGACCTCTGCTTCCCACCAAGGAGTGGGTGCAGTAGACAGGTGCCACTGTCTGATTGTGCCATCCTTGGAGTGAAGGAATGGGTTTGTCAACTGAAAAGACACTCTATCATCTTCCAGAAAATATATCCCACACAGATCGGGGGGGGGGGAGGTACATGCAAGGGAGGTTTGTGTGAACAGACTTAATACATGCAGCTGCTGGTCATGCAAGGGACATGGTCAACAGGGCACAGAGACAAACATTACTCCGGGAGTCCCCCCCCCCACAAGTCATGCCAGGAAATGGTGTGCAGTTCTTATGCACAACTGCACACCTGCACAAAAGAGGTCACAAAAGCCTCTTTCATGCAAACTGCTGTGTATACTGACAGCAAGCATACATCCAACAGAATGCATTTATTGACATAACAGAGGACAGTTGCTAGGGTGCATGAGGAGGGTTACAATTAGGGTTAGGGTTAGGGTTCTAATATTCAAGTGCACCTGCACCAGGGCATCCACTCCTGGAAACATAGGGTACTTTAAATTAAAGCTTGCATCATAGGGTGCATGTCAATCGCCAAGTCAATTTCCGCCGCATGTGTGACAGTGCATTTATATGGCCATTTTCTGGTACATCAGTGTCATTGCATATATACACATATGCAAAGGTGTGCATCTTCATCAAAGGAGCGTTTTGGTATATGACCACTAGAGGGCACTTTCCTGGAGACTTTTAGGCATGCATCATCTAAAGGCCACACTTACAAGTCACCCTCAAAACACCCCTTTTTGCCCATATGCATAGCCCCTTACTTTCTTAAGCAGTCCAAAGAGCTCCAATAACCTTGCCTAACTTTACTGGAAAACTCATTATGGACCATTTCTTTATTCCTCTCAGAAATGCTCTAGATTTAAAGGATATTTTGAAAATTACATTCAAAGTCATTCCTTATATTTGTGACACCATATCACCTTGAGCATACCTGATTTCATCTGACTTCAGAAGCCATGATTAGTACTTGAATGTGAGATCACCAGAGAAAAAGGAAAAGTTTTTGGTGGGCCTAAGAAAGCATTCTGACTGAAGCCCTAGGAAGTTTCTGCCAGTTGACAATATTGGATAGGTATACCAGTGGTCTGTCTCAAAATTTAGTACCATAGACAAGTGGTTTATAGTATTCAGATTATTGACAGAAAAATAACTATTTAGTTACTTTTTAGAAATGCTAAAGAGTTCATTTTTAAAACATTACAATGATAGCAAGAACTAGCCATTTCATTTCTTCTAGAAACTAAAGTAGGGACCCAAAATAACTTTGTTGTTGTTTTGTGCCTTCAAGTCATTTCCAAATTACGGTGACCATAAGGTGAACCTCTCAGGAGGTTTTCTTGTACTCTCGCTTCGATCCACAGGGAGAGGCGGGATATATAAATAAATAAATATTATTATTATTATTATTATTATTATTATTATTATTATTATTATTATTATATGTTCAGAGGGGGTTCACCTTTGACTTCCTATGATGTTGACACTGTGTGACTTGCCCAAGGTTGCCCAATGGGTTTCCGTGGCTCAGTGGAGATTCAGACCCTGGTCTACCGAGTCACAGTCCAATGCTCAAACCACTATACCACCCTGTACCACTTATTGATAAAAAGTGAAACTGAAATTATTTAAGGCTGTGCACAGGATCACATTAGCTCTTGAAATTTATTTTAGCTTTGGCACATGGAAACAAAATGTGTATATTTGTATGATTACATTCTCATTGGTTTCAATGGAAGTTTCTTTTAAGTTAATGTGCAGTTTCTGCTCATGTAAGAAACTGCATATTATTTTGCTAAATTCATTTTGTCAGGGCATTTCAACACTTTGAGCCACTTTACAAGTAAGAGTTTCTTGCTAGCCATTACATGGCTTCATCTATGAGCCTGCTTAAACATAAGTGTCAGAGACTGTTTATGGGCATCTACAGACGTGCCATCATGGGCCACCCTGAGAAGCCAAGGATTGAGGCCGAGGCTGCCCCACACCTTGGGCCCAATCCACCCTTTTGGTGACTGGGAAAGTAACGCCAAAATAGCCATGCAGCTCTTTTGCGCCTCTTCTGGTGCAGCATGAAAAATGCTGCACCAAAAGGACATCATTGGAGCACTCGCCATGTGCAGCAGCAGGTGCTCCAATGATGTCCTCAGGAAGGGGTTGGGGCAGCTGGCAGCCGGCAACCCCTTCCCTTCTCTGGCTCCAAGATGGCACTTTGCTCCGTCTGCAGAGCCCCTATGCTTTTCTTTGCCAGAAGATATGGAAGTACTTTTACGACAAAAGTTCATCATGAGATCAGTAACAGTTTTTTCTCTTCCCCCAACAAAATCCCACCATTCATCCCATTCTGTTGCTTCTCTTTGCCTCAAATCTATTTTCAAAAGTGTGAAAATCTGTATAGGTGTTGCTGTAATAAAATGAAGTGGTAGTAGAGGAAATTGCTTTTATGATTTTCTTTCTCACTGTTTCAGTTCAGTAATGCTGTTCTCCTATGCACGCTTAATTCCTTTTCCCCGAGGAATTATGTGTAATTCATTTTCTAAAGTAAACTGTTGTGCAATTCCTTTCTAAAGACTATTACCTAATGAGTCTTGAGTGTTCAGCAAGATTCCAGGTTTCACAAACTCCTTTTCAAGATGTATGTGCAATAAACAAAATGGTAGGGGAGAGAGGTGTCCCTGAGTGTGTCAAAAAAGCTCATCTACACTTTTTAAGATGGCATGAAGGGAGATGTCTTCCTATGTTTAACTGTTATCCTGTTAATTTACTCCTAGGCAATTTGTGTAGCATTAATTGCAACATTATGATCTACAGAATACTCGCTGAAAAAAACCACAGATACTTTTTGAAAACAAAAGTACTAATTCAGAGAGCTCCCTAGGATCTTATTTGCATTTGATGTGTATGTGTGTACTTTACAGATATCTTAAGGTTATCCTGCAAAAATTCTTCACAATATTGAATCGTGAAATATAATGCAGTTCTTCATGAAGCTATTATGGCATGTTATTGCATTAGAAACCTGTGTTGTTTATCATGAATTATATATTACTAAATATATATGTAAACTCCATACCATCTTTTTTATATTCTCCTCTTCGGGACCGCCTCCTCCCATATAATCCACCCCACACACTTTGGTCCCTTGGGAGGAACTTGCTGCAGCTGATAAGAACGAGGCTGTCTGTAACCTCCCAGAGGGCCTTCTCAGCAACTGCTCCCAGATTATGGAATGGCCTGCCAAATGAGATCCATCACATTACAACCTTAAGCAGCTTTAAAACAGCTGTGAAGATGGATCTCTTCCGGCAGGCCTTTCCCGACTAGATTTCCCGGCCTCAGGAGTTTATCTATCTTCTCTTCCCCACTTTCTGCTGTAGTCACTGCGAGTGTTTGTTACAATCTGTCTTGAAGAGATGATTTTAAATATGTTTTAATGCATATCTCTGTTTAATACTTTTTAAAGGGGTGGGTGGGTTTCGGGATTGTTGGGCTGTTCTTATATTGTATTGTATTTATTTGTATGGTAATTTTAATGCAGAGAAAGACATTATTGTTAGGAAGGAAAGCTACCCTATCATTTCCAGAGCAGCCCAGGAGCTACCAAAGCAGCTCTCTTTCCTGATAATGATAGCTTCTTCTGCCTTGTTGCTGCTGTGCCCATGACTATTATATTGTTCACATCTTGCTATCACTGAACCACCACCACCTACACTAGTGTAATTATTCTAGCCAACAGGGTCTTGTCCTATGAATCCGTGAACAATATTACACATCTAAAATTGTAACTGAAAAAGTCTTATGATAATTGCTGGGAAAACTTCCAAAATTGAAAAAAGAGGGGACTAAATCTAAGAAATGATTTCCCCAGACTTGCCATGGACTCACTGCCAAAGTGAAACTGGCAAAGTCTGAAGACAAAAGTCTGAAAAGAACCTTTTGAGTTGCTATTTGGTTTCAGTTCCATACTAAATGCTTAAATCAGGGGTCAGCAAGGTTTTTTTACCTGGGGCCAGTTGCTGGTCCACAGGTCTTCCGCCAGGCTGGGGGGGGGGGAATGGTGGCATGCATGCTCACAGCCCCTGCCAACTCCCGCCGCCACCAGCACCACCACCACCGACTTTTGCCATTGGCGTGCACGCCAGTGGCGGGGGGGCAGAGCGGCTGTGGCAGGGGGGGGCGGGGGCGGCGGGGAGCGGGGGGCAGCAGGGGGAGACTTTTAAGTGCTGTAGCATTGCTTCAGTAATGCTCTGGCTGGTGAGCTACTTTAGGCAGAATATTACAGTTCTAACATTCAGCTGATAACCTACTCTAGGAAAGTGGTGGGGAAATGCTACCATGTTGATCTTCTTCAGTCTTTCAGTAATTTTTGATACCATTGATCAAAAGATACCGTATCATATTGGACTGGATCCATTGGATAAGAATAGGTAGTACTTGCTGCAGTGTTTTCACTTCTGTCTGCAGGACCAAAGTATCATTGAGGGATGGCAGTTCAATCCCCTGGCCATTACAATGTGGGTTGTCTAGGGTTCCATCTTATTTACTATGCTGTTCAATCTATATGAAGCATCATTACAAGGTTTGGCATTGAGTGCCACCAGTGTGCTGATGACATTCAGCTCTACCTCTCCTTGTTGTGGGATTCATCTTAAGGCTATGCAGAAGCTAGATCAGTGATGCTGTAATGGGCTTAATGAAGGCTATAATGATAACAGTAAGAATAAGAATAACAATAACAATATGGAAGCTCTGTACATTGATGGTTCTTGAGTCTGGGGTAAGTAACCTGTTCTGTATTGGGTTGCACTGTCCCAGTGCTGTCACTGGAGGGTGTGGGAAGTACACATCACATCAGGTGACACCATAATCAAGGAGGAGGTGACACCGTAATCAAGATGAAACAGCATTCCTCTCCTTCATGCTGCCTCTCCAGTGCTCATTACTGGCAAGCAATCAGCAGCAGCATTCAAGCTGAGGTGCACTCATTGTGGAGAAGCCTTTTGAGGTAGAGGTGAAAGACAGCCAGGGAGCTGAAATTCTGGATGGAGGTATGGCTCTGGAGTCAGGAGCCTGGCCCAAAGTATCCTGAAGCACTGAGAGAAGCACAAGGGATGGATAGTGGCTTCAGTGGAAAGCCCACAAAGACACACAGTGTTGCATGGAGGAAAGGTCCCAAGAGGGATGACATGGGGACTAGAGACTGGCTTCAGAGAGAAGGCCAGCAAGATGCGTAAACTTGCATGAAGGAAGATGTGTAGTTCCAAACACCAGCTCCAAGCAGAGGCTGGGAAGAGCCCAAAGAAAGGAGCATGTCAGGCTGGGAACTTGTGGTAGCTGAACCACTAGATTTGGGTCTCAAGATGTGGAGGACTATGGAATCCGGTAGCAGCAGACACAGACAGAAGGGCATTTGATGTGCAACCTCCTGACTGATGTAGTGAATACACTTACTGGAATCTTGGTGGGACAGTCGGTCCATGGCGTGCCAGTAATCTCAGTGGGACAGTCAGCCCACAGAGCAGCAGGAATCTCAGTGGGACAGTCAGCCCACGGAGTGACAGGGATTGCAGTGAGACGGTTGGCTCATGGAGCAGGAGGAATT
>CM034708.1:67368479-67379952 GCA_020142125.1 Phrynosoma platyrhinos
ACTGGATGGCCCTTGTGGTCTATTCCAACTCTATGATTCTATGATTCATTTCTCTCTGACTTTCATATTGAGGCAACCTGGATAAAACATCCACAAGCACCTTTTCCTTTCCTGAGAAAGCTTTTAGCTTGAATCTGAAGCAGTAGAATTCTTTAGCCCACCAACTCTGCTTTGGGCTTAGTTTTCTTGGAGCTTGCAAGGCTTCTAAATTGTGATGATCAATCCAAACCTTAAAGGGGTGGCTGGATCTTCCACCTTTACATTCAGGGTGTATAAGGTTGTATAAGGGAACCCTGTCACTCACCTTCGTGGGATGGCAATGACATCTTACGGCTAGCCTCCTTCTGCTGCCTGAGGCTGGCTGTTGGTGTTTTCCAACGCTCTTCATTCTCCTCTGATGCCATCATGTCCAGGGACATCTCTGGATCCATGGCTACAGCTGCAGCCTTGAGGCCTCAACCACACAGTCCTGTTATAGAGCATCACTGATATACTGGTGGTGGCAGAGGGTGCTGCCCCTTTGTCAGCTTAGAAAGATATCTTGGTTTTGCCTTCTCCAGCTCCCATTGCTTTTTAGTATTAATGCAGCATGTTACCTGTTAGTTAAAAGACCCACCAGTGACTTTGGTAAACTCATAATGCTAAACAACACACATAATGCCTACCTACCTGTGAGATGGTTTGTGCTGTGGTTTGCAGCTTTAACTTCCTCCACAACTCATCATATGTACACCAGAGGTTTCCCTCCATTAAAGTCAATAATTGCAATTTACCCTCTGTATCCTCACCTTCCCCCCCCCCCAAAAAAACCCTTTGGTTATCCTTTATGAAAGCCTGTCCTCTAGAACCTGTCATGCAAACTAACTCTATTCATGTTTACCCAATAGTCTCACTACCTTATTAAATGAGTCACAAGTATGTTTGCAGAGGAATACAACCTTAAATATCAACATGACATTCTATATACCCTATTAAGATTAGTGGTGAATACATGTTAATAGTATTAATGATCTAAATCTAGTGGGATACTATTGTTACTGCACCAGTGGAATGGAACTTTCTTACATTCTCCTTCACCCCTATAATCTTTTAATTTGACCAAAACAAGCAAACTCCAGCTTCACTGGCTTTCCAAGCCCCTCAGGGCTAGTTTTTGGGGTGCATAAAAGAAGGAGAGATTTTTTTCCCCTTCTGATTCTTCTGGGTTCTACAGTCCCATCAGAAAATATCCAGCACTAGATATTGCTGTGTTACCAATCCCTTAATTAAGATAGAGAATATTATATTTAGGAAGTTGTCTCCCCACTCCTGTATCAGCACTAGTTAACACAGTCAGTGATGAGGGACAATGCCCAGCATAATCTGAAAGACATACATTCCCAAGCCAGTGCTTTCATTGACAATGTATGTTAGGAAACAAAATAACTGCATTTTTATTGGTGTATCTTGTATAGAAAGAATATAGCATATGGGCAAATTCAGATTTCAAGATTATCCACAACAAGCAAGGAAATGTGATTATATGTATGAAAGCCATTATTTTCTTCTTTAACTGTCCTTGAAGATAAGAATGTTAATGTAAGTATTACATAAAAGTTAAACAATGTTAACAACTTTCCCCATTTAAAGAAACCAGCCAAAATGATTTATAGTGGTTTTCCAAAAAGTGCATGCCACTCATTCATTATCTATTTTGCTCCATCCCTGAGTAGTATGTAAACTAGCATAACTCACATGGGTTCCCATGGTTAACTTTCAGGCTTTCTGTTAAGTACTAGTGACCACTAGAATTTACAATCACATCCTATTCCTTTAAGTGATTTATAATTATTTCTTAAGGCCATGAAAGTTTTCCTTTTGAACTCCTTAAATAAAATGCTTCAAAACAAAATCAATAATTGATCAGATTTGAATGCAAACCAGGTGTGTTTTGTTTTGGGGTTGTTGTTTTTACATTTGACAGTGTGTTTTATCACTGACAAGAAAACATATCTTTCTGCATTGATCTTACTTGACTACAGAAGAGTTACCAAGGACCTCTGAAGATGGGCGGCTCTGGGCTGCCCCAGGAAGCAGCAGATCAGGGCCATGGCAACCCCATCCCGCAGGTTGGCACCTTTTGCCACCCCGAAAAGAATGACAAAAGCTGCCCTAAGAGCCAGCACATATATCTTCAGTGCCCTTTTCGGTGCAGCGTGTTTGAACGCTGTGCCAGAAGGATGTCCTGATGCTGCACACCATGTGTGACAGCGTGTGGCATCAGGACGGCATTGGCATGGGGTGGGGGTGGCTGACATGTGGCTGCCCCACCCCAACTCTGCCTCCAGACCAGCCCTTTGGGCCAATCTACAGATGCTCCAAGCATTATGTAAAGGATCATATGTATTCCATTCAAGAAGCAGTCTTGCTAAAAGGAAACAACAACAACAACAACAACAACGTTGACTGTTAAAAGGTAGGAGGAGGTATTTGGATGTCCCATCCAGCAGTCTCTGGGAAGATCTAATACTCCAGTTGCTGTTATCGTTACAGCCCAACTGTTGTAACAGAACAACTGTAATTCTAGAATATATTTATTAACTGTTTAGGTATGAATCACTTCACAAAGGCTGAGGGAAGAAACACAATACACATTTTTATTTATTCACTGTGGGTGGGAGGATAGGGACTATAAGAGTGTCTACAGATACTTTGTACTAACTTAGCAGAACATTCTCACACTGGGGGTATTGTTCTCATCATAAACTCAATTAGGAGAAGCAAAAATCAGTTTTCCAGCTAACATAAGCAGTTCTTGGCTAGTTCTCAGCTGACAATAATCACAACAATAAGAAATCCCTTTTGGCCTCATCTTTGTGATAATGGAAGACATATTCTAGTAGCATGATTAGTTAAGACTAATAGTAGTTGCAGTTGCACTTCAGCAGCTCCAAATGCCCCATGAATGGTTCCCTTGTCCATTTTTCCATTTTGCAAATGAGAAGTGAAATAAAACCTGTTTGCTGTGAGGCTTACATGAGCTGTAGGAAATTTAGAGCCTTGACACACAGTTCATTGCTACAGATCTCCCTTGATTCAACTTGCAAATAAACAACATATGTGACTGTATATCATAACCCACCAGTATAGTCTGGTTGCATCAGATCTGCTCCTTAAAACAAACAGAGGTTTTTTTTAAGACAACAGAGCAATAATGAATCCATGAGCATTATGAAACTTTTTGATGAAAGCTTGAATTTTTTTTAGTGATATATGAGACAATGAGCCATGTAATGACTGCCCCTCCAGTCATTTGAGGACTTCTCCCAGACAACAAAGGGTTAAAGGTTGGGAGAGAAGGCTTCATGCTAAAGAGGACTTACATCACATTCTAATGAGGTTATGTCACAGCTGATGCAGATGCCAACTTACCAATCAGCTAGACAGACCCGCAAACTTGAGATTTTACAAGGCAGAGGTTTCAAAAAGGCCTCTGGGGGACCATGTGGGAGTCTTTCACTTTGTTTGGCTATGTGGCCGGAGGCTTCCTTTGTCTGCCTGTACCAGTGGTTGGGATTCTGTGGGCCCAGGGTGGGCCTAAGGAGATGTTGGTTAGAGCTAAGCCAGAGGGCCCAAGCTACCAGCTATCCAGAACCATCAAGGACTATAGATCCCATCTCATCCTGAGTAGTATAGAGCTATGTATTAGTGTGCATAGGCCTTTTGGTTATTTTATTATCTTGGATGAAATGCTCGTATTTGCTGCATTGTCTATATTCTCTGTAACTTATTTCCTGTACCTGCAAGGCAAGGAGGCTCTGCATGATCTGTAATATCTAGTTGCTATAAAACTTTATTTCAAAGTACCTTGATTCTCATTCAACTCCTTCACATGTGATTTGGCTTGGTTACTGTTTAGTTGTTGCTTGCTTAAGTTAGCAAGGGTAGGAAACTAGAAACCCCCTAGCAAAGTCCTGATGTGTTGCTGGGGGGGGGGGGAGAGATCAGGAATCAATCAGGTGGTGAGCTAGTATAAATAGTCTCAGGGGGTTTCATTCAGCTCAGCAGAGAGTGGGAACTGAGAACCAGGAGACAGGGAATTCAAAGATTTGCTGTGGGCCTAGACTCAAAAACAAGGAGGCTGTGGTTGGCTAGGGCCCTGGAATCATCTGCTGTCCAGGAGGGCAGAGAGGAAGTGGGAGTTTCACTGGAGCCTGTGGTGCACAGTCAACAGAGTCAGGTGCAGAATAACAGGATGAAAATTCAGCAAGAGGTACATGCTGTACAAGAAGTCCTGTTGATGACACCAGACTTGCCCATTAAACCAGCTACACTTTCAGTGAGTGAACAGTCACCCTCTGAAGAACAGAAGCCCAGGTGGACAGAGGAGTCCTCACTTGAAAATCAACAGATGCAGGCTCTGGAGGAGATGGTTACCTCACCAGCAGAGATCACAAAAGAGCCAATGAGTCCTACTTTGCCCAGAGAGATGAGAGAGTGGCAAGTTCTAGATAGCAGCCCAGTGGCAGTGGTGCCAGGAGGGGACGATGGTAAGAGAATCTGCACTGAGGTCTTGGGAAAGAGGCTTCTGAAGGAAGTCTAGGAGTGGTTCTGGGGAACCAGAAGGACTTCCAGGCTATGCTTAAGCTTGCTTGACAGCCTACACCTGAACTACAGGGTGTGCTACTCCACCTAACTGCCCCAGTCCTGCCTGTGGAGGGGGAACAGTCAGTGATGGACATTAAGCACAGTCAGAGACAGGACACTGTCGCTGACCTGCAACAGGAGTCTTTTACAGCAATAGATACATCAACATTGACTTTAGACTTGCCCAGGGAATAAATAGCAATGTAAAACCCAGTGAACACTCCAGTGCCAGAACTGGACAAGGGAGCAGATACTGGGCAGATACTTGCTGAGGTACCCAGAGGGCAAGGGAGACAACTTCAAACACCAGAAAATCCTGCTTTTGCATCTGAGAAGAGACCACCTTCCATCATCAACATAGCTCTATACTACTCAGGATGATCCCATCTCATCCTGAGTAGTATAGAGCTATGTATTAGTGTGCATAGGCCTTTTGGTTATTTTACTAGCTTGGATGAAATGTCTGTATTTGCTGTATTGTCTATATTCTCTGTAACTTACTTCCTGTACCAGCAAGGAAAGGAGGCCCTGCATGATCTGTGAGCAAGGGTAGGAAACGAGAAATCCCCTAGCAAAGTCCTGATGTCTTGCTAGGAGGGAGATCAGGAATCCATCAGGTGGTGGCAGCTAGTATAGATAGTCGGGGGGGGGTGTCTCATTCAGCTCAGCAGGGAGTGGGAACAGAGACCCAGGAGACTGGGGATTCAAGGATTTGCTGTGGGCCAAGAGTCAAAAACAAGGAGGCTGTGGTTGGCCAGGGCCCAGGGATCATCACATGTCATTTAAAAAAAACAAAAACAAAAAAACACTAATGCTGATATTTTCAGATTTGCTAGGGCTAGAAATAATGTTTGTCCTAGTTATCTATTTATATCTTTTGTAAAAGCCCAATTGATTTAGCAGACAGATAACCATTCTGGTAAAAGAATCCTTAGTACAGAGTAGAAAGTGCTGTGGCAAAAATGGGTTAACAGTTGCACTGTTAACTGTAAAAATCCCAAAATGGATCCACTTAAACATGATATTTAAAAGTACAGTTATCTTTATACAATGTCATGTAGACTGCAATCAGAATGTGCCTAGTTATTCACTGTATATAGCTCCCTTAACTATCCAAGAAATCTGAAACAGTGCACTCTTTCTCACTCACACACACAATCAGTTCTTCCTTCTCCTTTGCTAGTAAACCTTAGGAAGATAGTTATCTTTCTCCTTGGAGAAGTGAGGTAAAAGCATAAATTCACGAAACATTACACTCTTTTATGACACCCAATGCCAATATATTTTCTTACCAAAGCGATCAAATAAGCACTGAGATTCTGAAAGACTCCTGCCTCCTGGCGTGTGGTTGTCTCCAGAGGACACAATCCTCAAGTTTATACCAACAATGTATATGGTGTTTCTTTTCACATTTACATAAAGCATGTGATAACAGATGAGTAGAAAAAAAGAATCAGGACATATCTTGCAGAGCTATGTAATTAACATGCTTTAATTATTTGGATATAATAATTTATACTCTTGGTTTCAGTGTATTTACTACTAAATCATTCCAGCATGGTGTAGTGGTTTGTATGTTGAACGAGGACATTGAGAGATCAGGGTTGGAATCCCTGCTCAGCCATGGAAACCCTCTGGGTGACCTTGAGAAAATCACTCTCTCTCATCCTCAGAGGAAGGCAATGTCTTGAACAAATCTTACCAAAAACACCCTGGGATACATTTACCTTGGAGCTGTCCTAAGTCAGGAATGACTTGAAGGCACACAACAACATTGCCTTCAAGTCATTCCTGACTTAGAATTCCTGACATTTAGAATTCTTAGCCAGAGAGCATTTAGGCCTCACTAACTACAAACCCCAGAATATCACAAGAGGAGGCCATAGCAGTAAAACTGGATTAACAGTGAGGCAGAAGAGTTTTTATAATCAATATATTTTAGCCAACTGTGTTAGAAATGTAGAAATAGATGTCCATTTGGCCACATGCAGAGAGGATTCTGGGAGATGGGCTTCTAAGAAGGAATGTAATGTTGGGAGATTTTAGCAGCAGGCTTGTGTAAAGTGTTTAGAAGCAGATAACCTTTGAAATGACCCTGAATGCATTAAGAGCTGACAGAGAGGCATGGAAAAGCCAAAATAATTTACAACTAGTACTCTGTACAGGGGTCTCCTGGTACACACCAGTTATTTTACTGATAAGGATGACACTGGAATGTAGCCAGATGGTATCTTAAGTAGATTTTAATGTATTCTGAAATCTGTATTCTCATTGCTTGAAAATCTATGTTTAGAGTTTGAAATGCCCAATGAGGTATGAGATTTACAGATTTCTTTGTCTAATGGTGTATAAAACAAGCTATTTTTCCTTTGCTGGGGGCCCAAAGCCTGGAATGTGAATTTATTTGGAACTGTCGACATAATAAATCTGTGTTTACAATTCATCAAGGTCTTCTCTCTTAGACTTGCTCTGCAAGTAACCCAAGAAGCTGTGAGTGAATAGCTCATAGTCTGTTATTTCTGCAATAATAGTGCTATAACAGTGTAGTACCGTGTTGTCTTCTCAGGTTGTACCTACTAATGTGGATATTGTGGGTATAGTTTGTCACAATGCTCTGTTTTATTGTCACATGTCAGTTGCCACTCTAGGGAACCTTGCAAACGGTAACATTCTTTCACTTACCTGTTGGCTGATAAAAAAAAAAATCTTTGCAATGGAAGATGACATTTTCCATATTCTACCCCCCCTCAAAAAAAAAAAAAGTCAGGCAAAATCAGGGAATAAAACTTAAGTCTTTCTAAGGGAGACTGAAAATTACCAATTTTACATTCTCTGTGCTTAATTTCTAAAATGTGAAATATGCACTAAGTCACTCTCTGAGAATAAGTATATGACCAAGATATGCTTCATTTGGCAAATATACATATCCCACTTCCCATAAACACACACAGAAAGAAGAAAATCCAAGAAACAGTGGAATAAGTTTATGTCACAATAAATTTCTTACAGTACAATCCTATGTATAACCATTTTAAAAGGGTTTTAAAAACTTTATTAAAGAGTAAAAAAACAACAACCCATCACCACTAAAGTGGTTCGTCAAAGGAACATGATGATCTGGTAAATGAACATGGGCTAGTCATTGTTAAGTCCTTTTAACATCAACTGAAGTTTAGGAGATTGAGGGCTGCATCTGCACTGCAGAATTAATGCAGTTTGACACAACTTTAACTGCCATGGCTCAATGTTGTTGTTGTTGTTTAAACACAACTTATTAAACATAACAAGTCCTGCTGGATGTATTTAATAAGTGGATGCCAAATTGTGTAGAAAGTCAATCCAGAGTGTAAGCCTCTTGCTTTCTTAATACTGTGTGCAATTTTCTCCATTAACCACAGGTCTCAAAGTCTAGTCCACCATCCTGCAACGTTTAACTTTCCCATTTTCCAGTTCTGAAATGGCGGAGTCAATATCAGCCTTTTCAAGCTTTTGCCACAGCAGGTCCCTAGGGATTGAGTCAAAGGCTGACTTTAGATCAATAAAGCAAGCATAATTTTTTGCTTCATGCTTTGAGTATATTTTCGGACTAAAACAACCTCCCAGAGGACCTTCTCTGCCTCAGCTCCCAGATTATGGAAAGGCCTGCCGGATGAGATCCATCTCATTACTACTCTTGACTACTTTAAAAAAGCAGTAAAGACGGATCTTTTCTGGCAGGCCTTCCCTGAACAACATCTTGGCCCAAAAGAAAGTATAAGGAGAAGATAATGATTCCGACTCATTAACTGCCTCTGCCAAGCTGCTATTTATACAACTGCACTATACTGTTTTTTATCTTGTATTTTAATTTTGTAATAGTTTAATATATTTTTAAGGGGTGAGTGGGTTAGGGAAGGGATTGTTGGATTTGTTTTAACTTGTGATGTTGTTTTAATTTGCTGTACGCCGCCCCGATTGTGCTGCAGAGGGGCAGGATAAAAATAAAAATTATTATTATTATTAAATGTTTAATACAAAACACAAATCAAAAGTAGATTTCCCCTTTCAAAAACCAGCTTGAGCTTCAGATATTAAACCATGTTTCTCAGACCAGTCTTCTAAGTGTTGCAAAAGGATATACGTGTACAGTTTGGAAAAGATATTCAAAAGACTAATCAGCATGTAGTTGGCAGGATTTTTCTTATCTGCCTTTCTATTTATGGGGCCAATAATACTTACTCTCCATCCCTCAGGAATACATCCTGATTTATTTGTGTATGTAAACAACTTGGCCAAAATAGGTGTCCAATAGTCTGGCTTTTCACTGAATTGTTCCATGGGGACCATATCCTCCCCAGAAGCTTTATTAACCGATTGTTTGGACATAGTTTTTTTAACCTGATCAGGAGTAACCTCTGACCATTCTGGGAGAGTAGTAAATTGGGGAAGATATGAATAAAAATCAGCTATATATATTTGCAAAATATTCCTCCCATACATTACCTTTGATTACTGCTTCCAGAGACTGGTCTATTGTTCTCATGCAATAATGTGCAAGAATTTTTGTGAATCTTTTTGCATAGCAGCATGACCCAGTTCTTTCCATTGAGATATATAATAATTATGTCTCTTTTCATATTGGGGGGAAGAAGACAGGTGGCACGGGGCCACCCTGGGAAGGTGCAGATCGGGGCCGAGGTATCCGCACTCCTCGGCCCCAATGCACCGCAGCCCAGGCCCAGGAAGGATTGCTAAAATAGCGCTCCTTCCACAAGACGCCGAAGGTGCACCACAAAAGGCGTCCGGCATACCTTCGGCACCTCTTCCGCTGCAGCGTGTGCGGATGCTGCAATGGAAGTGCGTTGTTGGAGTGCGGCTGTGCGGAGGGCCGGCCGCTCCGATGACATTTTCAGGAAGGGGTTGGGGCGCCCAGCATGAGGCTGCACCTCCCCTTCCTGGCCTCAAAAATGGCGCTTTGTGCTGTCTGCTTAGGCCCTAAGTAATGTTTTATAATTACTCCTCAGCTGAGCTATATATAACTGTATTTCCATGTCTTTCTTAGCAGCCTTTACTTTTAAGGTCCTCAGTGCTTTCACCAATGTTTTCTTGGTCTTACAACAGTCCTCATCAAACAAAGTCTGAGGCTTAAACCTATTTTTTTTTTTTTTAGAATTGGAGGATGATGTAAAAATTGGTTTTAAATGGGACAAAATGATTTTGTATGATCCAATAATATTATCAGGTTCATACAATACATTCTCTCTCAATTTAACAAAGTCAGACGATTCCAAGGTGTTAATAATTCTGTCTTGGAGCTGTTCATTCCACCTTAGTCATTTATCACCAAGGATTAAATAGTTAGAAGTATCAAAACTACCAGGAATAGTGGAAGGACTGGATATTAACAAGAGCAACTGTAAGGGATGATGATCACTCTCAGCTCTAGGGATTATTTTAAATGAGTCATGAAGTATTGGAACAGGGCTAGTGACCATAAAATAATCAACAGTGCTGGTATGCCCTTTGGGAGAAATGAACATATCCTTTTGGATCTCCAAGACCATGGCCATTACAGAGTTGAAGGTTGTATTTAATTACTAACTCACATAAATATTTCCCAGAGGCATTTACTGTCTTATCCAGAGCTGCCCTAAGGGAAATTTCTGGAACATTTTCTATACATTAAAACCACTCCTATGATCACCCATGGATTAGGAGACAGATTGTCTAATTCCTCCAAAATGTGGTTCAATCTATCCCAGGAAAAATATTCCTTAACACCAGATCTTGATGGAGGAATATAAAGATAATATATAATGGTTCAGAGACAATATTAGAGAGTGCTAACACTAGGAAATTAGAGGTACTTAATGAATGAAACTGAGAAATAACAGTGTTAAGTGTGGTTGAAATTAGGTGAGCAAGTCCTCCTGAAACCTCCCATACTTACTAGTTTTTATAGCTGGGATAGTATAAGGAGTATAACCTTGTAGCTTTATATTATATTCATCAAATACCCACATTTTTTGGAGAAGGATGATATCATATGTTTGTAAGAATTTTAAAAATCCTCATGCTGTGTCTTATTAAACCATCCTGCTATGTTCCAAGACATGACTTTAATTGAATCTACAGCAGGTCAGAATTTAACTATGGAAGGCGAAGTAGATTGAACATATCCATCAGCTGTTTTGATAGTATCTGTCCCTTTAGAATTATTCCTAATATACTTCATATCATAGTTATTAGCATTAATATTAATGGCCAAGGAATTAATGTATGAGTCGACTCCATTGCCAGACACAGAACTATCAGTAAAAGGCCCAGATGGTTCCTTCACTTGTGTGACCCTATTGACAGTTGTATACTCTGGTTCACAAAATTTATTTAATCTAATTTGAAGTTAATTCAATCTACCTATGATAAGTAACTTATCAAGAAGGGGGAGTCTGCTAAATAAGTCTATAAAATCAGCTTCATATGTGTCATCCATTAATATGTTGTTTGAAATGTCCTGTGAGGCATGGAAAGTTTTGAGATTAGCACATGAGTCATCCAATCAAATCAAATCCTGATTTATCTGTCCAGCCTTATTAAAGCCCATCGTTAATGTATCATTTGTAGAAGATGAAGTATTCACGATTAGTGGATATGGTGCTGAATGGCAAAAACTCTTGTCGCTTCAATGTTTGACCGGGAAATCAATTTGTATAACCTTGCTGTTATATCAATATCCCTAAATGTTATAAGGGCTCTGGCCATCAAATAATTATAAAATAAGTATTGAATGTTTACTATATCCCCTTTTCTCAGAAAGGTTATCCTGAGGGCTGTAAGCTGTTGTAGAAAATGAGATTTCCTATAAGAT
>CM034708.1:67394471-67429937 GCA_020142125.1 Phrynosoma platyrhinos
ATATATATATCTCCGCGATTATATAGAGACCGCCTTTGCCTCCTTAGGCATTTTTGGGGGGCTAGGGGTCCTCCTCTGGGCCGGCTCCGTCCCTCCTCGCCAGGCAAGTTTTTATGAAGCAACGGGAGCGAAGTTTTGGCCTCGGTGCCCCTTGTTTCTCGAAGGGGAAGGTCGGGAGGAGGTGGCGGTACTCTTAGGCTTCTCCGAAACCCTGAAGCAAGACAACCATCCTGGTCTCTGGCTTGGCTTCACCACCGAAGGGTAATAATACAGTACTTTTTAGGTAGAGCTTCCTGCATTTTGGAGGGTGGGGGCATTGTATCTCAAGGTGATCCTTTCTGGGAAAGGGATCTAAGTGTCTTTTTTGGAAATGCACTTTTAGGATGCAGAAACAATCCGGTTTGACACCCCTTTAGCTGCCCTGGCTCCATGCTCTGGAATTCTGGGGGGGGATTGTCGTTTGTTGGGGCACCAATAACACGCCATGTACATTGTCTTCTTCTGACAACTTGGCCAAGCAACTCAACTAAATATTCACTTCCAAACAATAACCACCTTCATGCTTGCAAGTGAATATTTTATGTTAGATCGTTGCCTCAACAATCTGATGCCCCAACAAACTACAAAACGCTCACAATTCCAGGGCACGGAGCCATGGCAGCTAGAGGAGGTGTCAAACCGGATTGTTTCTGCAGTGTGGATGCCGCCTTAAGGAAGGCTGATTGCAAAAGTGCAAGGGGCATTTGAAAAAGGCCTGTTTGGGGTTAGTAAGAAAAGCATTTTTTACTTTGAACCCCTAGATTTGGTTTCGGAAGGGAACATCATGATAGCTTTGTGCCCAATGTCGACAGCCAAGCGTAAATCCCATCTCCTTCGTGGAGAAATCCAGTTGGGTCTTTCAGTAATCAGAATAACCTGGACAGAAGGTATTAAAAGATTGCAGTAGCCACCTGCTGAATTATTCCATGTTATTCTCCTTAGTTGTTACTGTTGTAGAGACATCCAGCAGATGGAGCAGTGGAAAATGGTATCAGACTCTCAGAATAAACTATAGCAGTGTCTAATAATTACTAAATGTAAGGTAATATCTCCTATGTTCCCCTCAAAACCAGATAGTGGTGTGGAACCGCTTTCTCTCTACCACTGATGACTGATGAATCAATTACTTCTGTGTGAAAATGTGTTTGTGTTAAATGTCTGGTAAAATGTAATTTGTGGACTTGGCATTGTTTGCCTTAGGTATATCACTTTGGTATTAATGACTCTCATTGTGGATGCGTGTGAATTTGTTTTTGCAATGTATAGTGAAAGACTTATGCCTTGCTGCTAAGAAGTTAGCTTTTTAGGACTATATAAGTATAGGGAATGTAATTTGCTGAAGCTAGCTAAAGCAGGCAACAAATGTAGACAGGTGTAATTGGAAAACATTCCAGTTTCCTGTGGCTAGTTTTAAAGTGATTATACTTGTGAAATGGTTGATTCTGTGTTGCAGTCAAATTTGTCCTGTCTTCTGGGGGTGAACAGTGGCAGAAATGTTGGTTGCTATGTTACAGGAGTCCAACAATCTTACATAAAATATTACTTAAAAACATGAAGATGGTTATTGGTTGGAAATTAATTTTAGTTCTATTGCTTGGCCAAGTTGTCAGAAAAAGACAACTTGCTATCAAATTATTTTAGGCTTCACTTTCCTGCACTTGTGTGTTTCTAACACAACTTCTGCAACCACATATGAAAATTAAAGTTAAAAGTTTGTTTTTATAACTGGTTTGCATTGCAGTAGTGGGGATTTAAATTTAATGTAGAATGATCAGATGAAAAACTTCATGTGCTTATTGTTATTATGTTTTCATTTTAATACTTGAAGTATGATCCAGCTGAAGCTGAATATGTGCTTTGATTTTTCAGTTGACAATTGAGAGAGTAAACTGTCCAACTTTTGCTCTTTGATAACCATATCAATAATCTATAAATGAGTTCTTCAGTGAATTCTTTAGGCTATTATGCCAGTGATGAAAGTGGGTTCATTCTGGGTTAGCTGGAAAATATATGTGATATAAAGTACGACTTGCAAGAGTCCACTTCAATTTCTTGCAATGTAAGTTTCTGGAAATCAATTTGCCACCTTTTTCTTAGTTACAGTTTTGCTAATTCAGTGCCCAAAGCTAAATGGAATTTCAAAAGCTGATTTTTTAGATATGTTCACACAATATAAACTCAAGAAGCATTGCTGGAAGGAATAATGCATTATTAAAGCTGCCCACCAAGGTTGATATTCTTTAAAAATAGGATCATTTTGAAAAGTTAATGTGTATTTTATATAGAGATATAAAACTAGTTGGTTCTTAAATGCAGCTATAGTTAAGGGTTTGGGTTTAAGATGACCGTGTTACTACTGATGTTACTTTTCTCAATAGTCTTAGAGCTGATCTAGAACTGTGAATGTGAAACACTTCAATTTAAATCATTCTGATACCACTGAAATATGTGCACTAAATACATTAATTTTATTCCGTGTAATCTAGCGTATCTTGTTTGCCAAACAAGTTGATCAGGATCATTGCTAGTATTAGTTTTATCTAGAGCAGACCCACTGAAATCAGGTTAAGTTGGTTGTAACTAACAGGTCCAATTTTTATTTTCCATTGGATCTACTTTAGGTAAGATTGAGGTTAGACTTAGCTCTCATAGTGTTACCCAATGTTGTATTGGAATACTGATGGCAGAACAGAGCTTTCTAGTTTCCTCAATTTTCCCCAATTTTTTCATCCTACCAAAGATCCTCACTGTACAGTTTCCTAATCTTCAGAACAAATTTGGAAGGTGCCTGCAGCTATACTTGTTTCCTCTTAATTCTGCTGATGAAACAGTTTATGACAGTAAAATGACACAGGAGTTTATCACATGGAAGGGGTCCCATGCAAAAATGGGATTTAAAACAGGAAAACCTCGCAAAAACGGATTGATTTTCACATGACGTTGAGCATTAACCCAGACAGAAAGTGGACAGAAAGTGGGAAAAATTAGCAAAAGTGGATTGATTTTCACATGACGGCAGGGTTAACGAGCATTAACGCAACATTAACCCAGACAGAAAGTTGACAAAATGTTATTCTTTTTATTTTCAGAAAATCCCGAAAGTAAAAAGAAACATGTTTTGAAGACTTTCTGTCCAGGTGAATTGCTCATTAACCCTGATGTATGTGAAAATCAAACCAAATTTGTGTTTTTTTCCCCAGGTTTTAAATCCCATTTCTGCACAGAATTTGGGCACTTTTCCCTAGTGTGATAAACTCCATAGTTAGATCCAGGTCACAAATACTTAAGAAAAAGTCACAAGTTGCTGTTTTGAGTATTCTTTTTCTTCAGATCTCTTTCTTTGATATTTTATCATAAATTCTCCCTTCCCCATGTGTTTAATGCACACCACAGGTTCTTACTGTAATGACCAGTAATTGTTTGTGCTTTCTTCTAGGACTTAGAAGCTTGATGGGATGCATAGAACTCCTGTGTGTATTCCATTTCTTTTGTTTGCTATCTGGTGCAAGCATTCATCAAAAAGTCAATGCATATGGAGTTTTCTGTGCTTCATTGAACTATCTAAGTTTAATTCATGCATGGTGTTGGTACTGGATAGATTTTAGCCCAAGTAATAATATGGTAGATATGCTCATGATGTTACTTCTGACTCAAAGCTTTAGCAAAGTAGTTTAAGAACAGATTGTGTATAGCTCTGAGCTTTCCTTTAGAGGACTTGCATTCATACAAAAATCAAGCTGTAAATAATAATAATGCTCTCCACTTTTCTTGGTATGTTTACCCAAGAATAGATTGGCTCCAATGTAGCGTGAGTAATTTATATGTGTATTCAGAAGTGCTTTTCAGTTTAGTGGGATGTTCTCACATGTGCTCATGGTGTTACTTCTGACTCAAAGCTTTAGCAAAGTAGTTTGTGAACAGATAGTGTGTAGCTCTGAGCTTTTCTTTAGAGGACTTACATTCATACGAAAATCAAGCTGTAAATAATAATGGTGCTCTTCACTTTTCTTGGTATGTTTACCCAAGAATAGATTGACTCCAATGTAGCATGAGTAATGTATATGTGTATTCAGAAGTGCTTTTTGGTTTAGTGGGATGTTCTCACATGTAAATATAGGATTGCAGCTCATTTAGCCATACTGAAATCAATAGGGCAAATTAGTCACAGCTAATTGAAGTTTATTTTTTACATTTTTACATTAGTGTAATTGTATTTCCACTTTTTTATTGCGTATGTTTTCCAGTCATACGCACACTTACATGGGTACATTCCCCATGAACTAAACAGGAGTTGTTTTTTACTAGATAGATAGATAGATAGATAGGACTAGAGTATACACTTAATTCTATTACTAAAGTCAGAAAATCATACTTTGTTAATCATTTGAAGCATAATGTACATTTTAGTCAGTTGATCTAGATCATTATTTCAGTGGATGGCAGACCAGGCTCTACTATCGCAAGATTCAAACTGTTAGTAAGTTTGTGAAAAACATGCTTAACACAAACATGAGATTTACAAGCAGCTAGCAGATACCTTTGCAGTTCTGTGCTGCTCATTTGTAAATAAATTTGATTGAATGCAGTGGGATTTAAGTTTGTGTAGTCATAGGATTATATTATAGGTTAGGTGCAGTACCTCTTGAACAGGTACAGGATGACAGCTTAGTTTTCTCAAGACGTTTTACACATGGTTTTGGGCATGCATGTATAAAGCTGATACATTTCTATGCAGTTAGTTTTTTAAAAAAAATTATAACACCATATTCTGCAGAATAAACATAAGGATGTTAGTAGTATTCAGTAGTATTCCCTTTAAGATTAAGGTTACAACAACATGAAGCAGAAGTGAATTCTTTGGTTCCATTAAAGTATAGTGAACGCATGCATGTATATGAAAGGAGACTAGTTTTGACTGCAACAGTGGTTGTAGCTTACAGAAGTAATCTGGATGTGAAGTGATATAATTTTTTTATTTGTTACATTTAAATGTATTTTCCAATAAACACTTCATTTCACCCCCACCCTTTGTTGATGGGTATGTTATGGGGAATGTTTTCAGGAAAATTAGAATAGTTGTGAACTTCTCTCACATCCTGACCTGAGGATCTTTGGAATTCCTTTTAAGGAGTGGGATTTTCTCTTCTTACAGCCCTGTCGGACCATGCATGTCTTTATTCTTTATTTACAAGAGTGACGAGGAACAGGAAAATTCACATCAGGAAAAGTGGGGTAAAGCCAGAAAAAAATGGTGGTGCTAGGGAAATTTCAATCCTCCTGTGGTTTGGGTATCTTTGAAATAGGATACGCTTTCCTTCCTGCTAACTGAATTGGGAGATCATCATTTTCTTTTCAATGCATTTCAAACTGAACACTCAGTTTTTCTTTGCAATGCATTAAGCTGAAGCTCCAAAAAGGTTTCTGGGAAGAAAATGTCCAGCATTTGAAAGGACTTGCAGGGATCATCTGGGTGCTTGCTTGTGGTGGGATTAATTTTATTTTTCTTTCAATTAATTTTTGATGTTGCATAATTTAGTAGGGAAAATAGTGCAAGTAATGTCTGCTTCAGGTGAATAATTCTACTCCTCAAAAACTGCATAAATTAAAAAAATAAATGGGAAATATTGTTGTGACCACCAAATTGACTAGAATGAGATCCAGATCATTGTCCTATCATGTTATCTTTAAATTTCTTGATAGATCATCCTTTTTTCCTCTAGTCCTAGCTCATTTCAAAGCTATGCCATTTTACCCCAACTGCTTTATCCCTTTAAGCAACAACCAGACATGATAATTCAGAGGAAGATTTCTTTAGTGAGGGGTGGACAACTTGTGACCCTCTCAAATGTTGAATTTCAACATGAGTCAGCCCTAGGCAGAACAGCCAATGTGAGAAATTAAGGGAGTTGTGCTCCAATATCTGGGGAGCCATACATGCTGTTTCAGCAACCAAGAAAGGCTCAGATATTTCATACATCAGTACAAAATGAAGACATTGTGCAGCATTTTTGCTGTTGCAGGTATCCCATTGTCCTCACCCAGATTGGATCCCAAAGTCAAGGATAAGTATGAGTAAATGGATGGCAAGTTGTAAGCAAACATCTTCTTTATCATTGACAACTGTGGGGCACACTTTGTTAGCTTGGAGGCAAGTTGTTTGAGTTATAAATTTAGTATGTATTTTGGCAGGGTTTTTCATCATTGAATCAAACTGCCTTTGTTAGGACAACACCTCCTTGCTGCACCACTAGGTCTACTGGAGGAATAATCAGAGGGAAACGAGGGAAGAGGAGCCAAACAGCTTCTGACTAGCAGTATTCTGAGGATTATTTATCACTCTTCTGTTGGACCTTGGGGATAAATTGGAAAAAGACAGCACAAATGTAAAGGCCAGAAATGAGCAGCATTCAAGTGTGTCAGGTACCTAAGAAATGAGAGCTAAAACTGTGGATTTTATTGTTAGGTCCATTGATGAATGCAAGGATTTGATAGCTTGGATTTTACAGTTAAATAAAGTGGAATACACATTGTTGTTGCCTTTTTAAAAACTGATCAAATAATTTTCATGCAGAATGATAAACAATACAGAAAAGGGATTGCACGTGTGTGATTCATGGCTACTATCATTTTGTTGTAACAAAGTACCTGAATTCCTTATATACCTATCTTCAGTAATACGTGAACCTTTTATACAAGTTAGGCAAGGCATAATAGTAGTCTGTCATACTCAAGGTAAATATTATTGTTTGCCATGGAAATCAAAATTCTGCATCAAAATTCTGCTGAAAAGGTCACAACATGCATCTTAATGCAATTTATGAAAAGATCCTACAATTATTATTCTTTATACATGTTTTGAGCAATGCTTAAATGTTTAGAAGTAGCCAAAGTTTACATAAATCATGAGATCCAGGGATCCAAGCTAAACTATTGCACTTATATATGAACATTAAAATAGGGATTATCAACAACACAGATTTTTCTCCACACAAATAATGAAAACAATGCAGTAAATGCAAATAAATGTGCATAATTTGCATGGATGCTCTGCTTGCATTCTTTGTTCTCACTATGAATGATAAAATATAGAATGTTGAAGCTGATGTGCTATGTAGTCACTGGAACTGGGTAGTCTTGCAAGACTACTGTATCCTTCTCGGTTATTTGTTCCAAGTTCTTGAACACACATGGGTGCCTGTAATGGCTAGGAATTTTATACTGTTTTAACCTTGTACGCCACTTTAAGTCTCTGGGAAAAGGGTAGGATATTAATAGAGATTTGTTGTCTGGTTATCATATTCATTGTGACGGTTCACTATGAAAAGATGTTAGTTCTGAAAATATTTATGCTTACGCTTTGCTATTCATTATGTGGGGTTTTTTTTCCATTTTTTAAAAAATCAAAATTTTATTAGTTTAAAAAAACATATAACACAGCATAAAAGACATACAAAACAACATATAAACCAACACTACACACAATCATTATACAAATAAAAAGACGTCCTTGTTGGGTATATCTTGCCTTATAGCCTGTTTGCTTCGACTTCTATAACCATGAAATTATATTACCATATGCCAAACAGTATGATACCATTTCTATAATCTAGCATTTTGATTATCATATTATATACAGTGGATCTATTTATTACAGACTAACAGGAAAAAATTCTCTACAGTATACACTTTAGATCTGTCCTGTTGATTCTAACTGAAAAACTAAATTACTATCCTGAGTCCTATCTGATTCAGGTAGTTTATCACAACCTTCCAGTCCTTCTTGAAAGCATCATAACTTAATCCCTTAATTAGACCAGTTAATCTGTCCATTTCCATAAAATCTATAATTTTCTTAAACCAGTCTTGAAGGGGTGGATTATCCTTAACATTCCATTTAGAAGCATAAAGAAGTCTAGCAGCCAAAAGAAGATAAAAGATTATTTTCCCGTGTTTTTTCTCTAAATTTTCATCCATGATCATACATAATAGAAATAATTGAGGATCTTGTTTCAAGTTAATATCAAAAATTTTGTTTAGAGTAAATCTAATATTTGTCCAAAATTCCTTTGCCTTTCCACCAAAGGTGAAAAAAAGAACCCACCTTCTCCCCACATTTCCAACATTTATGTGAATAGGATTTATTCATCTTTGCAAGTTTGACTGGGGTCAGATGCCATCAATATTGCATCTTATAGAAATTTTCCTTTATATTATAATTTAAGGTAGGGGTAGGCAATCTAAGGCCTGGGGGCTGGATGCGGCCCCCTGAGGCCTTTGGACCGGCCCCAGGCTGGTCCTGCCGCCACTGCCTCCCCTCCCCCCTGCCGCCTGTCATGAGTGTGCGTGCATATTTTTTTTAAAAAATTAATTTTTTTAAAATATTTATTTATTTATTTATTTATTTATTTATTTATGGTGCTTTGGCCCCCTAATTGTCTGAGGGATAGCAACCCGGCCCCTGGCTCAAAAAGGTTGCCTACCCCTGGTTTAAGGTATACTTTATTCTTTTCCTCCAACATTTTTCCCACTGAGCTAATTCAATAGCATGACCAAAATACTGTGTCCACTTTATCATTTGGGATTTAATAAGATCTGATTCAAGTTCAATTGTGAGTAGCATTTTTTAAAAGTTAGATATTTTGTGTTTATCTTGTGATATCACTATTTCATCAAATTCCTTATTAAGGACTCCTATCTTTCTAGTCTTTTTGTCTACTAAGAAGCGCTCTTTAAGCTACCTATAGGTGAATCAATTAAGTTGTACCTTTCAAGATTTAACTGCTCTTGTGTTTTAATTTTCATATTCGTTCCATCATTTATTATCAGATCATTGTAAGTTAACCATCTTTCTTTATTTAATTTATTGTCTTTAGAAACCACTTCGCCAATGGCCGTCCATTTAGGTAAGGTATCTAGCCACTTTTGCTTAATTTTATACCATAATCTCAATAGAGTGCGCCTTACATAGTGGTCATTAAAATTTTTGTGACATTTAATTTTATCATATAGTGAATAACTATGCCATCCATAGACATTGTCGAAGCCTTCTAGTTTTAGATTTCTTTCTCCTTTCAGTTCTATTGAGTCCAACAGCCAAAGTAAAGAAGCATAATAATATATTTTGAAATTTGGTAGGCCTAACCCTCCATTTTCAACCGAATCCTGCAAAAGTTTCATTTTAACTCTCGGATTTTTATCTCCCCAGATGAATTTTGATATATCCTGGTCCCATTTATTGAAGGTTATGTCATTCAAAATAATTGGAATATTCTGGAATATGGAAATAATTTTGGGCAAAACATTCATTTTCATTATGTGTTTTAAAGACAAACATAAATTGCTTTAGAACTACTTTGTGACAGAATGACTTAAATAGAATTATAGCAGTTGCAATTATTTTGAGTTGTTAAATATAAGGAATTTAGGGTAGAAGACTACTTGTGAATTAACAATTCTTAAACATGAAACTGAACAATGTTATTGTGCTAACACTCAAATCTATATGTTTGTTGGTACATGTATAGATGAAAAAGTAGATGTATACTGTTAAAGACATCTGGGTTTGAACTCTTGCAATCTAGAACTCTTGAGGATGGATTCTAATGGCTTTTAAATGTTTCAGTGTTAATTAAGAGATAATGTGAATAGAATAGTCTGTTATGACAGGATAATGATTTCCTACAGAATGTAAATTATATGGCTTAATGTTTTTGAAGAAATAATGCTGTGAAAGCAAAGCCAAAATATTAGTACTTGCTTCCATTCCCTCTAGTTTTTATATCAGTGATTTATAAATTTGGGTACTCTTTCTTCTTCCACTGAGGAAAAAAATGCTAGAAAATTCCCATGGTAGCTAATTCAAAATAGTATATTCACAACTTGCAGCTTTGGCTCCACACTTACATTGTCAGATGGAAGAGTCAGGTCTATCTGTGATTACTAAGTAAGAAAGTTTCTGATTATATATTTCCTTAAATATCTTCTTGTTCTAGTTATAGAAAGGATGTGTTTGATTATTTTGGAAAGAAAGAAACTAATCAAGACAATTAACTGGCTTGAAAACGTTATTCTACTTTAAGAACTTGGTAAATTAGTTAATTGTATTGTTACTGCACATCTTGGAAACATGATTTAGACAGCAAAAAATTAGACCTATTGCCTTAACTATGACGTTAATGAGATGTGCAGATTACAATACGTTGGCTACAAAAAGTTTGTTTCAGTTTTGCCAGCATCACATACCTACATATAATGTTACCTTTGTATTTCTATTGCAAATATTAAATATTGTGCACACCTTGACAAGGTGCTAGTTATAAAGTGAAGTGACATAGCCCCATCTGCCTGTCAATTGGGCAACACAATTCTATGCACACTTTTCAATGTTCTGAAATCCAGAAATAGTAAGAGTTGTGAGTTGATACTGCTTCAATGGGCTTTGGGTAGTGCTGGACGTTCCACTTGTTGGCTTTCCTGAATGCTCATATGTAGTGTTTTGTATATGCAGTTCGACATGTTTGAGAAGAATGATGCTGCAACCCCACTCCCATACATGATATTGGTGACTGATATCAGAAAGTTGATAGTTCCTCTTTTTCTCCATTGTGGTTGTTTCCACTAACTTTTTTTTTAACATGCCTATCATATTTCTAATTTTATATAGTTTTCATAATTTTGTGTTGTAATCTTCCATTCCTTGGATATTTTTATAATGTAAAGGAGGAATATAAATCATTATTATGATGGGGGGAAAGAACTACAAGTTGAGTCTTCCTGAATTGAAAATCTGAAATATTCCCCAAACTAAAACTTTCCTCATGGGTGGCTGAGATAGTGACACTTGTACTTTCTACTATTTGAGTATACACAAACTTTGTTTCCTGCACAAAATTACTAAAAATACTGTATAAAATTACCTTCAGGCTATGTGCATCAGGTGTATATGAATCATAAATGAATTTTGTGTTCAGACTTGGGTCCCATCTCCAAGATATCTCATTGTATGTATGTATATGCAGATACAGGTATTCCAAAATAGGGGGAAAATACAAAACACTTCTGATCTCAAGCATTTCAGATAAGAGAAACTCAAACTGTATTGCAGTTATTAAAGAATAATGTGGTGTAATTCTAGGCCTCTCAAAATACTGTATTTCTTTCATCAGGTTTTCTTGAAATAGGCTTGATCATATTCCTTGTCAGTTCATTCTGATTTACTTCAGATAGTAATAAGCACAGTACTAAAATCACGAATTTCATTTGATTCCAACTCCATGTAAACCTTTAAATAATTTTGAAGGACGAAATGTTAGTACTGTATCTCACCTAAACAAGTTATTGCTTTTTTGCAAGGTCTCACAATGAAAAGTCACACACACACGGGGAAACCTGGAAAGATCTTTTGTTTAGGCATTGTTTGGCATATGGATTTTGCAGAAAATTGGACTTGGAAAGTCAAAACAGATAGTCAAGAATGAAAAAAAGACATTTTGCCACAATTTGGTCTCCATTTATTTAATCACTTAACTAAGTAAGAATCATTGTGTGGTACACCGTCTTATCTACAAACATTTTGGGTGCCATCTCTTTAAGATGATTATGCTAAGTATACCAAGGAGTATACTTATTTTTAAGTATTTATTTTTGGGTAGAGCTAAATTTAAAATCAGTGCTTTTGTGGTATGGTTTATTGTGTTCTTGTTTTGTTTTATTTTGTCCTTCATTTTGTTTTTGTTTTTTCATTTTTTTCCATTTATTTGTTGTTGTCAAAAATTATAAATATATACAAAAAATATAAGAAACCATGAGCATCTTGTTTCAAAGTTAAATCTTTGTATTTGGGTGATGATAAATGGGAGAGACTTAACATTCAACAATTACACAAATGCTTAGTAGCATTATTAGTATTTCAGTCTCCTTTACAATGTATAATGCCTGATCCTATTAGATGAAAAATGTGATTCTATGATAAGAATCAATGCATATATTCACTTTCAAATTTATGTATTTTCACTTTTGGTATAAAAAACTGCTCATTTCAGACTAAATTTTACTCTGACTGTATTTGCACAGCAAATATAATGCAGGTTGACACCATTTTAATTGCCATGGCTCAATGCTATGAAATTCTGGGATTTTAGTTTTGTGAGACATTTAGCCTTCTTTGTCAGAGAGCTCTGGTGCCCCAACAAACTACAAATACCAGAATTCCATAGCACTGAACCATGGCAGTTAAAGCAATGTCAGACTTCATTATTTTTGCAGATCAGTCCTCTGTCACACTAATAACTCAAGTACTGATTTGTGGATATTTGTTTAAAACTAGTGTCTTGAGTGCAAGCAGTTACTGCAATCAACAGTAACTGAAAGCTTCATCTTATTTTTGTAATTTTGGAAAGCAGAACTTGCTTTAATTGTTACTTGTAAACTAATAATTGCATGATTTTCTCTGTGACAGATACAGTTGGCAGTGAGTCAGACTTCTACAATGAAGCATATGGTCTAGTAGTCTCAACCATATAAGTAGCCCTTGAAAATAGTTTAACATATAATTTCTTCTTGGAAACAAATGATTAGCATCATCTCCAAGCTATTTTGCATATATGTATTCATTTAATGAAGTAAGTAGACATTAGAAATACATTAGCATTATAAACAGATCCATAAAAGTAAATTAAAAATAAAGAATTAGTCTTAAGTAGTCAGACAGGAGTTGATTGGGTTTCAATGTGCAATCTGACTTTGACATAATGAATAATACTCTCTTCCAACACCAGTCTAGGAAAAAGAGTTAGAAGACAAGATTACTATGAATGGGTGGACCACAATTTAATTAGCCTAGTAAAGATCAAAATAGCCTAATCCAGCATAGGATACTTTAAAAAAAAAGGTAAAGGCTTTCCCTTGTCAAGTTTGTCTAGTCATATCCAACTGTAGGGTGTAGGCATCTCCGTTACTAAGTCAAGGAAACCAGCATTGTCAAGGATGATCCCATGGTCATGTGGCCAGCATTTCATCAAACATTACCACACCTTGTCTTTACTAGATTGTGGTAGGACTGTTTTCTTTCTGTCCTAGTCATAACCTCAATTTGGACTGTGAAAAGAACATAGCACTTCATGTTATTGTTGAATGTTATGCAAGTCTATGTCCAATCACTTTGAAAGCGACCAAAATCACACGGAGTTGTAGATTTGTAGACAAATCTCACCCCACATCTAAATTCTACAATTATCTGTTAGTACCTTAATATCCTTTTAATCTAGAATAAAATTTCTTTGGGCTCTGTTCCAAATACAAACCTAAAGGAAGAGACTTGGAACAAATGTCATAGTGCTATGTATGAGTACAGAACCAGGATGGTGTAGTGGTTTGAGCATTGGACTATGACTCTGGACACCAGAGTTTGAATCTGTTTGACTATGGAAACTCACTAGGCAAGGGACCTTGAGCAAGTCACATTCTCTCAGCCCCTGAGGAAGGCAAAGGAACCCCCCCCCCCCTCTGAACAAACCTTGCTAGGAAAAACCCACGATAGGTTTGACATAAGTCAAAAATAACTTGAAAGAACATAGCAACAACATGTATAAATAGAAGCTATGCAAGTAGACTCTGGGGGGTTGCAGACTGCCAGAAATAGTGTGAATTCAGTCCACTTTTAGGGTTAGGGTTAGTGCTAGGGAATCATGGGAACTGTTATTTTCCTGAGACATTGAGCCTTCTCTGTCAGACAACTCTGGTGCCACAATAAAATACAGTTCCCATGGTTCCCTAACTCTAACCCTAACCCTAAAAGTGGACTGAATTCACACTATTTCTGGCAGTCTGCAACCCGTATCTGTTAAATGGAAAATTGTTCTTAAAAACCCCAAGAGAACCTAATTACTCAAGCCAGTGGTATGTGTATTCATGCATCTTATTTCCACAGTAGCCAACAAAATGTCAGTGTAAAGTCCTCAGAAAGGACACAGCTTTCACCTATTATTGATTCCTAACCATTAGTACTTGAAGTTATGCTTTCTCTGAATGCTCACACAGCAATATGCATATGTCATATAAGATGCAGCATTAAAAAAATATATTTGACACAATTCTGATCTCAGAAGGGCGACTGCATTGTTGCAACCACAAGAAAAAGCCTGTAGTAAATGTCTGTTTCCTAGTTTTGACTGGCACCTATAAGAACTTCCTTAATCTTCCTTATTCTTAATTCCCTCCTTCAGTTGTTTTCTTCTTCCTGTGCCTCCACATCTGGAGCCTTAAATCTACTGGAATTGCAAAAGGCTTCTAAGACTTCCCTTTTCCACAGGAAAACCTCAAAACCAATACCATCTCCTCTCCCTACCTTGGACTGACTGAATTTGCATTTGCATAGCAGAAATAATCCAGTTTGGCACCAGACCGAATTATTTCTACTATGCAGATGCAACAATAGCTAATAATAACAAATAACAAAAACAAACTATAATAACAAAGATATTTGGGTTGTAATGGGAAGTGCTACAGGGAAGCAAAAAATATAGAGTGATTGTCAGTGTTTTTATGTCTATTTTTGTAAAATATGCTTGACAAACTGATTTTGCTGATTGGATTACTAAATCTGGACTTCATGGACTCCCACTGGTCATGAATTGTTACTATTTATTCATGGTTTTTTAAACGTTCTTTTAAAATTATCTAATCTAATGGGCATTACCACATATTATGATGACACATAGAAAGTACTTTCTTCAGTCTTTCCTGAATTTTGTGCTAACTGGTTTAGGAGTTCTGGTATTATGAGAGAAGCATGAAAATATTTATCTCTACACTATGTTTAAATTTATGAAGCTGGACATAAACTTCTAAACTAAGGGCCTCTACAGACAGGCAGCCATGGGCTGGCCTGAGAAGCCACGGATTGGGACCAAGGCTGCCCCATGCCTCGGCCCCGATCCACCCTTATGGCGCCTCTGAAAATAGCGCTCCTTTCAGAGAAGCCAAAATGGGTGCCGGAAGAGACGCCGGGAGCCTCTTCCGCACTCCTTCTGGCTCAGCATGTCCAGATGCTGAGCCAGAAGGACATCATCAGAGCGCTCGCCATGTGCAATGGTGAGTGCTCTGATTACGTCCTTGAGAAGGGGTTGGGGTGCCTGGCATCTGGCTGCCCTTCCCCTTCTCTGGCTCCAAGACAGTGCTTTGCGCTGTCTGCATGCCCCAATGACCTGGAAATGTCCTTTTTGCCATAAGAGATATGCTGCAGTTTCTTCATCAGAGTAGTTGCCCCTCTCTGCCCCCATTCCCCTCTGCAGTTTCCTTTTAGTGATCAGGCAAATAGAACTAAACATAGAATTCCAAGTGTAGCCACACCATACATTTTTCAAAGCCTACACTTTGAGGGCATTTCAGTATTGACAGATTTATTTTTGATGCATTTGCTAATCATGCATAGTATAGAAACTGCTTTTTTCCAGAGCTGTTAGCTGCACATTGAGTCAACACTTTCTATTAGATACTTTCGTGTCTGGATAAAAATTGCATCATATATTGAAAAGGTCATGTAAAACTTGGCTTGCTCAAAAACAAAACTATTCACTATTAATTACCAATAGCGGATGGTGGGAACTGTTACGATCCTGTGGCTGCTGCTTATACAGAAACAGCAGCATAGTTTGTCTCTGCATGTGGTATAAGTTAGTGGCATTGGTTATGAGAAATGGTGTAGTAGTAGTAATTGTTTTGATGTTTCCTAAAAGTAACCATCATAAAAAGATAGGGGTTTTTTTCAGTGTAAGATCAAGATTTCAGCTGTTACTAAACCATAGAAAGTATGTGGGAACAGGTAAGTGATGTAATTTTACTTTTTAGGAGCTACATTAATAAGGGAAAATATGTCCAGGATCAAATTTGTGAAATAAATGAGCATGGTTATGCTGCTGTAACTGGTGGTGGTTTTAAAAAGGCTACTGGCACAATCATTGTGAGGAAAATGAGGTGTCAGAAAAATAGATTTCTCAGAGCTGGCAGATTTTACCTACCTTTCCTCATTACTGCTGTGTGACACTGGAAACAGTGAAAATGCTATGGTAGTGTACCAAAAGAATTCTGCCCTCTGTCCTTGTGACTGTTAAAATCTTAGCATCTCTTCAATATGTTGGCATGTTAATAATTAGGGGATTTATTTCCCTTTTATTTTAATTTATGTTGCGTGTCATGGTTTGAATTATCAAAGGTGTTTCAAAACCTAAAGACAAGTACAGCATTTAAAACCCTTGTGACTATACCTGTGGGTAATAAAGCCTCTTTTTATTGTTTTATCTAGACAACAGCTTGCTCTTGAAATCAGTTTAAGTGTGCATGAGTGTGCTTGTATTAGGACATATTTTATGTCCCAACAAATATTTTAGAGGAATCTCAGAACCTGAGGTTGAATCTGGTCCTCTGGATATCTCCCTCACTTGTTCTATCCTAGCTTTTGTATTGGATTTTTCCACTTCGAAAGGTTGAAATGTCTCTTCTAAGACTCGGTCACAGCAATCAAAATATAAGGCAAATTTAAGGCTTGGTCATAGCAATAAAAATTGAATGAGGAGGTGCTGTTATTTTTAGTCCTCGCCTTTGCATTGGGCCTCATTCATCACTGCAAATCACTCTCCTCCCCAAAAGTGCCTTTCTGAAACTGAGATCTGCCCTTGAACTGAATGAGGTTCCCTGTACTTGGTGTAGAATAGAAGTACGAAAAGCATAGCCCAGGGCCATTTTTGGTATCCCAGGATCTCTATGGCCCAGGGCCATTTTTGGTATCCCAGGATCTCTATGGCCTCACCCTACTTTTTTCACTAAAGCACGGCCAATTATACCACCAGGCCTCATGGGGGTGGTACAAACAATTTCACTGCATTTGTGTGCTCTTTTTTGTGCATTTTTTTTAGGTTGAGGTGGTGCAAAAATGCCCTAAAATGCAATGAAATTGTTGGTCATGACCCCTAGAAGCTTGATGAGCTATTTTCTTCTTATCTCCATTTTTTTTGTTTCTGGATTGGGACATATAGGAGGTAAAAATGCATTGTGGAATGGTTCCAGGGACCTATCTATAGCAGTTCCCAATCTGTAAAAAGGTAAAGGTATTCCCCATTGTGAAGTCCTGTCCGACCATAGGGGGAAGCACTCATCTCCGTTACTAAACTGAAGAGCCAGCATTGTTTGAGACTACTGTGTGATCATGTGGCCAGCATGACTGCACAGAATGCTGTTTATCTTCCCTCCAAAATGGTACCTATTTATCTACTTGCATTTGCATGCTTTTGAACTGCTAGGGTGGCAGAAGCTGGGACTAGTGACAGGAGCTTACCCCATCATGCAGCATCTGGGTTTCAAACTGCCAACCTGCTGATCTTGCAATCAAGAGAGTCATCATCTTAACCACTTGAGCCATTGCATTGCATGTAGCAATATGTAGCAGTCCCCAATTCCATTATGGGGCAGAGTCTTTATAAGGTGATTCCATAACTTGGAAATAACAATATGGAAGATACCTAATCAATCCAAAGTCACAGTTCATCCCAAACTACTTAAGTTGTGCATAATTCAACTAGAATCAATATTTAAAGTAAACCCCAGCCTCATCACCTGAAGATCAGATTAAAACACTTCAAAGCCATTTAGGTCATCAACAGCATAATCTCTATTTTATAAAGAGAAAACAACTTGGGAAAAATGAGCATTTAAAGCACATTTTACACATATCATTGTATCTTCCTCTGTAATTTAATCCTGCTTTTAGGTAATTCTGGTTTACTTAGGTTAAACTTGTTTTTCCTAGGCTTCATTATTAATTGATAAATAATATTACATTGTTTGATGATGGGAGTTCAGTTGAAGGAATAGTCACTGTTTGTTATGAAATGTAGAATAGCAGCTGAAATGTACCCTTGCTCAGCATAATGTGTTATTCATTAATTTTAATCCTTAAATTTCTTCATAAAAGAATCTTAATTGTCTCCTTTATCTCGTACTTCAGTTTTCAGCCTTCAGCACTGACAATATGTTACTATGTTGTCAAAAATTGTTGTGAAGTGCTTTATTTGCAATACTGTTGCTTTATACATTAAGCTGCTGGTATTCATCAAAGTTGCTTTATTGAGTTTATCAACATTAAAATAACTTACAATATCTTTTATTTGAATTATGAGCATATTTTGATCCATTTCAATCTGGTTCCAGGTCTCCATTTGGTGTAGAATCAGCCTTGATCACCTTGAGAGATGATCACCAGGACAGGAATAAGGAAAAGGCTACAATGTATACAAATTTATCTACCAACAAACAAAAAAACATTGTAGAGATTTCCTGTACTAGTCATTAAGCAGTATAGATTTCAGAACTGAAAAGTCTGGATTGAACTAGGATCAAATGGGGCAGCTTCTGAACTGGTGAAAGCCTAATGGAGTTGTTTACTGAATCACTGAACTGGGTTCTGAAGTCTGATATACACCCCTTGCACTCATTGATTCTTTTGGTACTGATTATTCACAGTAAAATAAGTAGTCTTTCACTGGCAGAAATGTATAATGGCAAGAAATGTATAATGGTTGGTGCAGAACTTTAGATGACTCTTCTAAAATGGTACTGGTTCCACATATTTCTCAGACATGTTAAAAATAATTGCCAGTTCTCAAAAATTCTGCTGTCTGCTTTGAAACAAAGAGCGATTTTTAATCTGTGGAATCCAACTTTTACAGCATGTTCCCTGAAGAAGTAACACCTCCTTTAAATAAGGCCATATGTTGGGGAAAAAGGTAGAATATTAAATTATTAAACACTGAAAAGCAGGGGTTATGATCTAATGTCTTCATTTAATTGCTTAGAATGTTATTTCTAAATCACAGGTTGGACTGATATGGCCCCTCAGATGTTCTGACAGACTACCAGAAATAGTGCACATTAAATTGAGGCACTGCTCTGGCTCAGTGCTAGGGAATCATGAGAATTGTATTTTTTTCTGAGACATTGAGCCTTCTCTGTCAGAGAGCTCTGGTGCCACAATAAATTACAGTTCCGATGATTCCCTAGCACTGAGCCAGGGCAGTGCCTCAATTTAATGTGCACTATTTCTGGCAGTCTGCTTAGGCCCTTAATGTCTCCAAAACCCAAGCAAGCATAATTGATGGTGGGAACTGCTTGGAAATATCTGGAAGACATCATGTTCTCAGTTATATAGAATTGTGTTTTGAAGTGCCTTGTAAACTTTTTGTGTTAACTCTTTGAGGGGTGGCATTTATTTGTTTTTAAAAGAAAACATAATTGATCATACATTTGAAAATTCGTGTAACCAACCAACTGAAATTAACAGTCAAAATATTAGAGAAATGAATTTAATATTTGTATTGAACTAGTGTTTATAAAGAAGGATGATAGTAAATAATATTATTTTGCGCTATATCTTAAAGATTAAAAGACAGGAATGTGGTGTATCATATGATAGCCATATTGTTGGCCAATGTCTAAGTAATGGTTAGAATTGGTAGAAATCCTATTATGAAGTCTCGCTATACTGAGAGAGAATCTAAGGCCCTAAGCAGACGACTAATAAAGTCGTCTTCCGGGCAGGGAAGAGGAGGGGCAGCCGCACGAGCGGCGCCCCTTCCTCTCCCCGAGGTCGCCCCCAGATGCGCCGGCCGTCCGCACGGCCGGCGCACCGGGGATGACCTCACGGCGCAGCGCCCACATGCGCTGCGCCGTTTGAGCCAGGGAAAGTGCGCCCGCCGCTTTTGGGGCGCACTTTCCCTTAGATCTAAAAGGAGCGCCAATTTGGTGCTCCTTTTAGATGCGCCGACGGTGCGCCGCGGTGCGGAGGCTCCGCTCCGCCGGCGCTCCGTACGGCGGCGGCTCCAGGGCCTCCGTCTGCCGAGGCCCTTACCCTCTATTTACCTATCCAGCTAAATCAGTGGTTCCCAAACTTAGGTTTTCCAGATGTTTTGAACTTCAGCACCCAGCATTCCTGACTGTTGGCTAAGCTGCTAGGGCTGCTGAGAATTGAAGTCCAAAATTCCTGGAGGACCAAAGTTTGGGAAACACTAATCTAAATATTTAACCAAAAACATTATTTTCTGGAAGACCTATACAATGCTAAGTCCTTTAAGTCTCCTCCCAAAAACCTAGTGCTTTTCTGCAGATGTTTAGGCACAATTCTTAAGTCCCCAAAACTTATTTAAAGTATGTTCACTTGAAGGGGGTTGGATATTATTCTCTGTTTATCATTGCCTTTTTTTCACCCTATTCTTTGTGTTGTTTTTTTAAAAAAAATTAACTCCTCTTACTGTTAATGTGCTGTTTTCTATTTTATAAAATACTGTGTACATTTATGTGTAAATTTATGATGATATATAACTATTATATCAATCATAACTAAGATACTACTAATAATCATGGTAATCACAGGACCATTGTATTAATTTTCCATGTAAGCAAAGTGCTGCTCAAAATTCTACATCAAATACATTTACCATATATGGAGGAAGAAGTGCCAGATGGCCAAGTTGAGTTTAGGAAAGAAAGAGGCGCTAGGTATCATATTGGATAATGGACCTTGCCAAAGATTTTCAGGAGATAATCAGTTTGTGCTTCATAGACTAGAGAAAAGTCTTTAATTTTTTGATTATAAAAAAAACCTTTGGGTTTCTCTTAACAAAATGTGTGTGCCACAACATTTGATTGTCCTGATACATAACCTGTACTTGAGACAAGAGGCTAGTGTTAGACAAAGTATAAAGAAACTGAATGGTTTCCACAGGGGTCAGGCAGAGTTGCATATTATTACACTATTTGTTTAACTTGGGGCCTAAGCAGAAGGCTTAAAAGGCCGTCCTCAGCGCAGGGAAGGGGAGGGGCAGCCGCACGCTCGGCGCCCCAACCCCCTTCCGAGGTCGTCCTCAGAGCAGCCGGCCCTTTGCACGGCCGGCGCTCTGAGGAGGACCTCCTGCCGCAGCGTCTGGACGCGCTGTGGTGGAAAAGTCAATGAAAGTGCGCCGCAGCCTTTTGCAGTACACTTTCACTGACTTGTGAAAGGAGCGCTAATTTAGCACTCCTTTCAGGGGCAGCGAAGCTGCGCCGCAGGAACAAGGCATGGGGATGTCTCGGTCCCGCGCACAGCTTCCCAGGGCGGCCCACGCCCGCCTGTCTGCTTAGGCCCTGGTATGCCAAAACTATCATACAAAAAGCAGGAATATATTGGGAGGGAGGAGACATGTAAATTAGAGTAAGGAACATCATAAATGATTCACAGATGATTCCATACTATTAGCAGGGCTTAGATTTGGAACAACTATTGAAGAAAGGCAAGGAAGGAAGTACAAAGGCAGGAATAAATTTGAACATTAAGAAAACAAAAATAATTTCCATAGGTAGTTTACATACGGTAACTTTAAAGTAGATGATGAAAATATTTAAGTAGTTCAAGATTTTCCATGCCTTGGCTTAATTAATGGAGACTGCAGTCAAAAAATGAGAAGACTGGGTCTTGGAAGGGCAGCTATAAAGGAACTAGACAAGATCTTGAAATATAAAGATAAATCACTAAATACTAGAGTTAGAGTTTAGTTATACTGCCCCATGCTTGGCCCCCAATCCACCGTTTTGCCAGCCCTGAAAGGAGCGCTAAAATGCCAGTCCTTCCAGAGCCGGCAAATAGGGTGCCCAAAGAGCCACCACATGGCTCTTCTGTGTCTCTTTGTCCCATTAAGACGGTGCTTCGGAAGGACTTTTTGATGATCACGCTGTGCGTAATGGCGTATCATGTCAGAACCTCTTCGGGGAGGGGTTGGGGCGGCCGGCGTGTGGCTGCCCCTCCCTTTTCCTGCCTCCAAGATAGTGCAAAGCACTGACTGTAGAAGCCCTTGTTTGAAATGCTGGAGGAGAGTTTTGAAGATAAGCCCAGGCTTTTTAAAAAATGCTGGTTTTGAGAGCAAGAAAAAAAAAGCATTTGTGGGTGATTTTCTTTAAAAAAAGAAATACTGAGAATAAAGGTGGTAGCCATTAAATACTACAGTGCTTCAGTCTTGAAAATCAATCTACTGATGTTTTGCACTTTGTTCTTGTTTGCCTTCAAGTCATTTTTGACTTATTTAAAGGGGTTTTGCCAGTGCCTCTCTCTGAGGCTAAGAGCATATGATTTGCCTAAGGTCACCCAGTGGGTTTCCAGGGCCAAGCAGTGATGTAGTGGTCTGAGTGTTGGACTGTAATTCTAGAGAATGCTCCAGTGTTACATTCCAACATTCAAGCCACTATACCACATTGGCTTCTGCCTTGTGCATGTAGGCACAAGGCCGTTTTCTATCATGACTTAGAAAACTGATACGTGATCATCTGAAGCAGGCCCTTCAGTCCATTTTAAGCAAACTGTCTTCTCCTGTGAGCAGGAACTACTTGGGGCTTGTCTCTACACATCTGTGTATTATGTGAATTGGTGTGAATTTTCACATCTTTGCACTGACATTCAAGTGCCTACATTTCTCTGAGCACATTCACATGTATGTGTATTCCGCCAGCCATATACCTATTCACATGTATGTGTATTCCGCCAGCCATATACAGCTATCAATTAAAGAGAAGGAGATAAGTACACCTGCTTTCATTGTCACCTATTCCCACTGATGTCATATGATCTTGGCTTTAAATAAGTTTTTGATAAAAATGTAGTGTTTTCCGTTTCTCTCAAAACAAAAAGAATATGAAGTCTTCACTTGTGTTCTCCAGCTCTCCCCCACTCTCCCCCACTCTTGAAGAACTGAGGCAAAGTTTTAATATAATTAGCCCTCTCTTCTCCCAGGTGATGAAGAAGAGGAGAGGAAACAATAGCCTCCAGGAAGGCTCCCCAAAATACCTTCCAAAGCAAGGCCCTGTTGGGCAGGTTGGATGGTCATTGTTCTTCATCCACTAAGTCATAAATTGTGTGTAAGTGTGATGGGAAAAAGTGAATGTTTATTTCTTTTTGCTGTTTAGGCAAAACAGTGTATTGAGGTTTAATGAGGGCAGGAGGAGTTAACAGCTGGGTGAGAGGAGGAGGACAGAGATGCAGAGCTGAAGAACTATTTGCATATTTTTCCCTACAGTGTGGCATAGTGGTTTGAGTGTTGAACTATGACTCTGGAGACCAGGGTCCAATTCCCTGTTTGTCCATGGAATGCACTGGGTGATCTTGGGCAAGTCACATGCTCTCAGCCTCAGGGGAAGGCAGTGGCAAACCACCTCTGAAGAAATCTTGCCAAGAGGACCCATAGGTTCGCCTTAGGGTTGCCAACAGCAACAAACCCTTTAACTATTTAAATGGCCATCACCATCAGGAGTAGGATAAAGAAACACCCATCTGCCTGCTCTCTGCCAAAATGTAGTGCCATGCAAAGAATCCAATGCCCATATGTTTGATTATGCATAGTCTTCCATATGCTACTCTAAAAAGTGCAAGAGCTCTTTCTTTGGATTTTGAGAACTTTTTTACTCTCTTCCTCAAGAAGGACAAATGTATTCAAATCACATATGAGCAAATCAAATTCTGCATGCATTCCACCAGGATTATTTTCATCATGTAGGCTGGCCCTCAGTCATGCATGCTTCCAAGTTCATTGCTCACAGTGTCACTCTTCTTTCGCTTCCTCAGTGGAAGTTTTGTGGAAATAAGAAAAAAGACCAAAGTGGTAGGAAAACAATGATGTTAGAACTAGAAGATTATGTTGTCTGGATACACCATACAATTCTGTAAACAAGCTAAGGAAATAAACCTATCATCTGTACAATAAAATGCTCATCTGGAAGCAGTCTCTTAACAAGCCATAAGGGAAGCCCACATATCAAGAGTAAGGGATGCATAGGTAACTGTGGGTCACTGAAGACGGCGCAAAGCGCTGTCTTGGGGGCATTGAAGAGGAGGGGGAGCTGCACAGTGGCTACTTCAACCCCTCCCTGAGGACATCATCAGGGCGCATGCTGTTATGCACGGCGCCCCCCCCGAATATGTCCTCCTGGAGCAGCGTCATCACACGCTGCTCTGGAAGAGGCACAGAAGAGCTGCGTGGTGGCTCTTGATGAATCCCTTCTGCCGGCTCTGGAAGGACTGGCATTTTAGCACTCTTTCCAGGGCCGGCAGAAGGGAGGATTGGGGGCGAGGTGTGGGGCAGCCTTGGCCCCAATCCTCTGCTTCCCGGGGCCTCCCACGGCTGCCCGTCTGCATCCCCCCTGTGTCCCTAATACACTGTATGTTTTGTAGACTTTAGTTGTAAGCTGTTTTGGAAACTATATCTAAGAACTGTGTTATAGTGATTTTGTTGTTAACCGCCCTTGAGTCGACCTCAACTCATGGTGACCCTATGGATGAGACATCGCCAATACCCCCTGTCCTCCATTGCTCTGATTAATTCCTACAACCCCATACCTGTGACCTTACTAGTGTTCACCCATCAAGTATGTGGCCTTCCTCTCTTCCTACTTCTTCTCAAAATTATAATATGTGTAAAGATGCCAGCTAAATTTGGAGGGCTAGGGTAATAGTAATGCACTCAGGACCAATAGCAGTACCGTAATCCATAAAGTATATTAGTTTATATATATTTTTGTCTGGTGAATGCTAACAAATTCATAGAAAATTTAATGATGGTCTTTACCTCATATTGAATAAGTTATTAATAGTGCTCATCATCTGATTATGAGGAGAGTGCTGCATTTCTGCTTTATTGCTCTTGTGGCTCTACACTTCCACATCTTCAAGTATGGCTAGGAGGTGTGACATCTGAAAGAGTAGATATTTGACTTTTCTTTGAGAACAAGTACATGGGTTGAATAGGTGAAAAATATTTCCCCATAAAGTTTTCCAACGAGTTTGACAAGAATGCTTCAACTATGAAGTGTTGTGTTTGAGGTGTCAGTAAAGAATCCAACAGGGAAGAAGAGACAGAAAATCCCTATTTTTGTGAATTAGCAGTTATTAAGAGCCATTTAATTATCCTGTTTTTGTTTTTTTTTTAAAATACATTTGTATATATTACAGAAAATTGAAAGGGTAGAGTTTCTTCAAGCTTTATTTGAAACTCACATTCATAAACATTGAGTTCTTTTACCGTGCTGAGGTTCATCTTCAGTGCTAATTACACTTTTGTAAATGGATTTTAGTTCTACATATGCTTACTCTCAAGCAAATTACATTGTTTTTACTGCAACACTTTTCCAAGTACATGAGCTTAAGATAGTGGTCTTATACTGTCGCATGCTCTCCAGCAAAGTTATAATTTGAAACTAGCCAAGTCATGCCTTTTTCATTTTGTGTTTGTTTATAATCTGGACATAGTAGGAAAGGATATAGAAAGAGGTGTTAGCCTGTGACTTGCCATTCTTTCTTTAGTGTGATCATTCAATATAAAGGAGGTTGCTGGAAGTTCCATTTCCTTTTACTATATGTTAAAGGCATTGAATGTAACCTTTGTCACTGCCTCTTGAGAGCTCTTACACAAAGCCATTTTCAACTAAATTGAAAGCTTCTCATAGTCAATAATCACTTTATATAGAGGTCATATATCTTATCTAGTGGTTCAGCTATCACATTAAGGTGCTTTAGTGTAGAGAATTCTTTTAGATGAGCTGCTTGATCTTGTTTGGTTGTAATCCAACAATGTAGTGAATCAGCCACTTAGTATCTACATAAAAAGTGGAGCTACAGGATGGTGTGATTAGGTCTTTAAAGTCTTCTAGTGATGCTTGCTGTTTAAAAGTATGGTGTTACATTGTAGCAAATGTTTCCTGACCTTGCTTTCCCAGTATATGGAGCTCATGAAAAGTGTCCCAACAAATTTGTGACTAATACCAGAACTGTTTTAGTACAGTCATTGCTTGTGCAAGATTTTATGCAATCATTTTAGAAGTTGATGTAAAATGTGATACAGCCTGAAGAATGTGAAATAATAATCACGAATGTAAGGATGTGAAGAATATTTGCAGATTTTCTCATTGTTGACAAAAGGATGTCTCAAAAGATCTCCACACATGTTTGAGTATTTTTTTTTTGTTTTGATAGTTCGGATTTTGGTATTTTTAAAAAATGCTCACACATATTGTATTCTTGACAAAGTGCATGTGTGCACAACATGTTTTGCACCAAATGCATTGCTGTGTGTGAAGTTTTGTCAAAGAGGTCCAAAAATACTAAGGTTGGAGGAATTATCAAAAGTGACAAAAATTATCAACTAGTGAGGAGAAAGCATTGGGGAGAGAGCATTATTATGTGCAACAATGAAACAATCTGTATCTGTAGTCCTGTGCTTTGAGTAGAGAAATGTAAAAAGTAATCTAATACTACTTGCAGGGTGCTAGACACTGAGAACTGTCAGTGGTATAAAGATTCAAGTGTCAGACTAAGGGCCTCGGCAGACGACTAATTGAGTCGTCTTCCGGGCCCGGAAGAGGAGGGGCAGCCGCACGTTCGGCGCCCCTTCCTCTCCCTGAGGTCGCCCTCGGAGTCGCCGGCCCTCCGCACGGCCGGCGCTCCGGGGATGACCTCACGCCGCGGCGACCACATGCGCCGCGGCGGAAAAGACAGCGAAAGTGTGCCCCCCGCTTTTAGTGCGCACTTTCGCTGTCTTGAGGAAGGAGCGCTGATTTAGCGCTCCTTCCAGGGTCGCCGCCGGTGCGCCGAGGTGCGGAGGCTGCGGCCCCGCGGCGCGCCGGCCCAGGGCGTCCTGGACGCCCTCGTCTGCTTCCCCCCTATGACTCCAGTAGATAAATTCAAATCCCCACTTGTCCACAGGAACTCACTGGGTGATCTTGGGCAAGTAACACTCTCTTAGCCTCAGAGGAAGGCAATGGCAAACCTCTCTGAATAAATCTTATCATTAAAACCCTGTGACCTTGCATTAAAATGGAAATTAGCACACACACGTGCAAGCTAGTCAACAGTACTCATGCCTTGTAAACTAATGCTTCATCCTCTGAACCATGTTGTAATAGAACCTTCATTAATTTACCAATCACTCTCCCAATATATATGTTTGCACCAGTCCACAGTTAATGTATATCTGCTTTCATTAGGTTGGTCCAGACATCACAGTAAGCCTGGGATTTGTTTAGTGATGTCTGAACCCAGAAGTATACTACCTTGCTTCTCACCCAGCAAGCCAGAAAAACAATCCATCATTTATTCTAAGATTATTATTATTGCTCTTGCTTAGTAGATTAAATTGTGTTCCTGCTAGTTTGGATGCAACAAATAAATGTAACAGACAGAATATCCTAGTTTGCTTAGCTATTGTTTCAGGTGTGAATGATCTGGTCGAGTGCAACAATATGTTACACATGCTATATAAGCTAGATTTTTTACAGAACCATGACTTATTGTGAGAATAGCTGGCACTATTTTAGGGAGATAACATTTTTTAAAAATGAATTTAGAACTCTTAAAATGTATAGATTGAGGAAAAGAATGCTCTTCAGAAAGAAGTCAATGGCTAGCAAATGTGGAATTGTAAGACAGGAATCTAACAAGCTGATAACTAGAAAACACAATCATTCCTTTTTGTAAGACTTTACTGTTGGACAGTATGATGCTAAGCCATGAAATAGTGACCATTCTATGAAGCTACTCTGTACTCTAGAAACATTTTAAAGAACAAGAATTTTGAATGGTTCTTATGGAGAATATGTTATTGCAGTCTAAATTAATAGTAAATTTTTTACAGCTTTCAAAAACAATATTAGTGAGTTACAAATACAAATACAAAATGAATCAATTCCACATGAATCTATCAGTACTACTTTGGACACAATACTTTGAGATACTTGCATTGGCAATAAAACACTGGGATAAGGTAAAGAATGCTTGCAGTTATTACTTTCCTACCAGATTGGCCCTCAGTATAGCTTATAACGAAACAGTACAATTAAAACTAACATAAAAATGTGAAACAATATTATTTAAAACCATAATCTCCCAAGTAAAATATAGAATTTAGCAAATCATGATTTTAAAAAAAAAAAAAACAAAAACACCATCTAAGTTCCAGTGCCTTACTAGAGGAGGCCTATATCCTGGGAGTTTTGCAAGCTTTCTGAAAAAATGAGGACAATGTACTACTTGGTCTCTTTAAATTAGACATTGGGGGGTTGCAGACTGCCAGAAATAGTGTGAATTCAGTCCACTTTTAGGGTTAGGGTTAGTGCTAGGGAATCATGGGAACTGTTATTTTCCTGAGACATTGAACCTTCTCTGTCAGACAACTCTGGTGCCACAATAAAATACAGTTCCCATGGTTCCCTAACTCTAACCCTAACCCTAAAAGCGGACTGAATTCACACTATTTCTGGCAGTCTGCAACCCTCCATTCTTACTGTACAGATCTGTGATATCTCTTCTTGATAAAACAAGGGTGTGAATATTAGGTCTTCATTCTAAGTATAGGTAGGAACATAGTCCTGATATACCTTTGAGAAGAGAAGTAGGGCTATTTAAATAAACTCACAAACTGGAGCTGAGTTTCACTGAGAATTTTAAGCATACTTTCTGATTCACAATTAGAATTTCATGAACTTTTTTCAAACAGTCAGCCTTTCTTCACATGAAAGCCCACTGCAGCCCATTTATCTAGGAGTAAGTTTTCTTTCAAATAATGAGCATGAACAGTGATAGGATTCAATTTCATATTGTGAATAAAAACATGGAAAGATTTATTGGGATTTTCAAACGGGAATGTGGCATTGAACCAGTAGTCCTCCGTTCATTATTTTTATCCCCAGCTGGGTATAACTTATAATTTGGCTAAATTATACAATCATTATTGTAAAATTACCCTGCTACTAAATAACATTTGGATTTGAATTCCTCTACCTCCCCCATATTTTTTTCTTACACTTGATCTTTCATCTTCAATTTCTATTCAAAATCATAGTTCTTAAAAAAAAATAGGCTTGGTGTTCTAAACTGAAATCATGAGCTGAATTGCTGTGCTCTTTTATAAATTGCCTAATTCAGGAATGAAAGCTAAATATTTATTTATTTGTTTGGAGTATTTATACCCCGCTCTTCAGCTACAAAGGCTCTTATAACTGACTTTGTTATAGAAAAGCTGTTGAGCTTTCCCACACAGCTATTAAATCTGTTGTTTCCAAGCACTCGTGTCAGTACATGTTCGCCTTTATTCTGGCTGATGCCATGTATATGACATTTCATTATTGAAGCATCTGTGCCTGTGGCTGATGTGTGTTATGCCTTCTTTGTGAGTAATCTAATTCAGGACCAAATTATTTGTTGCATTAATTACACTTTTTAAAAATCCAAGTTTAATGTTGCTACTTTCCTTTTTACACAGAAGTGGGAGTTGCATACCATTCATCTAATCTGAATCAGGACAATCAGGACATGCTTTCCTATTCAATACTAAAGTCTTCAGTGTTAATCATGCTTTTTAAAAAGGGTACTTCCCTTGCTGTAGCCGTGCCATGAGGGGGCTGTATGTGGGTGAGGGCAAAGAAGATGATGATGTATGTTTGGATCAGGCTTGGAATTGCACTGTGATTTCTAGCCAAGATCTGCCCTTTGCCTTTTTCCTGTCATAGCTACCTCCCTATCCTTCAGTTGTACATTTTTTTCCCTTCCTGAAATCAAGTTGCCTGAATCAGAATATTGTGGCCCACTTTGTACTAAAAAAGGGTACATTTAGGAGTTTGAGAATTTTCTTAGGGGAATCTTTTAAATTAAACAAGCCTCATTTGTTTGCTTGGTTGTTTAGAATATTTAGACCCCACTGTTCAGCCACAAAGGATCTCAGAGCAATTTACAGATTGTTAATTTGACAGTTCCCTGCCCTCAGGCTACCAGTCTAAAAAGATATGACACAAAAAGAGAAGGGAATGGCATGGGGAAGGGGGTCAAGACCAGCAGATTCTGTCAGTTCTTATCGCCCTCTAAGGCCAGGGTAGTAGCAGTTAACATGGATGGATCTCCTTTAATCCTCTGGGCCTAGGCATGATGAAGCTGTGTCTGCCTCTCCTTCTCTCCCTCCCAGGCAAGTATAGAATTGCAGAATCTTAGAGTTGGGAGGACTGCAAGGGCCATCTAGTTCAACCTCTTGCTATACAGGAATATACAACTGAAGCTCTCCCAAAAGATGCTCATCCATCCTTTTGTTTGAAGACCTTCAAAAGAGAGTTCACTACAAGGCAATCTATTGTTGATTAACTCTTACAATAAAGAAGTTTTTCCTGATGGAACCCCTTTTCTTATAATTTGAACCCTTTGTGTGTGTTTGTGTGTTCTGGTCTCTGGAGTAGCATAAAATAATTTCTACATGATTTCTAATGAGTCAGGTTGTTAGAGGATTGGTGGATACCCAGAGAGCCCTTCATGGTAATCAGGATTTTCTGAAACTTGCTGCTCAGGACTATAGAACACATGGGTTTTATATAGATTTTGTGACCAAAATTACACACTTCTGTTCCAAGAATTAAGAGGAGATGGTATGAGAAGAGCTCTCTGCAATTAAATTGGTGGAGTTCAGAGTGACTCCTTTCCTGTATATGCTAGTATTCTTGTACTGGCACTCATTTTCAAATCTGAGTTTATATTAATAAATGTGCCCTTAATTTAATCCAACTGCTAGCAACACATTTCTTTCTTGTGTTCTCCATATGTAGTGTGCAATTTTGGTCACATACTGTTTGAATGGAATTAAAGCTGCTACCATCTGGCTGTTTCAGGAGAAGGAGTTTACAATGCCTGGTCTGGTAACACTGTTGGAAGCAGTCAATGCCATTATTATTTATTACAATGTGATTTATTTTGAAATGCACATCTGTATTCCTTCTTTGCTTTCTGATATTTAAAGTCTCACAAACAATCAGTGTTTCAGTTAAATTGAGTTAAGCTGGAGTTTTTGTGTTTGGAGTGGATGAAGCAAAAGAGATGGGATGGAGAGAGATCCTCACCAAAACAAAATTATACATGTCCAGATCACATTGTTGTGAAGATTTAAATATGACTGTACTTTCCCTTGATTGGGTCATACAATTTCTGATAACTGGACAGATAACTCTAGCTAAATACTACTTCCTGTCATCTGCCTGTATTTCAGTGTTGGAAACCTCTTTTACAATAATGAAATCCTCAGTCTTTGGATGTTGATCTTCTAAACTTTTGAAAGAACAAGTTAGACTTAACTTGTTTTGACCTGATTCTGTCCTTTTTCCTGATTCTATCATCTCCTGCTCATACAATACCCAATTTTCTCTTCTACCACCAACTTTCTCTCCAGTGATAAAACCTTCTCATGTATGCCATCTGAACCAAAACCTGTGGTCTTTCCCAAACTTCTTCCATAACCTTCATTTTCTTTGCATTCAAACATACATTTGTTTCCACTTGAACATTTAATTTGACATTTGTATCATTTCTGTCATCCAATATCTTTTGTCTCAACTTCTTTGAATTACCAGTTAATTTTTACCCAGCAAGCTCTCTTTCTTAAATTTCACTTTTGCAAGTGTTCCATAGGCTCCTTCAGGTGGGTCATCTCCTATTCAGTTAAACACATGCTTGCAAAAAGTCAAAAATGAACTTCTGACTGATAAACTTAAAGCTCCTTTTTGCATTTATTCTAGAATTGGTAAAAACATGTTGCTGAAACATAAAGATGAGAAAAGATACTGTATTGCCAGAGAGTAAGGGAGTAAATATGTGTAAGGTATGATTTTGAGATTGTAGAAAACATGGATGAGCCTTCTGTTTCACTGCAAAAGATGTGGGAAAGACGTCTTTGTGAAGAACTGGGGGGAAAAGAGATGACAAGATTTGAGTTTTAGAATTTTATTAGGGGATCTTCATAGCAAGGTTGCTTTGTATATGTCTTCAATAATACATGTAATATCTTAATTGTAAGAAAAAGAGAAAGTTGAGAGGCATGCATCTGAGGAAGTAGATTGAAGTCTATGAAAGCTCATGCTGCCAACTTCTTTATTGCAGTTAGTCTCAAAGGTGCTACAAGATCTCTCTACATATTGAGAGGCTATATTAGTTGACATTACCAAAATGTATTTGAAGACGTTAAAGGACAGAATCAGGTCAAAACAAGTTGAGTTAAATTGATTTATTTGAGAAATTACTCTACTTAGATGAATGTTCTAGATATTTCTACATTCTCTGAATCAGTAGGCAGTGCAGCATCTCTGAGATTAACTTTGTACATGGATCAGCATATTTTTGGAGTTATTGTATACAACTAGTGGTGTCTGTCTGTCTGTCCTTCTGCTTTGATGGACCAAATAGTGATATTTCAAAGGGATAGATATTACAGGCTCAAAATATAAACTCTTCTTATTTGAAATCTCATGCAGGCTATACACTACATTGTTTTGGAATCTTCCTTGTAGAGAATTACCAAGAGAAAATTACTATGTATAGCCTCAGAAATCTCTTTAAGATGAATGGCATGTTTGGAGGAGGATGAGAAACAATTTATTTGTTAACTTCTATTAACTTCTCTATATATGAATGCAGCTGTCACAGTGGATACGAAATTACATGAAATGTGATTTAACCACTTTAGCTATAATCTTATGACCTCTTAGGCATATTGTTAATAATTATTGTTAGAGGTGGTAACACAGCGCGTGAGACCATGTAACGTGAAGCACCAGGATCCAGACTTCTCCGATGAAGCAAGCTGCTTATCAGCTGGAGAAACTCCTCTCCCCTTCCAGATAGAGCACAGAGACTCTACAGCCAGACGTCTCACGAATGAGGCTTTAATCATTGTTGCTCTATATACAGATATGTACAGCATACTCCAACAGCAATCCACCATCCAACAAGTCAACAATCCACACTCCACATGTGTGTCCAGAGGCATGTGCCTTATATAGTCTATGCTCCACATGGCTTTCTGGCCCTGCCTCTTCCTGCTGGACACCTGTCACTCACCTGAGTGATACTGCAGTTTTCCAGCACTTTTGCAGCAGTTTCTGTGCTTTCCAGCACCAGGTGATTGCCCCCATGATGTCATGTCCTATTACATAAGCATGAGGCTGCATGACTCAGCTATGGCCCAATGCTGTGTCGTCATGGCTGCTGCACTATCCCACAATGTACATTTTCCCTTGGGACCCAATCTTAACAATTACTCCCTGCCCTTCCTCTTAAGAGCTCAGGAACGTAACCAATCTACATGTGAAACAAACTCTTTCAAGCAGAACTTGGAAGTTGCTGAAACTCAGGAATTATATTAACAGGCATGTGATTAATATTTGTGTGCAGAGACAACACTAGAACTTACCTTACAAATAATATTACTTATAATGTTACATTATGGTGTAACAAGTTGGGCAACAATGTCATTTTTAAGCAAGTGGTATTACCTTTTGAAGTGTATTGGGTAACTTTTACTTATTACTTCCTCTGTTTGTTTTTTGAACCTTTGAAGTGTTGGCTATTTTCAAATTTCTAAATGATTTTAAAAAAAATTAATCTAACAACAAAGTTTTAGCAAGCACATTGTGTATAACATAATACTTACAATGAATTCAAAAGACTTCAAAATGTAACATATAGTCAATTACTTTAAAATGTTTGACGGTGCAGAATATACAAAATAATTAGAATATTACTGTTATGCACTTGAGGAAGGTTGTTACCTTTCATATCTTTTTACTTTCTGTCTCTGGTATGTCAGTTTTGAAAAGGAAGATTATTATTTGGCCAATTGGCATAGCTTCGCCAGATACCACATTCCACTAAAAATAAATACATAGCACATTTATCCAGACGTTTGTGCTTTAAATAACCTTGGGTAAGAATCAGCTCCTATATACTGTTTAACAACATGTTGATTGTTCCTTTGTTTCAGGTTGATTATTGGTTTTTGAAATCTAAAACAGAATAGGAAATAGGAAATAATATGGCATTAGAAAGGGATATTTAAAAAGTAATATGGCATTTTTTAAGGAAGTAGAAAGTATATTATAGATACATGTAGTAAAATAAACGTAGATGACTTTTTAGCCCATATAAAATGGAATTCAGCTTTTAGAGATGACAAACCTGCCTTTATTAATTTAACAGCAGGCAAAAGGGCAACATTTTTTAAGAGTTATTCTCAGAGAAAAAACTTGGAGGTTATCTTAAATATTCTGCAACATGTGCAGATGGTAAAAAATCCAAAGGATTAAAATTAATTTAAGAGAGAGAGAGTGCCCACGCATGGAAGAGAGATGGATTAGGACAACTGCCTATTAAATGAAAACAATTGGAATGCTATGTTATTTGGGTTGTCTCCCCTAAATAGCATGTTTCAATTCCAGATAATTGAAGCTAATTTGTTTTGCTTCTAGTAAGCCAGGATTTTGCTTATTATTTTTACTCACATTGCATCATATGTTAGGTATAGCACTTTTTTTTTTCTTATTCAAAAATATGTGAATAGTGACTGGTGGCTTAGTGGTTAAGACTATGACTCTGATGATTGCAAGATTGGCAGGTCAGCAATTCAAGGCCCAAGTGCTACATGACAGAGTGCACTCTCATCACTAGTCCTAGTCTTTGCCAACCTAGCAGTTTGAAAGCATGTAAAAGTGCAAGTAAATAAATAGGTACCACAACATGGCTCTTTGGTTTAGTAACAGAGAAGAGCACCACCCCCTACAGTCGGACACTATATACTTTGTATGAGCAAAATAAAATAGTATAAAAACAGTATTATTGCAACTACTATTCAATAAAATTATTGGGAGATGGCTTGAGAATCTCTTTTGTATAAGGTTTTTAAACATATGAAATACTATGTGTAAAGTAAGGGAAAAAAAGATGACAAACATACACATGATTTAACAAATTGGCTTCAGTAATAATTTTTCACACTCCAAAGTAGTAGTAGTAGTAGTAGTAGTAGTAATATTTATTTAGATCCTGCTTATTGACAAACAATCTAAGCGGCTTACAATAGAACCCATACAACATATCCCCAAACTGACCCATCCCCATTAAAACAGTATTAAATAACAAATAAATAACAATAAACATAAAATTCAAAACATAAATAATATAAAACATATTACAACAAGACATATTAAAAACAGGTTACAATGCCCTGATCAACTTCTACTGGGTTCCTCATCCATTAACAGATGATGGGGCCACGAGAGGAGCGCAAGAGTCAAGGAGCCCTAGGCTGGGATATTTAATCTGGAAAGGCCTACCGGAAGAGATCCATCTTGAAAGTTTTTTAAAGCTGTCTAGTGATGTCAACTGATGGATCTCATCTGGCAGGTCATTCCAGAGTTTGGGGACGACAACAGGAAAAGCCGTCTGGGAAGTTGCCACAAGCCTTGATTTTGAGGCTGCAGCAAATTCCTGCCAGAGGAGCAGAGAGCGCAGGGAGGATTGAGGAGGCGGTCCCTGAGATAGATTGGACCCAAGCCATTTAGGGCTTT